>VZSE01005228.1:218-15996 GCA_013398275.1 Promerops cafer | reverse complement strand
TTTGGGGACAAAGGGGCTCTCTCGATGCCACAGCTGCCTGGATTGAGGAGAGGGCAAAGGGGTTTTTGGGGGGTCCCCGGGTGGGTGAGATGCTTCATGCTCAGCCCTGGACATGGCGCTGTCCCCTGAGCGTGGCCAGGGTGACGGGGTGCAGCGGGTCCCATCCTTTGGGATCCCCTTTGACCAGGGGATTTGGGACAAAGGGGCTCTCGCAGTGCCGGAGCCGCCGGGATCGAGGAGAGGGCAAAGTGGGGGTTTCTGGGGGTCCCTGGGTGGTTGGGGTCCTTCGTGCTGTCCCCTGCCAGGGTGATGGGACGCAGGAGGCCCCGTCCTTTGGGATCCCTTTCCATCAGGGCTTTTGGGATAAGGGGGCTCTCCCGATGCCTCCCTGAGGGGAGGATTTTGGGGAGCCCTGCACAGCCCCCAGCAGCACAGACAGAGGGGACTTTTCACTTCTTTCCTGAACACCATTTTCTGCCTTAAAGCGCTTTGGATGTCTCCTGCATCAAAGGAATCTCTTCCACAGGGATCAAACACGCCCTGAAATCCCCGTTCCCTGGGGGTGGGAAACAGAGCCAGCCATGCCCAACACCCCCAGAACCCCCCCTGTCCCCCGCCGGCTTCTCCCTGGCTGCTCCCGGCCGGATTTGGGGCTGGAAGCTGCCCTGGGGCTCAGCCAGACCCCTGGGATCAGAGTCCAGCCCCAAATCCTGCCGGGAGCAGCCAGCGACGCCCGCCAGCCCCACAGCTTCCCCTGTTTCCCGCTGGCTTCTCCTCGCCAGGATTTGGGGCAGGATTTGGGGCTGGCAGCTGCTCCCGGCCTGTCAGACCCCCGGGCTCAGCCCAGCCCTGCGGTTTCACCCCCATTTCCCGAGGCTGCTGCGCTCCCCGGGAATGAGTTCCGATGATTCCTTGGAGACAGCCCCGATTCTCCCTCCTCTTCCTCTTCCTCTCCCTGACCTTCTCCCGCTTGTTTTCCCTCCGAGTGAGGGCGCGGCCGTAAATCTAAAACCTCCACGAGGAAAACAACATCTGTTTGCCCTCCTCGGATGCGCGGCACGAGGGGAGAAGGAGGGAAAAGGCGCCTGAATGGCGTCTCTGGGGCTTATTTTGTTTATTTATCCCCAGGGAAAAATCCATCCCCAGCTCCTTCAGGCGAGGTTTCCCCTCTCCAGGCGGAGATGGAGAAGGGACAACTCTCACGAAGGAAAAAAATCCCCAGTTTTATTCCCCGAAAAGCGCAGGATTTAAAACCTAAATGCCCAGAGCGCCTTTGCTGATGAATTTACGAGGGTTGAAATAAAACCTGATAAAGCCCCAATAAAACCCGACCGGGGGAAGCTGCCGGGAGGCTCCTGCATCCCTCGGGGATGGGGCTGGGAAGGGGAAAGGTTCCTGCTGGGATCTCCCAGCGGAGCTCGCGCATTCCCGGCGAAACTGCAAATCCCCCGGCGGGGAAGTGCTGATGAGCATGAAATAAATTACGGTTAATTGGATCAAAACATCGCAGCGCCTTTGTTCCCTCGCTGCCGCCGCCAGCTGCCAGGTGTGGGGACAGCGGTGGCACCAGCGGGGACGGGAGCGGTGCCCGTTGTCACCGCAGGCGCTGGCCCCGCCCTGTGCTGCTCTGAAATGTCACACGGGTTAAGAGGTGGGTGTTTAATTAAATCCCATTTCCCCCCTTCCATCTTCCCCTGCCCATCCCCTTCCCTCGTGCTTTCCCTCGTATCCATCCCCTGCCAGCTCCAAACCTGGAGTAAAACACAAAAAAGCCCCGAAGTTCCCCTGGAATGTGAACCGTGATGAGATCAGCTTAATTGAACGATTCTACGATGTCATCCTCATTTCCCTTTTTAATTGGGTCCTTGTTCCATAACAGCACGGATCCGTGGGACTGTGAACTTCCAGGAGCGCTTCCTCAGCCGCAGCACCGAGAGCTGGAGCGGCTTTGAGGGGCGGAGCGGCGCCCTGGGGGGCAAAATTCTGGTGGTTCTGGTGTTTGGGGGGTGGCAGGAGGAGGCGACACTGAGCCCTTTGTCCCTTCTGCCGGGTGCTGTCCCTTCCTCACCTCCGCTGTGCCCCGATCGGGAATTAATTGCACCTGGGAGCAGAAACAACCCGATACAATCGAGATAAAATGGAAATTGAGAGGATAAAATGAAAATAAAGAGGCTAGAAGGTGAGCTGTGGCTTTGGGAGGCACTGGTGGCGCATTGGGGACAGGGCGTGACAGCCCGGGTGACACAGGGACTGTCACCAACCCCTCCCTGGCGCCGTAAGGACCGGGATGTCCGGAGCATCCCTTCCCTGGTCCCTGCTGTGACCCGCTCGGGCACGCCACGCTGCTGGTGACAACACCAAGCACCACTTCGGGCAGGCCCCGTCCCATCCTTGCCACAAAAATCCGGGAATTCGGCTCCTTTTCCCCAGTCTGGCCTTTCCAGGGGTGGGAGAAATCCCTGGGCAAGGAGAGCAGATGTCAAAGCACGGCGCGCCCGCTCCGCATTCCTCGTGGGAGAAGCAGCACCCAGGCGCTTCCCACGGGACCTGGGCGGGCTGGGAGCCTCCTGAACTCCTGAGAACTCGGAACTGGGGCACGGCCGGGTCCGTGCCAGGCGTTTTCCCTGCGATTTCCCCGCTCCCCGCGGGCTCCGGGCAGGTGTTTAGCAGGGGAGAGGCACTCAGTGCATTAGCGGCGGCTTCTGCTGCTCGCACGCAGCCGGGCTGTAATTAATCATTTATACAGCTCTGGGACCCCCGGCAGCGATCGCGGGGAGTAATTAAACCTCTCCAGCTCCTCTCCCGCTCCTCTCCCTCTCCTCTCCCATCTCTCCGGCTCCTCTTCCTCGCCGCCCCAGCCCGGAGAAGTTTTGACAAGGTGATCAATGAGGGCTGCGGGGCGGGGAAGCGCCGAGGGCGGAGGGAATTAGAGCAGAAAAAGGGGCCTGGAGGAGGCAGCCCGGCCTAATGGAGCAGCCGGGCGGGAGGCTGGGGGAGAAAAAAGGGAATAAAAAAGGAATAAAAGCCGGAACGCGGCCGCTGACCCCTGGCTGAGTGCACGAGAGGGAAACTGGGACCAGTTCCACCAGTGCTGCGTCTGCTGGCGGCCCCAAAGATGCTCCAGGGCTGCGCTGGTCCATCCTGGATGCAGTTTGGAGCTGGAAATAGGGGGCAAACAGCCAATAAGAGCAGAATTTGGAATTAAATGTTCTTCCCCAGCTGCCTGAGGACTCATGGGAAGGGCGGGAGAGAGTTTTGGGGTCTGAGGGAGAGGAGCCACGCAGGTGATCAAATCCACGTTTGAAAGTGGATGAAATCCTCGTCTTGAACCCAAAACATCATTAGCTAAAATCCCGTGGAGAGGGAGGAAAAAAAAAATCCTCGGTCCTTAAAAATGCAAATAACATGGGCTGCTGAATGTCCTTGTTTGCCGGTAATTGCAAAATTCTTCGACTCAATCAGCCAAAGATAAACTGTGTTATTTAGGAGCAATTTGAAGGCAGACGGATGGAAAACAATGGGCCGGATTCGGCTCTCGGCGGCTCAGGAACGACGCCAGGATCCCGGCGGGATCAGCTGGGCCCTGCGGGATTCCCAGCCCTGGGGTGGAGCGCGGAGCCGCGCCTGGAATTGCATCCCAAGGCAGCGCCGAGGGGATGCCCCGGCCTGCGGGGAGGAACATCCTGGTGGATATTCCCAGCTGGAAGGGACCCACAAGGATCACGGGGTCCAACTCGTGGCCCTGCACAGCCAACCCCAAAAATCCCACCCTGAGCATTCCCCGGGGAGCCTGTTCCAGTGGATGTTTCTCTACAGAATTCCCAAATTTCTTCTTTCAGCACCCTCCTGCTGGAGGCACAGCCTGGGTGGGCCCATCCTGCTGCTGCATCCCCGGAGTTTATTTAATTTTTAGGCAAGAGGAGGCAGAGGGTGCAAGCAGCAGGAGCAGCATCCGGGGAGTTATGAAGGACAATTTTCCTGGTTTCCATAGAAAATAAATCACTTTAGGGCCCCTCCCTGCCTGTCTCTGCTCTGCTGGACTCTGTCCCAGCAGCCACATCCACGTCCCCGCGAGGGAAGGGCCCCGGCTGGCGCTGCCACCACGTCCTGGAGCTGTCAGCCCGGTGACATCTCGGGCTCACCGTGCTCCCTCCTGCCCGGGGCCGCTCGGATCCTCTGCTCCCTCCCCTGGGAAAGGGGGCTTTCGGTGGGTTTGTCCCCACCTGTGCTGCCATGGCTCAGAGGAGCTTCCCTGGGCACTCACATCCAGCTGGAGCTGGGGCTGCCTTTCCACGCAAACAGAGCTGCTGCCGGAGGGGGCTGGGTGCTCACCCTTCCCTGGATTCTCTTCCTTCCATGATTTCTCATCTTTCCATCGGTGCTCTCCCTTTCCCTGGCTGCTCATCTTCCCCGGGTGTTCACCTTCCCTGGATTCTCATCTTTCCCTGGGTGCTCTCCCTTCTCCTGGTGCTCTTTCCCAGGATTTCACCTTTTCTGGGTACTCTCTGTTTTCTGGATGCTCTCCCTTCACTGGGTGTCGTCCCTTTCCTGGACCCTCACCTTTCCCTGGCCACTTCCCTTTTCCTGGGTGTTCACCTTCCCTGGATTGTCTCTCCTCCCTGGATGTTCTCACCTTTTCCAGGCTACTTTCCCTTCCTGGGATTCTCTCCCTTCTCTGGATTCTCTCCGTTCCTTGGATGTTCTTCCTTCCCTGGATTCTCCCTTCCCTCGGTGCCCTCTCTTCCCCGGGTCCTCTCCCTTCTCCACCAAACCCACAGCCTACAAAAACCCTACAAACCCCAGCAATTCCAGCCCCAAGCCTTCCCCCAGCTCTTCCAGGTGCTCTCCCGGGAGCTGGGAGGCTGCAGGAGCAGGCAGGAGCCCACAATAAAAGATGGTGTTTTTTAAATTCAGTCACTATTTCCCAACCATCCCATTCCCTTCTCCGTGCAGACCTACAAGGATGTAAACACGATTCCCTTTAAACACATGCTTCCCGGCCATCCATCACCTCATCCAGACTTTATTATGCTCCACTCTTGACGTTATAAATTACATTTTAATGATAAATTACGCACTCCCAATGCCAACCGCGGCCTCCCGCAGCCGGCAAAAACAATAATAGATTTGTAGGAAGTGAAAATGGGAAAATGCATATTTATGAGCTTGGACGGTTTGAGGCGGAAAAACGGCAATTGTGTTCTGAAATATTTGGATTTATGGATTATTTCCTGTTTTTTAAAGGGCCTCTGTGTCTTGTCGTGCTCAAAATGCCACGTCATTCCGGGGAAGAAGGGTGGGAATTGCTCCCGGGGGTCCTCTGGGACATAAACTGGGCTGGGACGAAGCCTTGGTGGGCTGAGACAACTCCAGGCGGGTGTTTCGGCATTCCGGGGTGATGGTGGCTGCGGGGCTGGGGTGGGCTGGGGAAACGTCCACAGTTCAGGGGGTGATGGGGATGGGATGGGGGAATGTGTGGGAATGGGATGAGGGATGTCATGGGAGGGATAAAAAAGGGGGATTAAAAGGGGGGATGTTATGGGATGGGATGGAGACAGGATGAGGAGATCCAGAGGGGGACACGATGGGGGATGAGGTGTGGGAATGTTATGGGATGTGATGGGGGAATATGAGGGGACGCCATGGGGGGATGTGATGGGATTGATGGGGGGTGCAAAGAGGGGATTTGATGGGGCATAGGATGGGGGGGTGAGATGGGAGGATGGGGATGAAATGGGGGGAATGTGACGGGGGGATGAGGTGTGGGGATGTTACGGGATGTGACGTGGGGGCAGCATGTCCCACGATTTAGAGGACAATGACCAGGAGGACACATCCAGGGGGGCACCTGGCCGGGGAGGGGGCACCTGCTGCCAGCTCGGTGCCCTGGCAGTGCCCCCGGGGCCGCGGCTGCCACGGGGAGGGCTCGGGCTCGGGGGCCTCTCCGTCCCTGCGCTGCCAAGCCGGCGCTTTTGTCTGCACATCCATTACTGGAGCAGCTTTTGACTGGAGCGGGGATCGCGTCTCTAGCCTTCAGCAAATGGCTTTTTCAAGGTGAACATCAGCTTTCTGCCAGAGCCAGAGCTTGTGGGAGCTTTTCAAAGAGCGGCCTTTATCGGGCTGCGGCGGCAGCTGCGCTCCCTCAATGGGATCAGGGCAAATCCCCGGCAAGAGGAGGGCGGAAAGGGGAACAAACACGGCCAGGGAAATGTGAGGAGAGGGGCAGGAGCAGGGAAGGTCCTGAGGGTGTTTCCATGGGGGTGTCCCGCGCTCTGGAGCTGTGTAGGGAGGTCGTACACGGCCCTGGCTCCAGGGAAGAGGTTTCTGGAGAGAGGCAGGGAGTGGAATCACTCCTAGGTAGGGCCTGGGGACAGCCAGGGGACAATGAGGCCAAGGACAGCGCGAGTCGGCGGCCGGGAGGCTGCTCCATTGGCAGCCCTCGGGGCGGAGATCAGAAGGGCAGCGAGCGCAGGAGGGAGGAGAAGCTGGCAGGGAGAAGGGCTGGCGTCGGTGACATCGGTGACATCGGTGACGGTGACATCGCTGCCGCGGTCCCCCCCGCCCATCGCCGGTCCCCGTGCGCAGCAGGCCCCCGGCCCTCGCTGTGCCCGCTGTGGCTGTGGGCACCCGGAGGGGCCCGGGTGCGGCTCGGATCCCGCCCTGGGAGCTTCGGTAGAGGTTTCACCTCAGAATTCCAGGCCGGAATTGCAGAATTCCTGGCTGTTCCAGGAATTGCAGAATTCCTGGCTGTTCCAGGATCCTGGGAAGGGGCAAAGGCAGTGCTGGGGAAGGGAAGGGCCGGTGGGGAGCTGGGATTTCTGTGGGCAGCGCACAACTGGGATGAGGGAGTCAAATCCCTGAGTGGGAGCATCAGGGACTGCCTGGGGACGGGGTCTGTGAGCCCCTCGGGGACTGGGGTGGCCCAGAGCTGGGCACCAAGGGGCACAGGCTGTTCTCTGTGGGATTTAGGGGCAAAGGGAGAGGATGAGCTGAAATCTGGGATGGGAGCAGTCGTGGGAGCTGGGATCCAGCACCAGCGCGGCCCCTGCAGGGATTTTATTGGGATCATCAGACCTGGGGGAGCAGAGTCCTGAGAAAAACCAGCAAGGAGCAAATAGGTACCAGGCTGGGCAGCAGGCCTGGCTCTGCTGGCAGCAAATGATGTCCTGCAGGCAGGAAAAATCCCAAAATCCAGCCAGGAATCCTCTGCAGCACTGCAGCACCCAGCCACGCTCTGTCCTCTTGGTCCCTCGCCAGCTGTTTGGGACAGGAGGCACCTGGGGACGCGCCGAGCCAGGGATGAGCCTTCTCCCCCTTCCCCCGGCCCTGGCACTCCGCGTTCCTGGGAATTTTGGGAAGCAGGAGGTGAGAGCTGCCTTCCCTCCTGCTCCTGTGTGCGCCCAGGGCGCGGGAATCTGTTCCCGGCTATTTTTGGGATGGCTCCCCGTGTTGGCGAGGGAAAAACCACAAGGAGTGGGTCCATCTGGATGTCTGGCTGTGTCCCCAGGGTGCCACCAGCCCCTCGGCCCTGCTCAGCCACCGCGGTGTCACAGGCGGGATGGCAGAGGTGGCACAAGGATGGGGATGGGAGCGGTGGGCTCAGCATCCCAGCATCACCCCAGCATCACCCCAGCATCACCCCAGCATCACCCCGGCATCCCAGGCAGGACCACCCGGCCTCTCCCGAGCCGGGTGAAGTGGCAGCACCTGGCTGCTATATTTAGGAGGAATGTAGGGCAGGCTGGAGCATCCCAGGCCGTCGCCTTCCCGCACGGAGCGCGGCATGTGAGGGCTGGGGCGGGCGCAGGGGGGCCCGAGGGGGCTCTGCCCGGCCGCGTGTGCCGGCACGCTGCGGCTCCGGCCAGCTGCCCGAGGGCTCGGGACGTTCCTCCCCAGGGATTTTTCCCGTGGGTGAGGTGACGAGGCTGTTGTGCACCCACGATGAGCCCCAGCTCTGCAGGAGGGCACGGTGCCCCCCACCCCGCTGTTCCTCATTCCTGCTCCTGCTCCAGGGTTTTTTTATCCGGCTGGAAGCGCCTCCAGCTCGGTCACGCTGATCTCCTCTCAAGAGAGGCCTTTGTTCTGCTGCTCCAGCGATGTTTAATTCCCATTGTTGTCATTAGCATCGGAGTACAAAGAAAGGTGAAGGGAGAAAATCGCTCTTGTCCCCCAGTTCCCTGGATCTCTGGAGAGCAGGAGGGAGGTGCCAGCCGGGGGTCGGGAAGGATTTGGCACCCAGGAGGGTGCTGGGAAGGGCGGAATCCCAGCTCTGCCAGGGGACCAGGAGGTGCCACCCTGCCGGCTTCAGTCCTGAGTGCTCCACATGGACACTCTGCCCTTGGCTGGCCATGGTGGGAGCCCTCGGCTGCATCCCAGCAGCTCCCAGATCTCTGCGAAGCTGCTCCGGCCTTGTCTGCATCCCTGTGTTCATCCCCATCCCTGTGCCCATCCCATCCCTGTGCTCACCCCCAGAACCTCCCCTGGGAAGCGCTGGGAGCCGAGCTGGGATTGTTTTGGGAGCTTCTGGCTGCTGCAAAGAGCTCCATCCTTGAAATTCCAGCGAGGGATTTCCCCCTCCTGCCGCCCTCCACCTCTGCGGGGCCGGCCGGGGCGGAGTGGCCGCTGCAGATGCGGCCGATTGGGGCATTAAATTTAAAGAGCTGATTAAGTGCAATGAAAACCGTGTCAGGTCCTTGTCAGCGAGGAGAATGCGCCAGGGCTGCGGATTAGGGGCTGAGTGACGGCCGGGGATTGCAGGCAGACAGCCAATCCATCAGCCGGGGGGATCAGAGGGAAGCGTTCCCAGTCCCGTTCCTGGCTGCTCCGTGGTCTCTGTCCCTCCACCTTGTCACAGGCACGGTGGCACTGGGCTGAGCTGGGAGCATGGATGGAAAGAGGGAAGAGCCAGAGGTTCTCCAAAGGGTCATTCCTGCTCCTTGCTGACCCCCTGAGCCCAAAAACGCCCCAAAAATCCCTTTATGGGATTCACCTGCCCATGTTCCCCCAGTCCCTGACCCCCAGAGATGAGGGCACAAATGTGGCAATGGGGACACATGGGGGTGGTGACAGTGGAAGCCCAGGTGAAGCAGACCCACAGCATTTCCATCTCTCCACATTTCCATCTCTCCACATGTCCATCTCTCCTTCCCCCACTGCCCTCAACCCCAAATTTGTCCCAGATTCCCTGGGAAGGCTCCAAGGGTGCCCAGCTCGGGGTGACAACACTCCCCAGGCCCAAGCAGCCGAGCCGGGGCTGGGTTTGGTTGCGAACACGCAGGAATCGGCCCACGCCGAGCTCCCTCCAATCCAGGGGCTCATCCAGAGCCTGCGGCTGCTCCCGCCGGCGGCTGCAGCTCCCTCGCTCCTGGCAGCGCTCCTGGATCGTCACCACTTCACACCCTCCCTGCCCGCCCCTGGAATTCCCGCCGGGCTCCGAGGCGGGAGCCGGGAAAACGGGGATGGGTGTGGGGGTCCAGCACCGCCCCCCGACCCATCCCATGCGCGGGATCCGGCCTGGAAATGCAGATCCCAGCACGTGCAGCTCTTTTCCTGCCTCATTCCCCACCTGGAACATCTGGAGAAGCAGAGGCTGGGATGAAGGCTCAGCCCTTCCTGGTGGATTCGTGGATCTGCTCCTCGTGGCTGGAGCGAGCTGGGCTGGCAGCCCCTGGGGCTGACCTGCCTTGAATCCGGGCAGAAATAAATGTCAAACTCCCCTCTGCTCTTCGCGGGGGCTCCAGCCCATTCCCTCTCTTTCCCTCGGTTAATTAATTTAATGGCTTTATGATTGCGGAGGGATTAGCTGGGAGCTATAGAATCTATATATAGAGGTATAGAGGGGACTATAGATAGCGCAGGAAAGTGAGAACAGCCCCCACTCCCCTGGAATTGGGAAGTTTGGAAGCGGAGGGGAGGCCGTGGATGGAGAGCCTGGATGCAGCCAGGAGCCCAGGAGATGCTGGCTGGGATTTAGGAGGGCTGGCAGGAAGGTGAGTGAGGGGATCCCGGGGGTGGCAGAGGTCGGAGCTGGAGCTGAGGGAGGGGACAGCAGCGTGTCCTGCTGGAGGAACGGGACAGGGGGGTCACAGCGCCCCGGAGGTCACAGCACCTTTGGGGTCCCCTGGGTGCCGGGTCTGGCTGTGCCATGGAGCCTGCAGGGTCCTGGGAGAGCTGGAAAAGCTCTGGCTCCGCCCCACTGGGGCTTTGGCACCGCTGTCACCACCCCCACGTGTCCCCATTGTCACACTTGTCCCCTCACCTGTCCAGGCCAGGAACCTGGGGCGCACCCCATAAAGGGACTTCTGGGGTGGTTTTGGGCTCGGGGGGTCAGCGAGGAGCAGGGATGACCCTGCGGGGCTGAGCCCCTTTGGAAGACCCCTGGCTCTTCCCTCTTTCCCTCGGTGCTCCCAGCCCGGCCCGGTGCCACCGCGCCTGGCAGGGCTGTGACAAGCCCCGTCCTCCTCGCAGCTCGCCGTGCCGGGGCTGCCAGCGCTCCCGGGCAGCTCCCTTCGTGCAGGAGCAAAGCCAGGCTGCAGGGAGCACGGCTCCGTGGCGGGATCGGCAGCTGTCACCGAGGGGACATCCAGGAGCAGCCGCTGGCCCCTTCCCACGGTGACAGGGACGGGGGCGAGGCGGGGCTGAGACCCCCCAGCTCGCGACAGCACCGTGGGCTGAGGCTGGAATTTGGGCTGCTGCTCCTGTGCTGGTGTTTAGTCCCCTTGGAGCACCGTGGCTCATCCCAGGGATGTCCCCAGGGGGCACCTTTGTCCTGGTGTCACCCACAGGTTGGTGGCTCTTTCCTTCCTGCCTCCCAAGAATTCGCATCCCCGGGGTTCAGGGGGACGGGGCTGCTGTGATGTCCCTGCACTGGTGTTCAATCCACTCCGAGCACCGTGGCTCATCCCAGGGATTAGGGGACACAGGGACAACTCGTCCTGGTGTCACTCACGAGTTGGTGGCTCTTTCCTCTCTGCTTCCCAGGAATTTGCACCCCTGGGGTTCGGGGAAGCACATGGCTGGTGGTGCTTCTGCGCTGGTGTTTAATCCCTTTGGAGCGCCAGGGACGAAGGGACACCTCGTCCTGGTGTCACCCACAAGCCGGTGGCTCTTTCCCTCCTGCTCCCCGGGGATTTGCAGCCCTGGGGCTGCACAGGGACGGGCGGGAGGCGCCGGGGCCGCGCCGGCTGTGCCCGGCTGTGCTCCGCCTGGACGCCGCGATCACGCTGGAATCCCCGGAGGCAGCGAGCCGCAGATTGACTTTGACAAACACGGCCCAGAAGCTGCGTCGTGGCGGATGCAAATTATTCAGCAGCTCCCGGGAAAAACGCGCTGTGACAGCGCGTGCCGGGGGGGGAAGGGGCTGTGACACCCTGTCACATCCCCTGCCAGCAGCAGCTGCGCTGTCCCCCCGCCTCCGGCGCGCTCCCGGCACGGAGAGAGGGGGGACAGGCGTGGGAGTCCCCAAAGGCGAGGCTGCGAGGTGGCAAAAGGGGCTTGGCCAAAGGATGGAGCCGCCGGGGGTGACAGCAGGTCCGCGACAATGGGCACGCTGAGGAGCTCGTGTGCGTCTCCAGCGGGCTGGGGGGAGACCCAGAGCATCCCAGTTCATCCCAGTTCATCCCATTTTGCCCCATGGGGCTGGGCTGAGTGTGGGATTAAGCTCAGGGTTGTTCGGGAATTGGCCAGGAGCTGATAACGGGGATAAGGATCTGGCAGGAGGCTCCCGGGATCACTTTCCCGATCTGACTCACCAGGTGCTGGGCAGGTGGATCTGGCAGGAAAATCTGTTCCCAGCTGAGATTCAATTCACACTCAGAAAATAAATCACTCCTGGCCGCGAGCCTGAGGCAGGAGCCTCCCCAGGGATGTCCTCAAGTGGGTGACACTGGGATCAGACACCTCGGCTTTTCCTGGGCTGTTCTGGACCCGAAAATCCACTGTTCCCATGAAGAAATTCAGGTTTTGAGGCCATCCCCTGCCCCATCCCCACGCTGACACATTTTGCCTGGATCCCAGGCCCCACAAAATCCGAAGGCCTCACGGATTCCCGGGATCAAGCGTGCAAATCCTGAGGAGGAGAACGGGGAGCAATCGACGAGGGGAGAAGCTGCTCCGAGCCAATCCCTCTCGGAGGTGGCATTTAAGCAGATGGAGGAGTGGAGCGGAGCTGTCTGAGGAGGATGTGATGGAAATGTGAATATGGAGGGGAGGCTCTGGCTGCCTGCTGGGAGCCGGGATCGCCGTGGAACAGCATCCCGCGGCCACTGCCCCCAGCCAGCTCCTTGTGCCGGCCCTTCGGAACGGCAGGAGCTGATTTTTGGGACCATTAAACGGTTTGTGGGGTTCCCTTCACTTCTTGGGAGGTGGCTGGGGCGGCAGCACCCTTTGGAAAGGCTCTCAGTGCCTTTGCTGCCCTGGCTCTGGTGACCCCTGGGAGCAGCCAGGGGATGTGGCACACGGACGATGCCAATCCCGTGCCAGGAACTGCCGGGACAGCGGAGCCGCTGCGTGACTCTGGTGGCTGCACCTCGCTCAGGACAGGCTCCCGTGCCAAACCCTCCACGCTCCAAGCTGGATCCTCATTCCTCAGGGTTTGGAATTAGTATTTATCTATCAGCACTGCTAATTAGGCCTCTCAATGATGCTCCTGCTCTGCGTTGGAGCAGATGAAATGCGGATGATGTGCGAGAGGAGCCACGGGCTGGCTCGGGGATGTGCTTCGCCTCCAGATCAATACCAGGGCTCGGTTAAAATTTTCCATGATGTTTTTCCCAGGTTTTTCCTCTCCCGCCACCGCCTAAGGGAGGGGGACACGTGGTGGGAGTTGTGATTCTCCCCTCCAGGTGTTTCCCCATATTTCCATGGCTCGGTATCCCGGTGCTGTGGCAGGGCCAGGGATGAGGAGGGCAGGAGGGAGGATTCCTCTCGGATCCCTCTCCATGCTGCTTCCCATCTGCTGGATTATTTCAGCATTTAATTATTTACCGCAGGCTGTGTGGGCAGCTGTACAGAGGCAGTTATTGCTTAATTGAGCTACTTGACTCCAGTGCTGCCAGAACAGGAACAGGAGTGGGAAAAAAGGATCCCCCCTTGTCGGGCAGCCCGGGAAGCAGGACAGCACAACCCCCTGGGAAAGATCTGGCTTTCCAGGGGAAATCTGGGGTGCTGCCACCTTCACCCCATCTCACCCCTTGCTCCCCACTCCAACGCCAGCCCCGAGGGAGAGGGAAGCCCCGGGGATGCTCCAGCCAGGTGACACGTGGTGACAATGACAATGCCTCTTCCCAGAGCTCAGGGCATCCCCTCCAGCTGAGGCTGGGAAGGAGCTTTGCAGCGTTTTCCCAATTCCCAAAGGGAAGCCAGCCCCAGGCTCTCCCCGCCCCTTCCACCACTGTGGCCTCCCCATCTGTCACCAAACCCGGTGTCCCCAGGACCCCTCCGGCTGGCGGCAAAGCGGCTCCATCCATCTCTATTTCCCAGGGAACACAGAGCTCCGTGGATGAAAGCTCGGGATAATTGATATTATTATGGAATCCAGCAGGATGCAGATTGGCACCGAGCAAACATCTGCCTGCTGCTCCTCAGGGAGCCCGGGGGAGACAGGAGGGAGAGGGGCCGATCCCATTTTCCTCTGGAGTGCTGATGGGAAGGAGGGTGAAGTGAGGAAAACCCGGGAGTGCATTTTGGGATGTTCACTAGAGGGTGTGCAGCCCCTGGGGTGTGGCATTTGGGATCCAGAGGGTCAGGATGAGGTTTGGGATGGCCAGATCCAGTGCCCACCAGCAATCCCATGGGAGTTGGGGATTTATTGCCCTCTGAGAGCTGTGTGAGCCTGGAGGGAACGTTTTGGGATGTGAAAAGGAGGGATGGGAGCCGTAAATGTGCTCGGGGGTGCTCCTGGTGCTGGCTCGGTGACAAGGCCGGGACATTTGGCTTTGCTCAGCCCATCAATCACTGAATCCCTGCCCTGCAGCTCCTCCTGGCATTCCCAGCATGGAACGGGATGGTGCAGGTGACAGGGACAGCGGGGAAAGGGGACACTGGGGAGAGAGGGGACAGAGGGGACACTGGGCAGTCTCAGCTGCCAGGGGGTCCCTGCGCTGGGGACAGCCCCGAGCACTCCGGGATGGCCGAAGGGGAGCAGATCTGTGGGTTGGGGACACGGAGGTGACCCCAGCGCTGGCGTCATGGCTGGTTTGGCATTTCAGAGGCTCTGGCTGTCACCTGCAGCCGCCTCGCTCCCGTTCCCAGCCTGGCAGGAGGAATGATATCATTTATAGATGCTTTTTATTTCCTTTTATTTCCCCCCTGCTGTGACAGAAACACAGCCACGCCGCCTCCGCAGCGCTGCTCTCCCTGTCCTTGTCCCCGCTCCTCTCCGTGGTGGCCCTGAGGGTTTTGTGGCTTCGTTCCCCGCATGGAGTGGCTGCCAGGACAGCACAAGGGGTGACACTGAGCTGCCATTGCCCTGGGAGTTTGGGATGTCACACAGCCCAGGGTGACCCCAGCTCCATCCCTGGTCCTTCATGGACCCTCAGTGTTTTGGGGTTCAGTGCAGGGAGGGCGAGCCCAGCACGGGGCAGGGACAGGGACACCCAGTTAGGGTCAGCACAAAGTGCTGGGACCCTAATGAGACCCTAATGAAGGTAACGAGCTGCTGGGTGGGTTGGGGTGGGTTTACACCCACCTGCTGGGTGGGTTGGGGTGGATTTACAGCCCATCCACAGGCCCAGATGTGCTGCCTGGGAGGAGGAGGAGGAATATGGAGCAGGAGGAAGCTCCTGTCTGGTTTGGGGAAGGTCAAGCACATGGTGGGCTCAAAGCAGCTGTGTCCCTGCCTGGGACCCTGTGGTCCCCAAACTGGGCCACCAAAAAGGGCCACTGGGATCTGGGGACGTGAGGAGGTGGATGATGGGAGCCAGGCTGTGGTGGGGGACAGCTTGGGGTCACCCCTGGGCTCCCACGGAGGTGCCAAGAGCCGCGGCCACGCGCGTGGCGGGAGCACTGAGCCACGATAAATTAATTAAAGCCATCAAATAAAGCCGCACAACAGCCCCAGTGGGATCCGCGCCAACGCAGGCGCTGGTTGCGTTGAGGTACTAATTAATTAATTAATTAATCCTGCCGGGATGGGCTCTCACTCCCAGCCTTTAATCCCGGTTTTCTCCTCGCCGGCATCCCTCGGGAGCCGCGCTGTCGGCTCGCATCACTCTCCGGGCGCATCCCGGCAGCATTCCCAGCCTGTCCCCCGCCGCCAGCCCGGCCCCGGCGGGCGAGCATCAAACCGAGCTGGCGTGAGGCTGCCGCAGAAAGACGCAGGGCGAGCCGAGCGATTCCCGCCTGATCCAGCGGCGCCGCTGGACCCCGCTGGAGAGCCGGGGGCGGCGGGCTGGAGACGGGGAGAGCGCGGCGCGGAAACGCGCTCGGCGTGCTGTGGGTTTTGATAAATCGCTGATAATCGCGGCTTGCTCGGGGAGCTGGCGGGATCCTCGGCTTGACGCAGGGAAAGGAGGAATCCCGAATCCCGGCGCTTCGGAGAGCGTTTCGGCGGGGTTGGGAATGGGAACGGTGGCATCGTGCGGCTGGAGGAGGTGCTGGGGCGAGGTCCAGCGTGTCCAGAGCCGTCCTCAGTCCTGGTTCGTGTCCCAGTGCACCCCCAGGCTCAAACCCATCTCTGGAAAAGGGGATTTCCCAGGAAATCTGGGCTCCTTCTCGCCCACCACCATCCCGGCGCGATGTCCCCGAGCCCGGCTGGCCCTGTCCCCTCCCGCCAGGATGG
>VZSE01005227.1:0-15527 GCA_013398275.1 Promerops cafer | reverse complement strand
AACAAGTGATGCCCAACACAGTTTCTCAGCACGCACTGACCAATCCCCAGCCCCTCTCCCAGCCAGTCCCCCCAGTTCACACACTGGCCGTGTTCTTCTGGGGTGTGGGACACCCCTTTGAGGCAGTTTGTGTCAGTGGAAGGCCTGTCTGTCACCCTTCCATGAATCCAAAGCTGTGGCATCACTCAGAAATCCTGGGAGGTCACTGAGGGAACAGCTTGGTAGGTCACTCATCACCAGCCACCCCACAGCCCAAACCAAAGGAACCCTTGGACTTCAGGGCTGCTGGGCCCTGGAGTGGGTGTGAGGCCCTAGAGCCTGTAAATGCACTCTTGCAGCTTCTTCCATATCAGAGCACTTTGATTTACTCAGGAAATAAAGCATCTCCTCCTGCTGCATTCAAATGTTATATACAGATTTAATCACAAGCCCCGTGACACTTCACATTACTCACAAAGCTGAGCTTTTGTACTTCTCACATTCCTTCCCTTTGCCTGTTTTTTTTTTAAAATACCCATAAGATTAAACTAAAAAAAAAAAAAAACTAAAAAAATCCCCAAACGTAAAAAAAAAAAGGCAGCAACAAATATAGGGCCACAAATGACTATTTTCTTTTAAGAATCTGATTTTTTAGACGTGATCTGGGGGACTCACCTCGATTCCTGAGAGCTTGGGACTGCTTGTGCATTAGGAGACACGCTCTGTCATTGGCCCAGAGAACGTTCTAATGAAGGATTGAATTCCACGAGTGACCCAACAATGCAGTAACAAAAAGGTGCAGTGCCTGCTGGGGGGAAAATGGGCAAAACATGCAGGAAGGGAACACAAGCAAGACCTGGATTCAATTCAGGAGAAGAAAGGAATCCCCTGGAAGGAGGAGAGGAAGGAGGGGGGGAAAGAAGGAGAAGGTTGAAACAAAGATTTGAAAGGGTCACACCTTTCTAAAGATACTGATCTGAAGCACCAAGGCTTTGTCAGGGTTGAGCCTCTGAACTTTCTGAGGTGCCAAATGAATCGTTCCCTTCCCGGGGCTCCAGCACCCTCCTGTCCAGCCCTTGCTCGCTGATTACTGCCCGGAAGGAGCCGATCAGAGCCCAGGTGAGAGCTGAGCTTCAGCTCCAGCAGTTCCTCGGGGAGCAGCAGAAGGAAAAGCAGGTGCAGCAGCTGAGCTCAAACCCGCCCAGCCCTGGCTGCTCCAGCAGCTGCAGAGACTCAGCTGCCCCTGCTGCAAACACCCTTCTGTGGTTTTTGTGTGAGTGTGTGCCCTGGAAGCCTGGGGGATGCACAGGGCACAGTCCCAGGAGCAGCTCTCGTGTGCCTTTACGAAGGTGTTGGCAGAATGAAGAGACTGAGGGAGGATGCTGAGAAATGCCTCACCTGATTTCTAATTTATTTTCTACAGTCCCAGAATCCCAGACTGGTTTGGGCTGGAAGGGACCTTAAAGCCCATCTTGTTCCACACCTCCCACTGTCCCAGGCTGCTCCAGCCCCAGTGTCCAGCCTGGCCTTGGGCACTGCCAGGGATCCAGGGGCAGCCCCAGCTGCTCTGGGCACCCTGTGCCAGGGCCTGCCCACCCTGCCAGGGAACAATTCCTAATTCCCAAAATCCCATCCAGCCCTGCCCTCTGGCAGTGGGAGCCATTCCCCCTTTTCATGGCACTCCAGGCTCTTGCAAATCAGTTGAGGTGTCCATCACCCTCACCCATCCTGTGCTGACCTGGAGATGAGCTCTGATGCAAGGCCACAATCATCCTGTGAAAAATGAGCATTAAACTATTCCAGCACCCCTCAGCAAAGGCACTGCAGGAACAAAATACTCCTTTGGCAACAAACATGCCCAAAAATCCCCCATGGGAAAGACACCAAACTTGGGCTGGCATGGTTTAAACCTCTTCCCTGGAACCACGGATAGATCCCAGCACAAACCCCCTTGGAGCAGAACAGAGGGACAAGCCTCAGTGGAAGCCTCTGGGCTGGCAAAGGTGCCTGGTTAGAAGATGGCCACGCCACAGAGCCAGGTTCAAGGTATGAAAAAGAGGCAAGGATTTCAAACTTTGCTCATAGATATTCTTCAAGTGGTGTTTAATACAGCTCCTTTTGTTTGTTTTGACAATGGATCTTATCTTTTGGTAAGGGCTGTGTTCAGGACTATTATTACCCTCTATAAAAGCCTCCCAGTCTTTCTTTCCACTTGTTCAGCACACCAAAGTGGCATAGCAAATTTAATCGAAGAACGTAGCTCCAGGGAGAGCCTTTGGAGACTTTCCCCTTTTTCATAAAGCCGTTATCTCCCTTTCCTTGTGTTGGGGATGCATAAAAATCACAAAAAAGTCATTCTGAGTATATTCTTCCTGATAATTATTGTCAGGCTCCGAGATAAGTACCCTACGTGATGTAATGTGTGTTAGACCCGGCTCTCTGAATGCAAATCCTGCAACCTTCTAGGCCCAAACAATGGGCACCCTAAACACCAGGGCCTGGTATTTTGCCACAGACAAGAGAGAGCTTTGATTTTTTGTGTTTCGATAAGGCGCAATCTGGGTGCCTTTATCTCAGCTGTTATATTTAAAGATGACATTCTAGCCTTGCAGCCTTGCCTATTGTCTTGACCCTGATTATCTCCAAATGTTGTTGTTTAGTCAAAGTCGCCGCTTTAATGAAAGGCCTGCTCCCAATTTAAGGGAAATTATTTAAATGCAGAGTATCCTATACACTGCGGTTTCCAAAAGAACTAGGCGGTTAATCAAAAGTTAATTGTATAATTCTCATGCAGATTAGGGCCTCTTGCAAATGAATCCCAGGTTGTGATTATTAAAAAAAGGGAAAGTGCTGGAGTAATGCACAAGGGTCTTCAGTCTGGTAAACAATCAGCTAAGGTTTAATTTGTGGTAAACAAAGTGCTGATACACCAGGGGTCTCCAAAGGAGACAAAAAGGTGAAAATAAATTAAAAAACAACATACAGATATGATCTTTTTGTTTTTAGGCCTCTTTCAAAAACACAGGCTAAATGAACAAAAAGTAATCCATTAATATTTACTGGCAGCATCCTGGCAATATGCAAATGAGAGCAGTCCCATAATTACGCTGCAGCCCTCGGACAAGGATCCTGCTCATGCAATGTCACTGCCACCACCTCCAGTCACCACCTCTGTGGTGCTCCCGTGGAAAATAAACGGCTCTAATGAGCACTTTGATTAATCACAAACTGCTGCTCCCCGTGCCAGCCGACAGCCTTGGCAGAAAAGGGCACCAGTGGTAGGGTCAGAGCTTATCTGTGTGCTTTGGAGTTATCTGAGGGGAGGAAAAAGCCAGGAGTGATGTCTCCATGCCAAAAAAGTCACGGCTCAGCTGAAAATAAAATAAAATTAAGAGGAGGTGGCGTTCCTACGGAACTCAGGCTGGATAACCAGCTGCAGGTTTTTAACCAACAGCCTCAAAAACTGAGTTTTTTACCTGGATAACAACCCAAGGGGAAAAATACTTTCGTGATCAAACTTTCAAAGGAAGTTCCTGCCCCAAATTGTGGCCAGGATGGAGGATGAGAGGGGTTAAGGGCAACTCTGTGGTGACCCTTCAAACTGGGAGCAAAGTGAGAGCCCTGGACTGTGCTGGGACGTGAGTGGGACAGCTCAGGGCTGGCCAAGAGCTGTGGTTCCAGTCACCATTTAAAGCCCTTGCAGTGGAAATGGTGACAAGGACACTGACTGGGCTGTTTTCTTTGGTTGTAGCTGCCTGTGAGGAGCAGAAGGGACACGAGCACAGTCAGTGGAAGGTCACCTGTGACTGCAGAGCTCCCTGCTGCCTCGTGGGATGCAGGACTGGAAATTCCTGTCTGCCTGCCCAGGAAAAACCTATTATCAGCTTCTTTATTTCCTGATGACAGCATGCTTGGTCCTGGATGAAACAAACAAAAATAAATCTTGAGAGCAAGGCACGAGCTCCATCCTGGGATGTAGGTGCTTGGCACTCCCCTCCTGCTTTTCTCATTCTAAAGGGAATCCGAGTCGTAATTTTCTTCTGCCATGAAAAGATTTATCCTTTAAATTTAAATTAAGAACAGGATCTTCAGCCAGGTATGGGTGATTCAAGGAAAACTTCACAGCTGGCCACACTTGGGCAGGCAGAGCAGGGCTGGATGGGATATTGGGAATTGGGAATTGTTCCCTGGGAGGGTGGGCAGGGGCTGGGATGGAATTCCCAGAGCAGCTGGGGCTGCCCCTGGATCCCTGGCAGTGCCCAAGGCCAGGCTGGACACTGGGGCTGGAGCAGCCTGGGACAGTGGGAGGTGTCCCTGCCATGGCAGGGGTGGCACTGGGTGGGATTTAAGGTCCCTTCCCACCCAAACCATCCCAGGATTCAAGGGTTCTGTAATTATAGATGTAAATGTGCCTATTTAACCAAAATAATTATTTAGGCTGCTCTACACAAAGCAGATTTTCAGGGAGAGCCAAGTGGCCACTGTGAGATCCACAGGGAGGACGTTGGCAAAGCTGGCTCAGGCTGTCCTGGAATTTGGCTCCGTTTTTGGCATGAAATGAAATGAAATGTGGGAGAAGGGATGGAAACAGGGACCAGCTGCAAGTCTCTGTCACTCTACACTGTCAGAAACTCCAGTTTCAAAAAGAAATTAACAGAAAACACCACTAAATACTCTGAAATTGAAAAAAAAAAATTGTAATAATCTGCCACTTCCTAGGATTTAACAGTGACTATTGTGATATTTTAAAGGGATTTTTTGTGTAAAAGATTACCACCAAAGCATCCAAGCCTCAATAGTGTCAGCCATCACCTGGGGGTGAAGGGAATGCTATTTGACATTAATTAGGAATTAAGGGTAATTAAGGACACTCATGTTTATTTGCCATTAATTGAAAAAAAATTCCTAAGAATGACCAAATTTGTCTCTAAAGGGTGGTGGGTTTTTTCATTTTCTCTTTGTTATCATTCTTACTTAGAGCATTTCGTGTCGAAGGAAAAGGAGGGAAAATGTTGCCTTAGAAATAAAAACCTAGGAGCTGTTAATGATGATGAATTATTGTTGTTACTGTTATTATTATTATTATTTATTTATTATTATTCACAGGGGTTTGCTCTGTGCTCCCAAGAGCAGAAATGAGAGAATTTCCCTGAAAAAGCTGAAAATCTGGAGTGCTGAGAGCAGCTCCAGGGGCAGCAGCAGCCCCGGGGTTGTGCCAGGGGGGAGTTTTAAAGGATCAGGGGATACCCTCCCATTTCTGCACTATCCATTGCCTCAGACATGCCCAGAGTTTGGAATTATTGTTCTTTTTAACAGGAACCCCAGCAGAGCAGAGACCTCTCAAGCTGCACTGCCCGGGGTGCAGGTGAGGGCAACGCTGACTTTTCCCTCGTTTCACTCAGTCCATGGCAGATCCCAAATAAATCTTACATCAGAGACAGACTTTGGGAACTAAATTGTTCAGTAATCTGCATTTTCGATCAAAACACAGGGGAGACTTTAAAAATTTACTGCGCATAAATAAAATATTTGATCTCTCTGGCTCCTATTTTCCGAACCCTCACAGACACTTCATACTAATATTGACATTAAACTTCAATATTGATGTAGGGATGAGAAAACAGAGCTGCTATAAATACTTGAACAGGATGCAGGAGGGAGTTTTGACAAAAATAGGGGTTTTCCAAGAGGTTCTTGGGATTATTTCTCCTGTTGGGAGATACAATTAGGCCCAGGAGGCTGTTCCACACCTGGGCAGGGCTTACAAGGGCCAGGTGGGCTCCCTCTGTCATGGAATCATGGAATGGTTTGGGTTGAAGGGACCTTAAAGATCATTCCTGCCATGGCAGGGACACCTTCCCCTGTCCCAGGCTGCTCCAGCCCCAGTGTCCAGCCTGGCCTTGGGCACTGCCAGGGATCCAGGGGCAGCCCCAGCTGCTCTGGGAATTCCATCCCAGCCCCTCCCCACCCTGCCAGGGAACAATTCCCAATTCCCAATATCCCACCCAGCCCTGCCCTCTGGCAGTGGGAGCCATTCCCTGGGTCCTGTCCCTCTGTCCCTTGTCCCCAGTCCCTCTCCAGCTCTCCTGGAGCCCCTTCAGGCCCTGCCAGGGGCTCTGAGCTCTCCCTGGAGCTTCTCCTCTCCAGGTGAGCCCCCCCAGGTGTCCCAGGCTGGCTCCAGAGCAGAGATGTCCCAGCCCAACCTCCTCAGCTTTGCTGCAGCAGCTCCACAGCCTGTTCTGGTGCCTGGGGCTCAGCCTGTCCCTCTGAGCACCTTCATGAGCTTTCTAAGCCCAGATCAGCCTGGGAGAGCCTTGATAAGCCCAAAGCAACAAAAAGCCTCACCCGGAGACCAGCCTCAGGCTTGAGGAAACATTTGCAAATTCCCAGAAGCGGGAAGGCTCCTACCTTGCAGTCTCTGTGCTCTCTGCTGCTTCCCCAGCTCGAGGGGAGACTGCAGAATTGCTCCAGGGGCTCCCTGGCCACCGCTCTGGGGCTACAGCCCTGACCTCAGCGCCAGCCCTCGGAGCAGGGGGCACGGGAGCACTGTCACCCCGTGGGGACCCGTCCACACCGTGCCCTCACTCATCAGGTGAGCTGAGAAATCTCCTGGAAACCACAATTCTCCATAAAACACATCAGCTGCCTGCTCAACACAGCAATAACACCACAGCCTCCACGGCACGGCAAGAACACGGCAAATTTGGAAGTTTCTTTGGAAAAAAAAAAAAGAAATGCAACTGAAGGGCACAGTTATTTCATTTTAGGCACGGTCTATTTTTGCTGGGGAGGAAAAAGCAAATCACCAGAGCCAACATCAAAAATGGCATCTAATCTACTTTAAAAACAGTAAAAATTGCAAATAATTAGAGCTGGGTTGCCCAGGAATCGTTAGAGAAATCAATACCCAGCACCAGTGAAGTGTCTACAAAATACCAGATGGTCACTAGTAAAATCCAGAACGTGAGAACCCAAACACTGCCTGTAAAGGGGAAAAAAAAGTGATCAGTGTCAATTTTCCTTGGGGGAAGACAAAACTGATCAAAATTAAATTCGGCAATTTCGTGACGAGCTTGTTCTGCTAATCAATATCTGAGCAGAAGGGCTGGGCTGGGGGGTGGGCATGTGCCCTGGCTGGCAGGGAGCCCACTGGGAATGGCCACGGCTCCTGAAAATCCCGTGCCAAGGGCTCCTCCTGCCTTCACATGACTGCAGAGACCCAGTTCTGAGCTAGAGATGGAATTTAAGGGGAATTCCTCAAAATTGGAGAGGGGAAGNAATCACAAAATCCCTGAGGTTGGAAAACCCTCCAGGATCATCCAGTCCCAGCTGTGCCCCATCCCCACCTTGTCCCCAGCCCAGAGCACTCAGTGCCACCTCCAGGAATCCCTTGGACACCTCCAGGGGTGGTGACTCCAAGCCCCCCTGGGCACCCTTTCTGTGACAAAATTCCTGCTGCTGTCCCTCCTAGGGGGGGTCCAGCCTAGGTGTCCCTTGGTTCTGTGCCATCACTGCACTCCTGGCGTTCCCCAGC
This sequence comes from Promerops cafer, assembly GCA_013398275.1. Taxonomy (NCBI): domain Eukaryota; kingdom Metazoa; phylum Chordata; class Aves; order Passeriformes; family Nectariniidae; genus Promerops; species Promerops cafer. The sequence continues at coordinate 8,014 of VZSE01005227.1, read as the reverse complement.
TGAGGGAACCACCTCAGAATTCCATCCTCCTCAGTTTTCCAGGGTGAGACCCAGTCCAGGGGGGGCCTTCTTGGAGCAGGATGGCCGGGAGACCTTTGCCAGAGCACGTGGGCCTCTCTCTGATTTTCTCACTTGGTCATGGCTGAAATAACCACTTTGAGCAGCTTTTGGGTTCACTCCAGTGATAGGAAACTATGTACAAATAAACATAGTTTTAAAAGATTAACTCAGGACCTTCTTCAGATTTGAAATTTCTAAAATCTCCAGTTTTAGTTATTTCACGTGAAGCTCAGGTACTTTTTTCCCCAATTAACCTTGGAGAATAAATTAAATTGGAGAACTCTTCTTCCTTCTACTGACAACTCATTGCTCATATGATGCTGGTTGGTATCCTACAACACCTCCCAGAAGAGTTGTCTTTTACCAGGCATACAAAATGGGAATTTGGCTTCTTTTCCAGCCTTTCTGGTGGTTATGGAAGTGTGTCCAGGTGGCCTCTGCTTCTATAGAATTAAATCTCCATTACATAAGTGATTGCACCCACTATAAATGACAGAATGCATCCCCCTGGATATTTAGCAACCCATAGCAACTGCTGTGACTGTCACAGGCTTTTTTTAAATGGGCTTTTAAGCAAACTCAAGGAATTTGGTGTGTTTCAGTCATTACAGACTTGTTTCTTTGGAGCCCATGGAATTAGGACATGGAAACAAAGGTGAGATTTGGAGTCCTGAGTTTGGATAGGGCACTGAGGAGCTCCTCAGAGCTGGGGCTGTGGGAGGTGGCCAAAAGGAGGCTCAGAGGCCATGGCAAAATTAGAAATCACAGCTCTGGCCTTAACAGATATTTTAGGGGAATTTTAAAATTTAAATTTTATTGAAATGTACTGAAATTTAAATTGTAGGGGGGGGTTAAAATGGAAGCAGATTTTTGGCTCCATGAGGAGGAGATCACATACAAACAGCATCAGTTTGGCAGGAATTTTTGGTTGGTTTTGTTTGTACCTGGATATCACTCTCAGGGGTCTGGACCAGCCAAAATTGCTGTGATTTCAACTAAGGAATAACTCCCTTAGCTGGAAATTCAGAGCTGGACAGAGGAAGAAATATCAAGCACACTCCCAATACGAATTGGGCTGATCCATGAAGAAGTGAGATAATTTTCATGCTTTTATATTTCTGTCAGGTTTTGAGGCACTGAGGTCACAGATTGCACATTCCCCTACTCTTGGCTTAAGTGCAGAAAAGATGCAGAGGCATTAATTAATTTATCCTCCTCCATAAATCAGAGAAACAGTCCATGGCTGCACTTGTGAATGTCAGGACTGTAGAAAACCAGGTTAGACAGCAAATATAAACTGAAATTACAAAGCATGCAAGGAGAAATATCTTGAAGAAGAGCCTGGTTTGGGCTGTATTTTATCTCTCCCATCTATTGGACACCAGATCAGAATTTCTGCTATTGCAACAAAACTTGAAACACTTTAAAGCTGATAGTAAATGAATGTGGCTGTGCAGCTTCAATACAGCACAACAACCTACAGAGGGGTCATATTTCATCTTTAATTCATTTAAAATCAAGAGGCTGCATGACATCACTCTGACATTCCCTAAGATAGCAGCAGCCAGCTGATGTCACACATATTCTAAGGAAATATGTCAAAATATATTAGCTCATATTTTTATCTGGACAGCCATCAAATGAAGTCAATAGAAAACAAGCTCTGCTGAAAGCAAACATTTCCATTTCCACAGTCTCGAAAGGGACAGAACAAATTATTCATAACACTGCAGTTTTTGCACGCAGGCAAGACCTTTCTCTTCAGACTTTAGGAGAAAAGAAGACAAGGAGAGCATTAAAAGCCAGCTGATTTTCAGTCTCACAGGTGTACAAGCCAGCACTCCCAGAAGACTGTGATTCATAACTCAGCCTGGAGATGGGCTAAGTACCACTCGTTTAAACGTGTAAATTGTGAGAACTTGGGAAAAAACACCAGATTCCTTCTTTTGGTGGTGGTTTTCCCGGAGCCAGACACTGTTCCCATCCCTCTTTTCCCAGTCCCGCTGGGAATCACACACTCAAGTACTGGCACATCTCAGCTTTGCCTTTCACCCGAGCCTAAGGGGCAGAGGGCAGCGCCTTTGCCAGGCTGGGGAGACTCACGGGGCAGCGTCCGAGCCTCTGCCACACGGCTGAGTGAAGCTGGAAATGAGAAATTTCACCTTTTTCATATTATCGACGCATTTGTCCGAGGCGGGGCATCCCTGCGGCCCTCCTTGGCCGCTCTGTGGTCTCAGAAATGCTCCTTAGGCGTGGCCTTGATAAACAGCGCCTGAATTAAGCTCTGACTTACCAGAAACACCATTTGCTCCCAGGAATTTGGGCTGTTAGGAAATTCCCCCTGCAAACTGCTTTTTCTTGCCTGAATAACCCAACTGGAACTTTATTTTTATCCTCAAACTTTCCAAGAAAGCCACCGACCTGAACTGTGGCCAGGATGGAAGATTATGAGGACTGAAATCAAGCGTCTTGCGACCTTGTAAAAGCTCCTACAGCAAAAATTCCTGTCTGAATTTTGGGGAAAAAACGGTTTAAAAAGGTTGAAGTGTTTGTGGGGGCTGCCCGAATAAACCTTTCAGGATTTGATGCATTTTTGTGGGCAAAGCTGGGAACCCTCGGGTGGAACTGCGGAGTTCCGCTGGGCTGCTGGGGATACAAATAAAATCCGAAAGAACGCGGGATGAATCAGAATTTATCAACCCTTTAGAGACGCCAATCCAGCCTAAAATTCCCCCTGTAAAGCAGCACCCCGAGGCAACAGCGGATTTTGGGAAAAAAAAAAAAGGCATCACTGAAAGATCTCATTCACCTGGTAATTCCCCGGTGTGGCCGGTAAAAAAGGCAACTGGGCGTTTTACACTTAATTACCAACAATTAAATGCTAATTCCGCGCCTTTAACTGCTGCGGTTCCAAACATTGCCCAGGTGGTGACACCGATCCAGGGGCTGCTCGTGCTCTGGATTTTTTAGGACAGATTTCGTGAACTCTCACTGCCCCCAGAGTGTGAAACTGTGCCGGTATAGATGAGATAATATATAAGAATATATCCTAACTGCAGGAGAGCCCCACAAAAAGATACGGGAGGCAGCAGCAGGATGGGAAGCACTCCATGAGGCAGAAGTTGGAATTCCGCCTGAAAAGTGTCAAGGACGAAGAAAAGAAGAGAAATCTTTGGGTGCTTGGTAGCACGGGAGGTTCTCGTGCACTTGATGAAAATTGGAACAAATAAAGATGCCCCAGTCAAAGAAAGGATTACAACAATTAACGGGAATTGGAATAGGAACAGGAAACTCTGCCCAGATTTTCTATCATTTCGCACCCGCTTTGCACATTTCACAAAAGGGGAAACAGTGGGAATGGAACTCAAACGGGAGGAGGCAGTCAAACCTCTGATAATGGGAATTACAACTTCGGAGAGGAAGACAGGAAAAACATTTTCGAGTTCCAAGCTGCAGTTAAAAAGTCAGGATGACCAGTGTATTCTCTCAGAGAAGTACATTTACACACGATTTTGGGGATTTCTCCATAATCCACCACTACAAAATCTGCTTAGATGTGATACGTAGGAATAGAAAAGTTTTTAAGTCCTTATAGTTGTACCTAATTATAAAGGTAAAACCTTTGATCAACACCTTATCTTTCATTTTGGGTAATGCAAAGACTTTAAATTTTTAAGTCTAATTCTCGTTTAGCTCAATGTCTTTTTTTTTTTTTTTTTAATTGAAAGTGCTCTTTGAATCAGAAACTAAAACAATTGTTAAAAATTTACACTTGGTACAGACACAACTCTGTTTAAATGTTTACAGAAATGGATAAAGTAAATTGATCAAAAGTTAAGTTCTGGCCACAGAAAGTGCCACAGTTCATTTTTGGTTTTGAGCAGGCACCAAATGCACCTCTCTGGAGAGAGGGACTCCAGCCCTTTGTGTCACCATGGATTTTTGGCAGCCTCTAATCCGAGGAGCCACTCGAGTTTGTGAACTATTTACATTAAACTCGTCACAATTTTGATAAAATATAGTAAATTCCCATGCACAGCAGCCACTTTTCAATACTCTGACTTGATTATCTCATTTTTTTTTTTCTTTTCTTTTTGAATAGCAAAGGATGCAGAGTTTGCAACAGTGACAATATTCAATCCTGGTGGTGGAGGGTTGATCCTGGCTGGTGCCACCAAAGCCACTCCAGCATTCCCCTCCTCACCTGGGCAGGGGAGAGAAAACACAACCAAAATCTCAAGGGTCCAGATAAGGACAGGGAGAGATCACTCACCCCTCACCCTCAGGAGCAAAACAGCTTCGACCTGGGGAAATTAATTTAATTTATCACCAATCAAATCAGAGCAGGATAATGAGAAATACAAACCAAATCTTAACACGCCTTCCCACCACCCCTCTCCTCCTACCTGGCTCAACTTCCCCCCCATTTCCTCTCCCTCCCCGTTCCCAGAGGCGCAGGGGGATGGGGAATGGGGCCCTGGTCACTTTGTCCCCCTCACCCCCTTCCCCTGCTCCAGCCTGGGTCCCCTTCCATGGGTGCAGGGGACTCAGCTCTGGCACCTGGAGCAGCTCCTGCCCCTCCTTCCTCAGGGCCCTGGGGGCTGCAGAGCTGCTCCTCTTCCACATCCTCACTCCCCACGATGCCTCAGGTTTGAGCTTTTCTATTTTTCAGGCTCTGTGCTGCTTTGGTGTGCAGGTCTGAGCTTCTCATTAGGGGATGGCAGCTCTCTGCACAGAGCAGGGAGACAAAACAATTCCTGCTCTGGCTGGGACCAAGGACAGGTGATCCAAACCTCAGGCCCAAGAGCACAAACAACGTGGGCTGAAGAGAGAAAAACCAGAAGGATGGGACTTCATAATCTAAAGCTGTAATTGGACAATTAACCCCAATATGCAAATGGAGCAGAACTTATAACAGTGAGAGCCCTCATGCCCATTGTGCATTTTGTGACCATTTTGGTTCATCTTGGGTGTAGCCCTGGCTGGGCTCTTGTGCTGCCCAAGGTGGATCCATTGAGGTGTTTTAATAAATCCCTGCTTTATTCTCTGACTCTGTCCAGCCTCTGTCCTAGGTCAGCCTTCCCAAGGCACCACCCTGTCCAGCTGAGGCTGTGCAGGGTTTTTAATCCCCTTCCTAACCCTGTTATCCCAGAGCTGCTGCCACCATTGCAGCTGGGCTCAGCTTGGCCAGCAGTGCCTCCATCCTGGAGCTGTTTATCAAGGTGCTGCTGGGTTAGAAAGGTGGGAAACAGAGGTGCATTTTATCAGAAAAGCACCCCTGTTTTCACGTGTCCCTTGTGCTGGAGGAGCTCCTTGTCCTGTGCACAATTAGGGGCCTAGAGCTGGAATTGGCTCTGCAGGAAATGGGGAAAACTTCCAGCAGCTTCTCCCAGAAACCACCCCCACTACCAAAACCTTGTCAAGCAACCCCAAAACAGTTGTAGGGAATAAATTCTTTTGGAATGAACGAGCCACTGGATTCATTTCTTCCCCACTTGAGGAAAGCTGAGGAAGGGAGCCCAGCCACGTGGATACCCCATGCTTTGGCTGTCTCTTCTTTCTCTCTCCTGAAGGATCCCTGGAAAAGCTTCAAGCTGAGCATCTAAAAGTGGGGTTCAGGGTGTAACATCTGCCTGCAGTGCTGCCATGGGAGCCTGGGAAGGAATGGAAGGATGCTGAGTTGATTGAGAAATTTGTCCCTTTTGGAGTCAGCGCTGCTTGTCCTGAGCTGGGTCAACAAAATGAGGTGGCCCCAAGACCTTGGGAGGCTCCAGGAGTCCTGGGGTTTGTAGGAACTGGGAAGAAGACATCAAACAACGCCCAAGACAAGGTCAAAGCACTTGGCAGCAAGGCTGGAGCTGCCTCCTCCCTGGAGGAGACCCTTGGGCACGAGCACTGGGAAGCGACGAGCCACACTTTGAGCACTTCCAGCACGGGGGATGGAGAAACCACCCCGAGGTTGGGGCCACACTTCCAGCAGGGAGAGTCCTGCAGGTCCCGAGTGGGCAGCACTGGGGACCTGCTGGGGACCCGGATGGATCCTGGCAGCAAAGTGGCACATTTGTCCCCCCCTCCTCTCCTCGTGGTGTCTCGGGGAAAGCAGCCACAGCCGGGGATCCCGGGGGTCTGCAGGGAGGTCGGGTTGTGGGAATTCTGAATATTTCCTGAACCACCCCAGCTACCGAACCTACACAGAACTTCTGCATTTCCACGTGTGCCTCGAGGCACTCACAGCTGGCAGGAGATGTTTATTGTTTTCTCCCAGGGGTATTTTAGCTGAAAGAAATGCCAGGGAAAGGGGAAAAAAGTTCATATTGTTTGGAGGGTGATCCCAGTGAGAGCAGGACTTGGGGAGAGCAGAAAGCAGCTGCAGCTGGGCTGTTTTTAACCTGTTTGGGTTTCATTAATGGGACAATGCCTGGAACAACCAAGGGCTTCTTGGACAAAGGGGAAAGGTGAGAGGCTCTAAGAAAAATCCTACAGTTTTGTAAGATCAAAATCCTATAGCAAACACTTCATTCACATATAACTGCTTCGGCTTTTCTAAAGACAAATCCATTCATTTGAACAAAAAAAAATTGTATCCGTATAATTCATACCAAATTCTGGAAATCCTCCAGAAATTCATAACAAATTCTGGAAATCCTCCAGAAAGTCACACCAAATTCACACCAAATTCTGGAAATCCTCCAGAAATTCACACCAAATTCATACCAAATTCTGGAAATCCTCCAGAAATTCGTGCCAAATTCACACCAAATTCTGGAAATCCTCCAGAAATTCACACCAAACTCATACCAAATTCTGGAAATCCTCCAGAAATTCGTGCCAAATTCATACCAAATTCTGGAAATCCTCCAGAAAGTCATGCCAAATTCACACCAAATTCTGGAAATCCTCCAGAAATTCACACCAAATTCATACCAAATTCTGGAAATCCTCCAGAAAGTCACACCAAATTCATACCAAATTCTGGAAAACCTCCAGAAATTCACACCAAATTCATACCAAATTCTGGAAATCCTCTGGAAATCCCATTACACTATTTTAAAAAATATTGATACCTGTGCATGGAACAGATTTTTTTACCTGCCAAGAGCAAAAGCTTCCATAATTAATTGTAAGAGGAAGTTTGTTTCCTGTGCCATCCTTATAAATCCCAGATTCAAGTGCAGGCATTTTAAATAAGTGCTCAAACAAGGCCACCTCAATATTTCCAAAGCAAAACTATTTTTAAAAAAAATGAATTGTTAATTATGAAGATGATTATTAAAGGTGTGATTCGATTTCTGCCCAGATTGAGCTCCTGAGTGCTGGGTGTCTCCTGACACCAAATCCATGTGAAGCCAAGTGGGAAATTGGAGAAAAACAGGAATAAAGTGTAAAAAACCCTCATGGGGTAATATTTGTGTGTGGCTTTTTTGCCACTCCATCGATGCCTCAAGCAAACCAAAAACCTCGTTGAGTTTTGGCTTTCATTTTTAAATCTTTAAATTTTTTACTTCTCTTACACTTTGGGGTTTTTTGGGGGTTTAACGAGTTGGTTTTACTCTTGATTTAGAGCAGGGAAGTTTTCCTGTGTGTCTCTTTTATTTTATTTTTATTTCTAAAGCAATTTAGCTGCTAATGGGCATTTACTGGATCAGGGGCAGGCGATCCAGAGCCTGGAGCAAGAGGAGGATGAGCCCCAAAAAGCAAAGGCTATTGCAGATATTCATCTGAAAGTACCACTTAAATCTAATGTTAAATTTTCTTTTCAAGGTTTTCCACTAGGACAAAAAGAATACCTAACTTTTTTTCACTTTTCATTGACATTTTCAGATTTTTTCCAGGTCAATATTCACTTACCTACCTTAACATGATTTTTTTTCCATTCTGAAAAGGCATTGGTGCAAATTGTTCAAAGCAAGCCATGTCTCTGTAAAAAAATTAAATAAAATAGAATAAAATAAAG
>VZSE01005222.1:236-10739 GCA_013398275.1 Promerops cafer | reverse complement strand
GTCGGAGCTTGGCGCTCCCAGGAGCGAAGCACCGGGCCAGGGCTCCCTGCGCGCCTTCGGCCCTCCCGGGGCTCCGCAGGACGGGTTTTGTGGAAATAGGGGATTATGGAATGCTTTGGGTGGGAAGGGACCTGAAAGCTCATCCCATGGGCAGGAACACCTTCCACTGACCCAGGCTGCTCCGAGCCCCGTCCAGCCTGGCCTTGGGCACCGCCAGGGCTGGAGCATCCTCTGGGATATCCATTCCAGCGCCTCCCAGCCAGGAATTCCTTCCCAGTATCCCATCCAGCCCTGCCCTCTGGCAGTGGGAGCCATTCCCTGTGTCCTGTCCCTCCAGCCCTTGTCCCCAGTCCCTCTCCAGCTCTCCTGGAGCCCCTTTGGGCCCTGGAGGGAGCTCTGAGCTCTCCTGGGAGCCTTCTCTCCCAGCTTTTCCCCATAGGGAAGTGAGATGTTCCATCATCTCCATGGCTCCAAATTCATCTGAATGAAATGTTTTTCCACGAGGGCTCCAGCTGGATACAAATAGCTGGAAACCCAGACTCCCCAGCTGTGCCAATATCACCTTTAAAGTACCTTAAAGGCCAGCAGCCCAAGATCTGACTCTCCTTAAGGAAAGAGGATTTTCCTTTTTTCCAGAAAGGAAAATGTCCCAGGCCATGGAGTGTGAGGGAATATCACCAACAGCACCTTGGAGAGCTTGAAAAGGAAAAGTCAGTAAAGGAACATCTGCCAACGGAATTGTCAGAATGGGGGTTAAAACCACAGCTGTGTTTTCCCTTAATTCATGGAATTGTTCCTCCTGGGAGCTGCTATTTTCAGCCTCTGGTGTGCTCCTGAGCCTCGTGAAATAAAAGGATGAAGATTAATTTCCCCCTGGAAATAAAAGCCAGGAGATGGGTTTAACTAAATGAACCATAATATTATTTTTTATTAATGTTCTGTGTTCCTCTAAATCCCAGCAAATTAAAAGAGAGGCATCACCACAGGCAAACTGCAAATTCCACACCTGGAATTAAATCCTGCAAAGGGGGAAATGTTGAGTTTAGGTGGGACTGGGGGAGGGCTGTGAGGAGAGGGGTTAATTGATACCCCTGTGTGGAGCTCGAGGCCAAAAGGGGGCTGAAAGTGGAGAATTAAATGAGGTTTTGGTGGCTGGAGGGTGAAAGGGAAAAGAGTGGAGTTGGGATGAGGAGGTGGTAGAAAAGGCAAGCTGGATGAGGGGGGCCAGGCATTAATTAACACTCAGGATTTAGCAGAACCATGTGTAAAGTGAATGAAAAAAAAACCCAGACCCCTGAACTGAACAAGGAAAATGTTCCAATATTCCATGTGCCAACCTGAGGGGGAAGTGGGAGTGGTGCCAGAGGAGTTTAACAACTTGTGCCTCATGTCCTGGGAGCGGGGAAACCTTTGGAGAACTCCAGGTGTCTTCTTTGTCCCTGTGAGGTGTTGTGGGCAAGGTCAAGGGAATGAATAACTCCCAGGAATTCCTGCCGGGATCACGGAATCCAGCACGGACCCAGGGGCTCAGGGGGCAGGAGGAAAAGCTGGGAGTGCACCTGGAGGGTGGGGAGGAAGGGTTTGGTGGGGATGGATGTGCAGGCTGAGGAGCAGGAGGTTGTGGTGGATGGAAGCTGTGTTTTCCAAGTGATTCCAGGGGCTCCATCCCCTTGGGAATGGTGGGATAATGGCATTAAAGCCAGGCAGTTGCTTCCTCAAATCCTCCAGTGCAGGAGTTGAACTTGATCCGTGTGGGTCTGTCCTACCTCAGGATATTCCACCATTCTGGGCTAAACTTGGATTTCTGACCAGGGTGTGATGGTGATGGGAGCACTGGAAACACAGGGTGGGAACAGCTCCACTGATCCAGCTCCTGCCTCTGGCTCGGGTGCTGTGGCCTCGACCAGGAAGTTCTGGGCTCATTCCTGATCTCAGACCTTCTGTGGTCCTGGCAGAGCTGGGCTCTCTGGGAGTGATGAATTCCTCCCTGCTCCAGACCTTGGGATGGGAGCTGGAGCTGTTGGTGCCTGTGAGGGAGCTGGGAGCTGAAGTCCTTTCAAATTTAGCCTCCTAATTGCCATGTGGATTCATTTGCCATCCCCTCCAGCAAATCCGTTCAGCACAGGCTTTGCTGCTCGGATTTTGAGGATTTTGGTTCTCCTCCCAGTCAGTGTGCTGACATGGATTGAGGATTTGGGGAGGGAATCACTCTGAGCTCCCCAGCTCCAGCCCTTCCAGGGGCCAAGCAGCTTCCCAGCCATCCATTTGTGTCCTTGAAAGGGAAAGAGTGAAGGTGCTGAAACCTTCCAGCCCGGCCCTCTCAAGGCAGGGTGGTGGGTTTGTAAGGCTCAGATCCCTGTTTTTCCTTTGTTCCAACCCAAATCCCCCCCTGCCAGCCCCCTGGGATCCATCCAAGGTGGCAGTTAAATTGAAACGGGGTCATTTGAGATCAAAGTCGCTGCTGCAAACAGCAGGAACAATGAGGGGAAGGGAGGTTTTGTTCCCCTCAAAAAGAAGGACTGAAAATGTGCATTTACCTTCCACCCTTGGGAAACTGGAATTCCAGTGGTTTGTAGCGAGCTGCAGGAGGAAATTCCAGCTGCTGTGCTCTTGGACTCTTTAATTTTGTTAAGCCTTTATCAAAGTTTTTATTCATTTTCTTCTCCTTTTCTTTTAGATTACAGTACCTATAGCCAAGCTGCAGCTCAGCAGGGGTAAGTAGCTTATTCTCCCTTTTTTAAAAGAGATGTAATAAAAGTAAATCATAATTATGCTTTGGGCTTAACTCAGGTATGTTTGGAAATCCTGAGGGTTTTCCTGGAGCTTTGTATTCCCATAGAATTTCAGCAGAAACCGTTGGGCTGCGTGAAAATTTGTCTGGTGATGCAGATTTGGGGCAAGATTATAAATGTCTTTACATTCATTCCACAGCTACAGCGCCTATGCACCTCAGCCAGCCCAAGGATATGCACAGACCACCCAGGTAAAACATGGGGAGGGGGTGGAATTCCTGCTCCTTTTCCTGTTTTCCAGGAAAACACGGGAGAAATGCCGAGCAGCAGCGTCAAAATCCACGGTTAAAAGTTGTCTGGGAGCTTCTCCCCCAGCCCAAAGTGTTTTTTAAAAGTGGAAATAACCTCAACAATCCCCCTTTCTTGGTTAATTTATTCAGTCCTGATCCCAGAAAAGCCAAATTCTTGGTGTGTGTTTGACACCACCGTGTTGGTGGGTGTTGTTGTCAGAGGTGTAGGAGAGAAGAAAACTGGGGAAAAAGGGGGGAATTGCCTTTTGGGAGATGGCAGAATTGGACAGAGGAGGAGGAGAGAATCCACTTTTTCCTGGAGTTTTTATTGCTATAACTGTTCATACTCTCAGTTGGCTGGACTGCAAAATAATGATGGTCTTTAAGAGATTAACTTAATGCTTATTTTTAACCTTTAGAATCCAAGTTACTACAACCACATTTGTCTGCAAACTCCAAGTATGTTTCCAAAGGTAAATCCTTGTCCTCAAAAAGTGCTGTAGGCTTAATTTTCCTTCCCAAGAGGAGGAAGACAGGCTCAGTGTGGGCTGAAAGGAAGGTGATGGTGATTTATTTAGAATAAAAATCTTTGGAGACAACAACTGGAAGAGCTGCTCCCAGTTGTAGGTGAGGTGAAAGGTGGGAGCAGGGTGACAAGGGTAGGAGCAGGAGGCCTCAGCAACTAAAACCAGCTAATTAAACCCCTAACCAGCTAATTAAACCCCTAACCAGCTAATTAAACCCCTAACCAGCTAAACTTCAGCTGTAGGCACACGTCCATGGGAAGTTTGCAGCATTCCCTGCCTCTTGGTGGAGGGAACTTCCAGGGACAGGGATGTGTTCATGTGGTCAAGGCTTTCCTGCTCCTGGTTCAGACCTGTGCCTTGAGTTCAGGAAGGCTGAATATCCCAAAAAGTCCAGGCTCTCCAGAATTCTCTGAATTCTCTCAGAGTCTGGAGGTTAGAGCTGTCTCCATGTCACTCCTCGAGCTGTAATCCAGAGTTTTAGCCTAAGCCAGGAGCTGTTGGAAGCTTGCTGGTGCCTGGAGCATGAGCTGGTGGGGCATGGCTTGGGCAGCTGGTGACACTGCTGGGCACAGCTGCTCCTCTCCTTTCCTCAGTGATTTTCAAGCTGGATTTGGAAACAAAATCAGGGAATGGGTGAGGTGAGGGCTGATCCCTCACTGAACTCATAGGCACCGGAATGGGAGCAGCACCACTGGGATACTTTGTGTGTATTCCAATGCACCAACTCCCATTTTTCAAATTCATGGCTGATGGGCATGAAGAGTACTCCAAATAATTTAATTGAAACCTTCCACAGGTTTCTTTTAGCCAACACCAAAGCAGTTTTACCCTGAAGTGACTTTTCCTTCGTGCAGTTCCGCCCTCGGAGCGCTCCCATTCCCGTGTTCCAGGTTAACCCTGGGATGGTGCCTGTGGGTGCTGGTGGTAGCTGTGAGGAGCTGGGAGCTTTCCTGTTTGCTTTCCACAGAGCAGAGGTGTGTGGTGCCAATGTCAAGAGCCTGCTCCTTCAGTCTTGGCAGGGAAAAACCACTCCATAACCTCCTTGCAGAGCTGACCCGGAATTTCCCGCAGCACCTAAACTTTCACAGCAGCCTTGGCTTTGAGAGCGCTCAGCAACTGCAATTCCTGGGGGTCACTTGTGCTCACGGATTGAATCTGTGTCCTTTTGGAGCAGACCTACGGGCAGCAGAGCTACGGGACCTACGGGCAGCCCACGGACGTCAGCTACACACAGCCGCAGACCACGGCCACGTACGGGCAGACGGCCTACGCCACGTCCTACGGGCAGCCCCCGACAGGTGAGAGCCCTGCTGGGCTGGGCTCAGCCTGCAGCTCTGCTTGGCCTGGCAAGAGGCCTTCATATCACCCAGGCCGTGGGCAGGGACACCTTCCACAGCTTGCTGCAAAGCCTGGGCAGACTCAGGCGCTTGCAGGGGTGCGGCAGCCGCAGCTCTGGGTAACCCGTGCGAGCGCCCTCCCAGGGAACAATTCCTAATTCCCAATATCCCATCCAGCCCTGCCCTCTGGCAGTGGAAGCCATTCCCTGTGTCCTGTCCCTCCAGCCCTTGTCCCCAGTCCCTCTCCAGCTCTCCTGAAGCCCCTTTAGGCCCTGCAAGGGGCTCTGAGGTGTCCCTGGAGCCTTCTCCTCTCCAGGTGAGCACCCCCAGCTCTCCCAGCCTGGCTCCAGAGCAGAGGGGCTCCAGCCCTGGGAGCAGCTCTGTGCCCTGCTCTAGGCTGGCTCCAGCAGCTCCAGGTCCTTCATGGAATGGTTTTGGCTGGGAGAGACCTTAAAACTCATCCCATTCCCACCCCCTGCCACGGGCAGGGACACCTTCCACTATCCCAGGGGGCTCCAAGCCCTGTCCAGCCTGGCCTTGGCCACTGCCAGGGCTGTGGCAGCCATGTATAAACAGGAATAAATGCACTGTTGAGTTTTCAGGGCAAGGTTTGGGGGCTGTGGGACCAAGCAGGACGTGCTGTGCTCAGAGCAAAGGGAACAGTGCCCCTGGCTGCTCCTCAGCCCTTCTCTTCCCTACCAGTCCTGTCACAGGCAGTGACATGTGCCTGTTCTGATCCTGTACCTTCTCCTCCTCATCTTGTGCTTCCCACAGTGGAAGGGGCCAGTCCAGCTTGGACTGCCCTGCTCACTCTTGCATGGAAAATTCCATCTCATCCTGTCAGAACTGGAGGTCCCCTTTAGTGGGAACCCTTGAGGTGTCACTTGGTTTTAGTGCCAAAACCCTCGAGTGTCAGAGCTCACCCAGGCAGTGACAGCAGGGATTGGCAAGGCTGCAGTGCTCTTTGCCATCTCCAGACTCTCCCAAGTGCCATTTTCGTGGATAAAATCCTGACCACTGAGACCTTTTAGGTGACTCCAACCCCATTATCTCCCCATTTCCTAAAGGGTAAACATCATCCTGCCCTCCACCTTGGCATGCCCCGTGGTGGTTTTGGATTTCCAGAGCAGGTACTTGTTCATTAATGCTCCATAAACTCTCCCAACGTGTTCTTGGAGCTGGAATTTCCTCCAGACAAGTGTCTTAATGTTTGAAACTATTGAGACAATGTTTAATTCATGTATATTCATGTTTATTTAATGTATGTTCGGGCTGAATATTCAGGAGGTTTAGAAAGCAGATTTTCCTCCCAGTGATTCCTTGGGTGCCATGTCCTGCAGATTCCTGGGAGAGACATTATAAACATTTTGTAGTTGGAATTAAACACTTCCCAAAGCAGGGGAGTACCAGGACAGACACACACTGGGATATCTGCCTGTAGAGGCCATTGAGGAATTCTTCAGGGGAAGAGCTGGAGGGAAAATACGAACCAAAATTAAAATATTTACCATCTTTACATGGATCAGAAAAACTCCTGCTTGTGAGATCCATAAACATTAGCCAGTATCACTGGGGGTTATCTACAGGGCTTTTTCCTTTCATTTAAGACTACCTAGACAAAAGTTGGCAGCAAGAAAAGGATTTGTGAACTTCCAAAATTCCTTTCTTAGAAATATTTCTGTCCCTGTGACTCCTGCAGACTCCAGTCCCACAGGGGTCACAGGAAACTGCTCTGTTTATGTTTTTCCTTCTCCCTTAAGAGGAGATTTGCTGGAGGAATAATAATAATAATAATATCAGGCATATTTTTTCTGCACAGCTGCACTTTTATTTGTAGGCAAAAAAAAAAAAAAAAAAAGCTTCATTTTCTTTTCATCCATGAAAAAAAACCACCAACTTAGAAAGTGGTCAAGCAAAAGATCCTATCAGCCCACGGAGCAGGGCTGTGGCAGCTCTGGGCACAGAGCCAGGTTGGATTTATCCTTCCTCCACCTGCATCTCCTTGAGGAGCCAGAGCTGTGCAAAGGAGACTGCAGCCTCTCTCTGTCTCCCCTCTCTTCCTGCCTTTCATGCTCAATAAACCCCTGGGCCAGACACTGTCATGCCCTGAGAGACATGCAGTTCTTCCACTTGAATCCCAATCCTGTTTTCCTGACAATCACCTTTCTCTACTGCAGTTCCTTAAAGCAAAAATGATTTTTTTTTTCTTTTTGCCTGAACGCCTTGGGGTTTAGGTAAGGTGGTGTTGAGCTCAAGGAAATCCAAGGTCTGTGTGGATGCAGCCTCTCAGGATGGGTGGGAATGGCAGGGATGGATTTTTACTTCCCAGCACTCTGTTATCCCACCTTGCCTTGCCTCCAGAACACCCCAGGAAAGAGTTACCACCCTCCTTCCCTCCCTGGGGCTGTAGGAAAAGGTGTCTTGGAGCCACCCAGTCACTTTGTTCCAGAGAAAAAAGGATTTGGGAGCAGCTCCCTCAGGTCAGGGATCACTGGCCACCCCCAGACCTGTGGCTCATTAATCACTGCAGGGTATTAGCAGGAATTACAGGAGTAAATAAAGAGCATTTTGGTGTCCAGGTGTGGATCTCTTGGGAGTGGGAATTGCTCTCTGAAGCCAGCCAGCCCCTGCTTCCCTTTACCTGGGAAATTTGGGGTATGGGTATTGAAATTTCAAATGGATTTGGAATTAATGAACACACTCACAGCTGCTGTAACAACCCCAAAATATCCCAAAACAGGCTGGAGAGAGGGTTAGCTCTGCATCCCTTCTCCAGCCCCTCACTGTGGGATGTACACAAGCCAAGCAGGAGTCAGCTCTCCTGAATAAATCTCTCTGGAAAGAAGAAATCTCTTTGGAAGGAAGAAATCTCTCTGAATCCAGCCTTTTCCAGCTGATGTTCTCTGAGGATCAAATCCTGCAACCTTCTCCACCACCTGGAGAATTCCTAGGCTTCAGTAAGGGGTTGGTTTGGAGCCTTTGAGGGGAATTTAGACACTTTAAACAAGTTATTATTCCTTCTCTTACCTTTTTCTTTCACCAGCTTTTCTGCTGTGTCAACTTTGATCTTCCTAGCTGGGAGGGGAGGAGAGAGAAGTGATGTAACAGAAATGCCACCCTCAAAACAGCAGCTCTTGAGGCTTCCCAGAGTGTCTAAACTGGGCTTGATTTGTGATTTAGACCAGTGGGATGGGAAATCACTGCCTTTCCTTTGGGACAAACCCTTCCTGCTGAGCACACGCTTCACGAGGGAAATGCTCCATCTACAGCTGAAGCTTTAAAATTCAACATCTTTTTAAAATTCTTTTTTTCCCCCCGCCTCCCTTTTATCCTGCTGCCTGTGCAGAGCCAGGAAAGCTTTTTGCTCCCAGTAAGAGCACTGGGAAAGGGGGCCCAGCTGTGGGAGGAGCACCCTGGGGCTCCAAATCCAAGGGGAACAGCCCAGGGCAGGGCTGTGGCTGCAGCACACGGGCTGCAGGCTGTACTTAGCCTTTTTTAGGATGTGGTCAGGCTCTGGCCAGTTAAAATAAGGGTTTATTTAACTCCTGGGATTGGTGCTCCCTGTGGAATTGCTGTCTGGCCTCACATTTAAGTGTTTGGGCTGCTCAAATTTGTCCAAGGCTTTAAAAATCCTCCCGTTGGGCATCATCTCCTTCACTCTTTTTAGCAACACTTTTCAGAGAACACCAGACAGGAATAATAACCATAAAAACTGATTTTCTAGTGATTCCTACAAGTTATTTCCCCTGTGGGAGTCCAGTTTACATTCCCAAGTTGGCAACCCTGGGATGGGGTTGGGTTGGGGGGCAGGGGTAGGAAGAGGGGAGGAGTGGGCAGAGTGTCCAGACTGGCCTTGTGTCTCCACCAGGATGCTGAGAGTCACCAGAAAGCTGAACTTTGGGGGTGTTTTTAATGAATTTGCTGTGCAAACTTCTTGCCCTCCTCCTGTTCCCCTTTCCTGCCCCCCCGGGTGTGGGGGCAGCAGTGGCAGCTGTGGCAGGGCACGCCGTGTTCTGCTGCTGGAAGTGCTGTTTGCTTTGCAAATGAGGCAGTTGGAATAAAATGCTGCAGCCCAATTTGCCTACAGGAAAAGTGTGTCACAAGCCTCCCGTGTTTATTAAAAATCAGAAGTGATGGAGAAGCTGTTGCCTTCACTGATCCCAGCCATGAGAGCATTTGGCTGCTCTTTTTTTTTTTTTTTTTTTTTTTTTTTTTGTCAGATTTGTTTAACAACATTTTTATTGCTGTTTTTCCATCTAAGTCTCATATTCTTAATTTGAAAACTTGCTAGAAAGGTTGTTAGGAACACAAACCCCGTGTGTTGATGCCAGTTCACCTTTGTGACAAGGCAAATGCCACTGAATTATACAGGAGCTGTTTGGGGATCTTGGATATTGTAAAACTGTTGAAAAGGAACTCTGTGAGCTCTCAGCTTTTTCCCTAAACGAAACTGAAATTCTGAGAAAAGGGAAGCTACATAAAACATCAGGAGCTGTCTGATGTGTCTCTTTTGACCTTTTTCTCATGTGAAAGCAAATGGAAAGTGCTTTTCTTTTGTGTCTAGCTTTACTCATTTAAAATAAGCCTTCAGAAATGCCTCTGAAAGACTTCCTGGGCCAGGTTTTGTGCCTTTATTTTTCAGAAAAGCTAAAAGGATGGGACTGTACTTGCTAAATCAGTTGGATTTCTTTTACTTTGGAGCTCAGGGGGGTTTGTTACCCTGCCTTTGAGGAGATGCTCCATGTCTCAGCTTGCCCTGCCTGAGCTCTGGTTGCTGTAAACAATCCTGGGTGCTGGTCCAGGGGTGGCATCCAGAAAGCTCCTGGGAGTGGGATTTTGGGATGCTGAGGGGCTGGAGGCTGAGACTTCCCAAGGTGGGAGGGTTCTGTGAGGAAGGCAAAGGGGCAGGGTGGGGTAATTGATGATTTTTGGGTTGTCTGAGGTGGTTTTGTGGTGGTAAAACTCTGTGTTGAGTCCCAGGAGCACCACAAGGGCCAGAGTCTGAGACAGTTGGGACGGCTGGGGAGGGACTTGGGACAAGGGTCTGGAGGGACAGGATGAGGGGGAATGGCTTCATGTGGGCAGAGAGCAGGGTTAGATGGCATACTGGGAAGAGCAGCTGTGGCTGCCCCTGGATCCCTGGGAGTGTCCAAGGCCAGGCTGGACAGGGCTTGGAGCCACCTGGCGCGGTGGCAGGTGTCCCATGGCCGGGGCACGGAGAGAGATGAGCCTTGAGCCCCGTGCCGGCCCAGCCCACGCTGGACTGCCGAGGCTCCCAGCGGAGCTGTGGGGCTGAGCTGTGCTGTGTTGCAGGTTACAGCGCCCCGACTGCCCCCCCTGCCTACAGCCAGCCCGTGCAGGGCTACGGCACCGCCGCCTACGACACCAGCACGGCCACGGTCACCAGCAGCCAGAGCTCGTACGCCGCGCCGTCCGCATACGGCACCCAGCCCGCCTACCCGGCCTACGGGCAGCAGCCGGCCCCGGCCGCTCCCGCCAGGTACGGCCCCTCCTCCTCCTCCTCCTCCTCCTCCTTCTCCTTCTCCTTCTTTAACTTCTCCTCCTCCGTCTCTTCCTCCTTCTCCTCCTCCGTCTCTTCTTCCTCCTCCTTTTCCTT
>VZSE01005217.1:0-12098 GCA_013398275.1 Promerops cafer | reverse complement strand
TTTCTTTTCCTTTGGCACTGTGACTGTGGCATGCTGGCTTTCTTTTCTGCTCCTCTGCTTGCTTGGGATCCCAGAGTCAGTGTGTGCTGTGCTGGGAGCCTGCTGTCCCCTGCCAGGACCACTCCCTCTGCACGGCCCGACCCCGGGACCAGCCATTGCCGGTGAGCTATCCAGGGGAGTGATTTCCCCACCCAGGCCTGCTGTTTTCTGCTGCTGCTTCAGGGTGTTATAGATGAGTAATGAGATGGTTGGCTCTCACAATTAAGGGGTGAATATTATGTATATGTTAAGAGAAGTTTTGTAGATGTATAGTTATGTTACTGTAATATGTCCTCCCATAGTCCTCTTTCCCCTCCCCCTTGTATTGTTGTCACGGGATGGCCTTGGTAGTTGGGGCATTTGGGGAGGGTTGGCTTGTTACTATGGTAACACCTGAATTCCAAACAAGATGTAAAAAAGTGATCTCCACCACTGGATGGCAAAGGAGTCGACTGACAAGACCTTGGGAGGGGCTAGAGATATAAAAGGTGGAGCATCCATTTTGTAGACGAGCACATGGTGGTCTAGTTCCATGCTCCCAGTGCTGTAATTTTTCCTTATTCAGTCTTCTGTTGTATTTTTGTTAAGGTTTAATAAACTTTTGAAATTTTAAAAGTGAGAGTCGTTTCTTACAAGGGCTTCTTGCTACACTTTAACGCAACACCCGGAAATCCTGCGGCTTCTGGCATGGCCCCGGAGTATTTGCTACACTTTGTTTGTCACCCCGGGTGTGCCAGCATCTGCTGTTCCAGCCTGCTGCTCTGAGGTTTCCTGCTGCAGTCCATTCAGCTTCCCAAGTGGCACTGAGACTGGCTGCCCCCTGTGAGTTTGCAAAGGAAATCCCCTTCTCTCTCTCCCGCTGGCTGAGCCGCCATTACCCACGTGGAGAGAGGCGACTTGAGTTTGCGCTACAGCACCCCCTGCAGCCGCAGGAGGATCATTGCACTTGCCCTGCCCGGCTGAGGAGCCAACAGTGCCCCTGCCGACTGAAACCATAACTACACCAAAGGGGAAAGTGCTTGACAGCTGAGAGGAGGCTGTTATTGGGTTTGTGTTTTTGTTTGTTGTTGCTGCCATTGTTGTTGTTTGTTTGCCTTGTTATGCATATATATACTAGCAAAGAGCTGTTATTCCTTTTCCCATATGTTTGCCTGAAAACCCCTTAATTTAAAAGTTATCATAATTTGGAGGGAAGGGGGTCACATTTTCCATTCAAAGGCAGGTTCTTGCCTTTTTTGGCAGACACCTGTCCTTTAAACCAGGACACTATTCTACTTGCCCGTGTATTGATGTTCTTCATTGGCACAACTCTGGGGTATGTGAGCATCTATATGACATGCTTTTACAACCAGGTTCTCTACCTTGGCAGCAATATCTTGACACAGTTCAACAGCCCAGATCAGTTTACCTCTGCACTACCAGTGCTTCTATTGCTGTAGCCACCCGCACAGAGCATTGGCCACCATCCATGTGTTGGTATAAAATACTGGCCATTTATCTCATTCAGCAATATCTAAAGCCAGCTGGATGATTTTCATTTCTGCAAACTGGTTCGATTCGCCTTTTCCTTCAACAGTTTCTGTAATTTGTTGTGCAGGACTCCACACAACAGCTTTCCACCTCTGATGCTTTCCCACAATATGACAGGATTCATTTGTAAACAGGGTATATTGCTTTTCATTTTCTGGTAATTTATTATACAGCAGGGCCTCTTTACCATGCATCACCTCCTCAGGTGACACTCTGAAATTTTGATCTTCTGGCCAGTCCACAGCCACTTACAGGATTCTTGGAGGTGAGGTTTCCTATTCAAGCCTGTTGTGTAATTGGTGAGACCCACTTATTCCGTGTAGAATCAGTTGCATGATGTGTAGAGGAGACCCTCCCTTTGAACATTACTTGATTTCTGTAACTGCAAACCAAAAATGCCTTCATCAGGGTCAGAAGTAAGATCAGCCCTTCTACTCTGCCCAATAGAAACTGAAGCAGTGAATTTCTTCTATGTCTGTCTTTTAGCTATTGTGGGCAAAACAGACTCGACTTAAGGTATTTAATTTAATTTTTAAAAATTAATTTCTGATTTGGTTATTGGGGAAAAAAAGAAGACAAACATTTAAGGAAAACACTTTCCCTCCAATTTTCCCAGGCTCAATATCAGGCCAGACACTTCTTGTCCCCCCTTCATAGTCTTTATTCCCCTTATTATCTGTGCATATTACACTCAGTCCCTTTACAGTGAGGCCACAGATGGTGCAGGAGGTTGGGATCGAGACACAGGGGCTTCTTTCTGCCACTTCTTGTTCCTTACCCTTATCTTCTACTGCTCTTGCCGTCTACTTGTTTCCTCTGCTGCGGCATGGGTTCCTTCACAGGCTGCAGTCCCTTCAGGAATGTACCTGCTCCAGCGTGGAGTTTCCCCTACTGCTCTGGCTTTGTTTCTTTTTTCCCATGATACTTATTGCTTTTTTAAAATGTGTTTTCATAGAGGCACCACAGACTTCTCTGGGTCAGCTTTGGCCTGTGGTGGGTCCATTGTTAAGATGATTGGAACTGATGTCAAAAATTTTAATTCAATTTCTACTGTGACTGTGTACTTTTAGCAGAGAAGACACTGTGTCTGTGAACCTTTAGCAGAAAAACAAGGCATGCAGAAACGTATATCCAAATAAGGATGTTGGAAGACAAAGAGGAGACATCAGGAGCAGGAATGCAGCTACAACCAAAACAAGGACTGAGATTTGGAACTTGGAGAACATGGGGAAGGTTCTTATGGTAACAGGCAAATTATAATATGCATGTAGTGACTGTATATTAGCAACACACTTGTAGAAATCAGGGGGCATGTTAGGAGGAGTTATCCCCCATGCCACTCCAGGCGCCTGAATAGATGATGCTCTCTTCAACACTAAATTGGTGTTAAGGAGTCTTATTCAACCGTTTTCAGTAATTTGGTGACAGAACCAGCTGTGACCGGCATAGAGTAATGGAGTCACTTGTCCTGTTTGAAGTAACTAAACTATGGACAAGGCAGGTTGTAAGAGACAACATTTTGCCTTGGGGTATGTAGCTTCTCACCAGATAGATGGAAATCCAGCAGGAGAATAGAATAATAAAGCTGATGAGTTAGCAAGACTAAGTCCTGTGAAAAAGGAACAAATTACAGAGGATTGGGAGCACTTGTTAGAACGGCTGCATGTAAAAAGACAACACACAGGTGCAAAAGATTTGTACAAAGAAGCTCTTGCCCGCGACTGGTCTGTCACTAGAGAAATGTGTAAAACATGCATATCGGCCTGTGAACAATGTCGAAGAAGGCTAGAAAGACACCCTCTGGAAGATGACCCTCTGCATTTAAGAAAGGGTAAAGGCTTATGGGACGCGTGGCAGGTAGATTATATCGGCCCCTTTAAGCAGTCAAGAGGTAAACACTTTGTGCTAGTAGGAGTAGAGATTATATCTGGGTTGGTCCAGGCTAATGCCTTTAAAAGAGCTACAGGAGATAATACTGTTAAAGCATTGCAGGAATGGTTTGGAACTTTCCCTAAACCACAGGAAATTCAATCTGATAATGGGTCCCACTTTACTGCCGAAGTTGTACAGGACTGGGCAAAAAGTGAAGGGATTAAATGGACTTTTCACACCCCTTACTACCCTCAAGCTAACGGGATTGTAGAAAGAACAAATGGCCTCCTGAAACGACTCTTGAAACCACAGGAGGGTAATTGGGATGTTCGGTTATGGGAAGCTGTGAAAGGTGTGAATGATAGATGGGGGTGAATGGGTGCCCCAAAATCACTGCTTTTTGCCTGACAGCCCTAAGCATAATTCCCTCACTACAGGGACCAAATGATTCTAAGAATCCAGCACATTACCCTGGACAACCTGTTTTGGTGGACCTCCCTACTGTAGAGGAAGTACCACTGGTGCTGAAAACACCTCTGAATAAATATGCATGGGTAGCCTCTGATGCTCTAGGGAAAGAGCATTGGATAAATACACTCTGGATAACTCCATCATTCTAATTTCCTGCCTCTTGGTGGCAGACTGATGTATTTACTTTTCACAGAAGAACACTGAGGGACATGAAAACCAGATAAACCATGATAACACTAATAATACTTCTCTGCATCTTACCACAACACCATGGCCAAAAACTGGCTGGGTGGCTGTGGTCTGAAGCTACCATCAGGTATACCAGTACTCTGGGACCCTACCCCAGAGATCATCGCCTGAACCTGGTGACTGTAGTGCTACACAACTCTGAGGTATACCGTCCAAGCTACTGGGGTTGGGACCAAAAAGATTGGGCTAGAATGCTAACTGGAACAATTGGTGAAGAAATTAAGGTAGGATGCAGAAAAGTAGAAAAATCTCTTTACGAAAAAGCTTCCACCGTTGCAATCGCCGAAAATTTTTTAGGGCCTGATATGACAAGCAATTTGCACCCCACCATTATAGCAAAACTCTGCCCTACAACAGCGTGGACGCATGACAAACAAACCCCCCTCATATTGTGTTGTCGTCAGAAAAATGTTGGTAACTACACCATATTAGACCCCAGTACCAACAACATTGAGATCACGAAGCTTTGTAAAAGTGAACCTACTGACTGCTGGTATAACTTTACTTTAACCAAACCAACCTATGTAACATGTAATTGGAAAAATGACTCAGCAGATCAGTTAGGTCTGAAAGGTTTAACTTACAGGTTCAAAATAAACACTGTGGCAAAACCCATACTGAGTGCAATAATTACATACCATGGAGTAAGCACCTGCCTAGTGTTAGATGACAAAAATAATGTTTTCCCTCCCTTTATGGTAACACGAGGTCATGATGCTACAATACGATGTGAATTAATTGCTGGATCCCTCATTGAACCCATACACAGTTATGGCACAGGGCCTCTTGGCCGTGCTCTCTTTTGTGAAATTCAAAATCAGGATTGTTGGCTAAACCTAACTAATGTACAATTTTCCTATAAAATCATGTGTGGTAAAAACAATACCAAGTACTGGTGGGAACTCGATGTTAATGTTGTAACACTTACCACCCAACCACCGGTTATGCTAAGCCTGAGAATTTTTAAGATTGGACTATATATAATTAGGAAAACTGGCCAACAACANTGACAAAAATAATGTTTTCCCTCCCTTTATGGTAACACGAGGTCATGATGTTACAATACAATGTGAATTAATTGCTGGATCCCTCATTGAAGCTATACACAGTTATGGCACGGGGCCTCTTGGCCATGCTCTATTTTGTGAAATTCAAAATCAGGATTGTTGGCTAAACCTCACTAAGGTACAAGTTTCTCATAAAATTATGTGTGGTAAAAACAATACCAAGTACTGGGGGGAACTTGATGTTAATGTTGTAACACCTACCACCCAACCACCGGTTATGCTAAGCCCGAGAATTTTTGAAATTGGATCATATATAATCAGGAAAACTGGCCAACAACAAATATTGTTTAATCCGGCATGGTCTCTTAAACAAGTCAAATTGTTAATGCAAAACAATGTTTCAGAAATTCAGCCAGCTTGTTCACCTTTTCTGCAAACTTCCTTTGAGGGGTGGACAACCTGGTTGCGAAAATGGAATCCTTCTAAGAAACGAATGACAAGAGACATAACCGCCATTGTGGGAACAGGATTGGGCATTTTGAATAGTATTGATTCAGAAGTACTAATGAATAAATTGGCTGCCACAACTAGAGATTTAACCAAATTACAACAACCACTGCAGTCATCCTTACTGGCCTTGGGAACTCATCAGTGGCTGTTATCAAACATATTGCCAAATTGGGAAAGACTAAATGTGAATGACCACAAATTGATCATTGACGCACTCAGTGCTGCATAAAACAACATCTCTCTGGCTCTCATTTGCGTCCAAGCTCAATTGTGGATGCAGTCAGTTGCTGCTTCAATCATAAGAGAAGGCAAAAAAGGCACTTTCCCTACTGAGATTCGGAAAATAAATTGGGACAGTGCCACTGATTTCGAAAAGGATTTCCAGTCCTGATGGAACTTAGTAAATTTTACTTACAACTCCAGCACAAACACAGCCACAGCCTTTGTGCTAACTATATGTAATGCTTCAGTGCATTCAATATTCCATATTATTGCATTAGGGCTGAATCATGATGGAGCTATTCTCTGTCCTTTCAAGCATAGGGAATGGGCCCATCAAATTGGTGAGAAGTGGCAAACTGTTAATTTAGAAACTTGCATTGTCCGAGAACAACAAGGGTTTATGTGTGAAAGTAATGCAATTACAGCTCAAGACATTTGTTTGGACACAGAACAAAATATGTCATTTTGAAATTCATCCTAACAAGATTCCTGAAACAGTGCTTCTGTATATAGGCAATGGATGTGCATGCTTAAGAACTGCTTGTGATAGTGTAGTTATAGAAAATTTAGTAGTGGATATTAAAAATAATTTAAATTTTTGTGTTTGTAACTTTACTAAAATTGCAGGATGTGATTTTTCTTATTTAGCCCCAGCTACTTCTTACCACCTTTTACAGCTCAATTACACACTGATCCACCAACTATTGCCTACTCCCATTGGGATGAATCTTTCTCTGGTAAAGCAGTTGTTGCTTCACCAGGATTTAATTGAAATTTTGGAAAAGATTAAAAAAAAACGGACAAAAAACACTGGTAACGGTTCATCACAATATGAAAGAAATACATCGTGTTCTAGAAAGAGTAAGGAGAGATGCTGAACACGGATGGTGGGATACTCTTTTTGGGTGGTCACCTACTGCTACAGGCATCCTGAACAAATTGTGTCATCCCATCATTGTTCTCCTGATTTTGGTTTTGATTGGTTTTGTTTTATCAGCAATCCTATACATCCTAAATTGGAAAATGATGAAACGGTTAACACAATTGGCATTTATGATGGATGCACACAATTTAGTCAATGTCCCCTCCCCTGTAGACATCCCTAAAGTTATTGATGCAAGACGAACTACATGAGTAAGCCATAATTATAGATTGTAAAATAGATTATATTAAAGATAAGAAATTTTGATAAGAAATTTGAATCTGTATTTTGAATTAATTTTTGTATTTTTGATTTTGTGATTTGTTTTGATTATTTGAAAAAAATTTTTTAATTAATATTATTGTGATTATTTGTAGTAATTGTTTATTGTTTCCTATTTTCTCTCCATTGCTGCCCTCTGTTCTGTTCTGTCTCTGTTTTCCGGGATATGCTACCAACATTGATGAGTCCTGAAGACTTCGCACCAACACTACAAAATCTTGCTGATAGAGTTCTCTTGATGACGTTCATGAGTCATTGGGTGGTGTAAGAGACGGTCCGAAGATCCCTCATTTGCCTCACGACCTTCACAAGAACAGAGACTATAAAAACAAAGACTATAACCCTGAAGACCACCAAAGGACTTTGCATAGGGGTTCTGGCTTGGCTGAGGTGGATGCTTGCCAAGTGTTTGCAGGTGTGTTCGGTGGGACTAGTAGCATTCCTCAGGAAATTAGTGCGGCCACGGTACACTGCTTCGATTCTTGCTGGTGAGCAAAGACTGTGAAACTGCAAGGAACAGCCTGTCCTATATGCTTGCACCTCTTTCCCAAGGTGATGAGCCTCCNCAAGGACTGTGAAACTGCAAGGAAGGGCCTGTCCTATACGCTTGCACCTGTCTCCCAAGGCGACGAACCTTCTCACAATGGCTATGGATTTCTCCTCCTCTTGGCCACTTGCCCCTTGCTTTTGAAAAAGACTGTAAAAGTGACTCTCTAAGTTAACTTATTTTGTGATCACCCCACAGAAGAAGACAGGTCTATTGGTGAACGGACGGCCAGGAGGACTTCGTCCCATCTGTTGGTAGCTATCTCCCTCCCCCCTCTTTTTCTCTGTAACCTTTGTTTCTTTTCCTCTCTCCCCTCTATTGCATTACCGTGTTGTTGGCACTCAATAAAAGTGCACTGCTGTGATTAAACTGAAGTCCCCTTGTGTGTCTTTTGCACTCTGAGATCGATCAACGAACCATCACGACCTCCGCTTGTATTAGCGGATTGTGACACAGGTGCTCAATGAATAGGTCTAACCAAAGTTAATCCTATTGTGCAAATCTATCAGTGGGAACCCAGCACTGAAACCACAAAAGACTGTCAACTTATAATCTAGCCATATGAACATTAGAGACGGGTATGAATCTTGATGAAGTCAAAAAACTAGTCAGTCTAATGGAAAACCATTAAACATCCAAGTACTATACTAAATTAATGCACTTGATAGAAATTTAAAGATTATACTATATATTGCTTGACCTTCCCAAACACAGAAATTAAAATTATTATGAGATATTTTAATGGTTTAATGTTAAAGGGTACACAATTATTCCCAAAGTGGTTGAATCTTAATTTTTAGATAAAATGTGTATGTGCCAGTTATTTGAGAAGCTTCCAGAAACAGAATAGCAAAACAGCATAGCTACAAAAAACATATAAAGGCAGTAAGGATATAATGATAGTGCCATTCACAAAAAACATAGAGGCCAGAGAAGTATGCTTCCAGATAAAAAATATCTATGTATTTGGAATAGATTCTATAATCAGAGAATCATAAAATGGCTTGGGTTGGAAGGGAGCCTAAAGATCATCTAGTTCCAACCCCTCCACCATAGGCAGGGATGTCACCCACTAGATCTGGTTGCTCAGGGTCCTATGCAACTTGGCCTTGAACACTTCCAGGGACAGGGCATCCACAACTTCCCTGGGCAACCTGTTCCAGTGCCTCACCACCTTCACAGTAAAGAATTTATTGAACCCATTTCCCCTTGTCCTACTGCTATCTGCCTGTGTAAAAAGTCACTGTCCTTTTTTATAAGCCGCTTTTAAAGTACTGGAAGGCTGCAATGAGGTCTTCCTGGAGCCTTCTATTCAGGGTGAACAACCCCAACTCTTTCAGCCTGTCTTCATAGGAGAGGTGTTCCAGCCCTCCAATCATCCTTGTGGCCTTCCTCTGGACCCGCTCTAACAGGTCCACATCTTTTTTGTGCTGAGGATCCCAGACCTGGATACAGTACTCCAGGTGGGGTCTCACGAGGGCAGAGTAGAGGCGGAGAATCACGTCCCTCAACCTGCTGGCCATGCTTCTTTTGATGCAGCCCAGGATGTGGTTGGTCTTCTGAGCTGCAAGCAAACTACTGTCTCATGCCCAGCTTTTCATCCACCTTTCAAGTCATTCTCCACAGGCCTGCTCTCAATGAATTAATCTCCCAGTCTCTACTTCTGGTAGGGGCTGACAGCTGGTGTGTGTGCTAGGACAAGTTCGTTAGAGAAGAAGCTGATAAGAGTCGTGGAAAGGAATCTTTCCAAGGTTGTTTTCATGGTAACCAGAAAGAAGAAGAGATAGAGGGGGTTGTGAAAGAGTGGTGGAAATGTTTTTGTACCAATGAGCGCTGTGTTGATTTATGGTGGCCAATGAATAAGTGTAAACTTTGTGAGAATATAAAAGAGAGCTGGCTGTGAGAATAAAGAGATATTGAGGCCTTCTGATGTTGTAGTGTTCTTCTGCATGTTATGACCGTCTCAACAACGACATCTACTCATGTCTGGGATTGCCCCAACCCAGGTGCAGCACCTTGCACTTGCACTTGTTGAACTTCATGAAGTTCTCATGGGCCCACTTCTCATGTTTGTCCAGGTCCCCTGGACGGCATCTTATCCTTCTGTTGTGCCAACTGCACTGCTCAGTTTTGTGTCATTTGCAAACTTGCTGAGGGTGCACTCTATCTCACTATCCATGTCATTGATAAGGATATTAAAGAGCACCGGTCCCAAGACAGAGCCCTGAGGGACACCACTCATCACCAGCCTCCACCTGGATA
Source organism: Promerops cafer (assembly GCA_013398275.1). Classification (NCBI taxonomy): domain Eukaryota; kingdom Metazoa; phylum Chordata; class Aves; order Passeriformes; family Nectariniidae; genus Promerops; species Promerops cafer. The sequence continues at coordinate 2,185 of VZSE01005217.1, read as the reverse complement.
TAGAGCCATTGACCACAACTCTCTGGCTACATCTATCCAGCCAATTCCTTATCGACTGAATAGCCCACCCTTAAAATTCATGTCTATTCAATTTAGAAATAAGGATGTCTGTTACAGACAGGTAAAGAGATTAAAAAAGGGAGCCTTGTGGAGTCAGAGCTTGGGCCTGTTACTTCTTCTAAGTACACCTAAGCAGCTAGCAATAGCTTGCAAGTTCCCATGCGAAACAATCTTGGGAATGAAAGTCAGTTAATAACAAACTATTCCTGGGTGAAAAACAGGCTGCACCTGTAATAACAAGAGATCTGTTCCATGAGAATCAGTAGAAAAGGTATGTAAACTGACTAAAAATAAAGAAGTTTGACAGATATGCAAAATACCATGTACCGACCAATGTGAGTGTATTGTTAACCAATTAGATCTGACACAGTGCCTTCTGATAATTCTATAAAATATGTCCTATACAATAAAGATTCAGCTTTTCTGCATGAGAAAATGGAGTCCCGGTTGATTTATTACAACAGATGTCGTGTGGGACCATGTCAATCACCTTACAGAATTATATGTAGATGATGTCAGTTGGTCTACCCTTGTCAACCATTGCAGTCACTCCATCATAGAAAGCCACCAGATTGGCCAGGCATGATTTTCCCTTAGTGAAGCCATGCTGGCTGTCTCATATCACCTCCTTGTCTTGTATGTTCCTTAACATTGCTTCCAGGAGGATCTGTTCCATTATCTTCCCAGACACAGAGCTCACCAGTCTAGAGCTCCCCAAATCTTCCTTTCTCCCCTTTTTAACAATAGGAGTGATGTTTCCCCTTTTCCAGTCACTGGGGACTTTACCTTACTGCCATGACTTTTCAAATATGATGGAGAATGGCTTGGCAACAACATCAGCCTGTTCCCTCAGGACCCTGGGATGCATCTCATTGGGTCTTGTAGACTTGTGCCTATTCAGTTTCATCAAGTGGTCTCACCTGCTCTTTGCTTACTGTGTGAGGGATTTTGCTCCGCCAACCCCCACCTAGAGGTTCAGGGATGTGAAAGATGTGGGAAGCCTGACTGCCAGTGAAGACTGAGGCAAAGAAGTCATTGAGGGCCTCATCCTTCTCCATATCTGTTAATACCAGTTCTCCTTTCTTGTTTATTGGGGGTGGTGGTGGTGGTGTACACTCTCGTTGGCCTTTCTTTTCTGGCCTATGTATTTATCATGGCAGGACATCCCCCCTACCACAAAAGAGCTTATCTGCTCTGTCCATCAGCTGGTGCCATAGCTCTGGACATTCTCCCCCTCACCTCTGGTGCCAGGGGTAGAATTCCCAACAAACAACAGGGCTTGAGAACAAGATGTGGACAGATAAGCTGGAATTCTTCACTGAGAGACGCTACAAGCTATAAAAGGTACACAAACTTTCACAGAGGCAGAAGCCTCCTACACACACCCTGGAAATGTGTAGGACTTTTCCCCGGAATTTGGATGAAAATTCCATGGATACTTTCCTGGGAATCGAAGGAAAGAATTCTATGTGTACTCCATCATCAGTCTGGTGGTAAGTTACACTGAATCCTAATCTGTACTATTTCTCTGCTAGCTGTAATATAGGTACCTTTATCGTGCACTGTATTTTTATCTACTAGTAGTTCTTTTTGTTTTATCCTGTGTAGTAAGTAGTCTCTTTAAAGTCTTATGTCTGTTAATTTTGTGTCTATTCAATAAATAATCCATTCTATAATAGACCTAATTGGCCATTATTAAGAACTTGCGAGTGAGAGCAATCTAGGGCGCAGGCTGCCTCAAACAGAGCTACTGCCAGAAATCTGAGTCAAAGCCAGGACTTACCCAAGCTCTCCTGTGGCATATTAATGCGAGACTCACAAGCTGAGAGCAAAATGAATCTGTTTATTACAGAGTTAAGACAGTACTTATACACTTAGTATGAGAATCTTTGTTCAGTCCTTCGCACGCAACCTGGTTGCAGGCCTGTAATAAATCCATCGGCCTGACTGTTAGTTTTCTCAAGGTTTGCAGGCTTTCAAAGAAACAGGACGCCTTTCCTGTTCTCAGACAGCATGTAATCTAAGTTCTTCCGTGCTTCCCAGGAATTTTCTGCAGTGCCAGGCCTTGCTGTTTCCTCACATCTCCCCCCTTTCTTTTAATTGGAGTCATAGATAAGGCTAAGGT
>VZSE01005214.1:110420-158368 GCA_013398275.1 Promerops cafer | reverse complement strand
CTTGGCACCACCGAGAAGAGCCTCGCACCATTGTGATGACCTCTTCCAACAAATCCCTGACTTTAAAGCTAGAGTCCCCCAAGGGCGATGAAGAATGGCAACGGGTATAGGAAGGCGTCAGTGCGGGAGTTGCCACTGCCCGCCGTGTGACACAACCTGGGCCCTGCAGAAAGGGGATCGAGGGGCCTCCGCACCTCCCGCCGAGGTAGCCCTGGGGCTGGAGGCCCAAACGCGACGGCCGAGCACCCGAGGACACCAGCCCGCCCCGCCCGGCCGCGCCGCTAGCTCTGCCCGAGCAGGGGCGCTCCTCTCCCCGCTGAGGAAGGACACCCACCCACTCCTCTACCTACCTAGTCTTCCACCCATCCATCCATTCCCCGGGGATGGGGAGAGGGGGGCCGGGCAGGGGAGGGGCGGACTCACCACGTCAGTCAGCGCCGCCGCGGGGGCCGGGCCGGGGCGGGGGGAGCTCCTCGCAGCCCACGAGGGGCGGCCGCGCCGCCTGCCCTTGACTCATCCTTGCAGCAGGGTACGTGCCGGGCAGCACAGCGCCCGCTGCGCTCGCACAGCCGCACTGTGGGGCGGCACTCGCAGCCTCTCGCACCCGCTGCTTAGTCATGATAAGCTCCGCGATAGAATCGCGAGGGGCCGCGCATCCCCGCGAGCCCCCTCCGCCCGTACGACCCTGCCCTGAGACGGGCACCGGGGGGTGGCGAGGAGGTTTAGCCCTCCCTCGCCCCACGCGATCGCTGCTACAGAAAATGCCTTGCAGCGCATCGAGGAGGAAGTAACAAGTGGAAGCATCGTGATAACGTTCGGCGCCTTCATCTTGTAAAGTGGGACGCGTATTTTCTGTACGCTGGAGACCGTGCTGGGAAGGCACGTGTGTGGTTACGTTGTTGTGCTGTAGCAGCAGTATAATGTCTAATATTATGAGATGCATCCCAGATTTGAGTTTAAAGTGAGCCTGAATAATAGAGATAAACTGACCTTCCGTTCTAGAGTGTTGTGATAAGACTTGTTGCGTGCGTCAGGCTTTTCATTACTGTCCTGCGTAAAGGGATTTTTTTCCCCTTTTTGAACTCATTAGAAAATTATTACAATGTAATTAAGGATTGTATATTAAGTCCTGCATATCAGTATATGAGAGATAAAATACCATTTGCATCGATGGCAGAAGTATGCTAAATTTTTTGAGTACTGACTTCACCTTGCCCTTTTAATGGGACTTTTTATAATTCTAAGAAATTGATCAGTAATATCTTATTAAATCTGCTAGATCTTCACTAATAGACTTAGTTCTCATTGCAAGTTTTCCTTACCTCCAGTATTTTTTGGAGAAATGGTCTTTACTGAGGTTATTTGTTGCAAATAGCTCCCCTAATTCATGTCCTTTTGTGCTGCCCATAAGTAAACAGTTGAAGTGTCTCAAGTTTGCTTTGTTTGTCTTAATCCTTTATATTAATTATTTCAGTCCTGTTTCCTGAAAGGCCATCTCATTCTAGTCTAGGAGAACTTCCTCATAGCAAAGTACAATTGCAGAGCTGACAGCTTCACTGGTACTCTTAGCAGTGCTGGCCACTCTGAGCCAGATCAGCAGGAGGATGGTAGTTAGTATCTGTTAAAAACTAAAGTAGTGTTGTGGTTTGGCCACATGGTCCTGTGTGGTTTGCAACCTCCCCCACATGAATTCAAGATTTATGATTATCTTTTACTTCTGCTAGATGTTGTTCTAAAATCATTGACTCCCTTCCTTTAGAAGGAAAAGAGAAACTCTACCCAGGTGAAAGTGCTTCTTGATACTGGTTCTGGAGGAATTTCAGACTAGTGTGAATAGTTTTTAATCTGAATCTGGGCACAACTATCTATTTAATATTATTGGAAGAACCTTACAGTCACTGACTGCATCCTATCAAATATATATACACAGAAGATCCTTTTGTCCTTCTTTTTTCTAGTTCAGAATTTGTATGTCCTGTTTTCCTGATAAGGAGTGTAGTCACACCTGTAAGAGATCTTTGCCACCCAAGGCAGTAAGGTCTGGTAGGAACAGGAGTTCTTACCAACATGGGTTATTCACTGGAAACTGCTGGTTTTGAAAGGGTTAGAACAGATATGATGCAGCCATCACGATACTCAGCAGGTAAGAGATACCTAGGTGCTGACAAAGGTACCCCTGATGCAGATGGAAAGTGCTAGAGGGACACTCCTGCTGCTTGGCTTGTCCATTATGGAGGATAAGAGCCTCCAGTGCAAATGGGAAATGTGATGGGAGATGAACTCGTTGAGATGCTGCAGGTTAAGGGCTGCATCACTTACAAGTGGCTGTGGCTTACGTGACAAGGCTCTTGTCCCCCCCTGAGCAGCACTGCCACGAGCTGCTGCATTGCAGAGTGGGTGCTTGGGCAGAACACAGCTCAGCTGCAGGGTCTGGGGCTTCTGCCTGAACAGAGGGTGGACAGATCCCCTGGGATCAGGGCTTAACACAGGATTACATTGTACACTGTGTGCTCCACCTGTGTGTGGGAAGTTAAATCTGGTAGCCATTACTTGATTTGGCTTTGCCTGAAAAGTCATGCCTGAAAATTTCTGCAGTTTCTTCAAATGAGCAGTGGCTTGAATCCAGCCATAATTTCATGAGATATTTTGTCTTCTAGGTGTAGTGAGATTGATTTTTATTCATCTATGTAAAATAATGAATTGTAGGTGGAAGACGTGTCATATAAACATGAAATCCTTTTCTTTGAGGAGTAGAACACTGGGAGAAGCTATCATCTGCAGTTTAATGTAGAAGGAGAATTTCAAGAGTTCTGCTTATCTAAACTGAAGAAGTGCTAGTATGCTGATGGTCTTGCTGTATCATTAGTGAAATGTGTTCAAGTCTGAGATGTCTTTAAATAAATTGCATGTAATATCGAACACTTGTTCTTTTTTTTTTTTCTTCTGTGCTGTATCTGAGTAACAGTTGTGGTAGGTGAGCCAAACCAGTCCTTCCACTAGCTAGCCATATTCCAGGGATCCTAGAGCTGGGTGGTCAGAGTTTCAGGATGACTGTTGGCAGCCTGCTGAAGAGGAAGGTGATTAACAGCACTGATACCGCTTTTCCTTGCTTGTCTGTGTTCTCACTTACTAAAGAACCATGGTTCTAAGACTGTGCTTGAAGACCCTTCCTTTCCTTATTTACTCATATACTCTAAGACCATAAAAAGGATGTTACTGTTAATGAACAGCTAATGAAGTTAACAGTAATGAAACCACTGAAATGCTAAGGCCTTGCTGGTTATTACTGTTATTGCAAGTTCAGCTCCATTGTTCCTTTGAAGAATCTTGCCTGCTCTGTCCTGTTATGTGTGAATAACAGTTATGCCGTGGTGTGTCCCTGTGAAGTCTCTGGCATCTGTGGTGGCTAAAATAACAGAGCATGTGTCTGTGCTCAGGCATTGAGAGTGAAAAAGCAGGGGAGGCAACAAACAAAGCAGAAACACTGAGAATTTGGATGGCTGCAATTTCCTGTGGAGGGTGTGTGGAGCAACAGGGAGAGTAAGATGTGCTATTTATCAAAGGCTGACTTACAGAATTCAGCTCTTCAGTTAGAGTAATTGTATAGACTTGGTTGGAAATTATTGCAAAGAAGAAATTGGTAAAAAAACCATATTGTAAAGGACTAGAGGAACTATAGAACCTATCACATAAATACAAGGATAGTAAATACAAATGGGCTCACTTGGTTTCTGCTGGGCTTCCATTTCTGTGTTTCCTCTCAGATGGGAACCTACAAGTGCCTGTGTTCTGAAGGGTTAGGCTGTAGCTTGCAGATAATTTGTTAAATAATTTGGAGACCTCCCCTGAATCAATGAGGACTGTGAGACTAAACTATGCACAAATGAGGTTTAATTCTGCATAGTAGTTGACAAGGCTTCTGTTCATGGTGTTGTATAGATTTTTATATTAGACTTGTTCAAGATCCTGTATGAAAGAATGGCAGGACCTGTAGGAAGACAGTTTAATTTTCCAGCAACAGAAGAATGTGACAAGCTCTTTGCTGATAATAATTATGAAAAAGCTGATTATTGCTAGAGAATGGTGGTGGCTCAGTGGAAACAGTATGTGATTATCCAACTATGCATCAACTATACTTCATTGTATTTGGGTTTTCACAAGCAGAAAGTGGACACTGTAATTCAGATTGTTGAAAAACATGGTTTTCCAAAAAAAGCAGCCATTTTATGAAACTTGTTGGGCAAATTGGTCACTCACATCTCCTTACTAACTTAGTCTAATTAGGATTCCCATTATTTTTTAATCTATAGCAGAGTTACTATTATCTTAAAACAGCTGCCCCTCAGGAATGTGCAATTAAACAACATGTTGGTTTTGACAGCTTGACCCTGAATACTGACCATGGGGATATCTTACTGGATTACTCCAAGAACCTTGTTACAGAAGAAGTGATGAAAATGCTGATTGAACTGGTAACTATTTAAAATATTGCATTTAAAAAAAATTAGCTTTTACCTGCAGCTCACCAGTCTAGCACTGTTTATAAATATTAGCTAACATATAAGTTAAAAGGCATCTGTTTACAAATCTTGGCAGGATTCAAATTCTTGCATTGTCATCTAGCCCCCAGTTACAAAGCCATTTTTCAATGCATATCTGCATAAAATACATGCTTTAAAAAAGGAGAATAATCTAGTGGATCTTTTAATCTGTCATAATTTTTGTTTCTCTGTCTTGTGTTGAATGTTCATACTCTTTAATGTAGCTGGACCTTCGTAATGCATGTTGACTTCCACTATTTTAAGAGGACTCTATATTTACCTTTCTCAGGCAAAGTCAAGGGGTGTGGAAAGTGCCAGAGAGCGCATGTTTAGTGGAGAGAAGATCAACTTCACTGAGGTAAGGCTATTTCTGTCCATGGTTCTTTCCACTTCAGTTGTGCCTGTTGGATGTTTATGCATCTGTGTAAGCAAAGTCTTGAAAAAACTTACTTTAAATACTTCTTTGAAATCCTGAGTGATTGTGGTGTTTGCTGCACTACTTCAAGAGAAAGTTTTACAGCTCTTACTAAAAAAACCTCCTTCCTTCAGTACATCTTATTTTAGAGATTTTGGTGGTATTTTATTTTTCTTGTCTTCCCTCTTCTGTGGAGAGGCTGAGTTAGGCCTTGCAAAGGACGTGGAGCAGAGTATTGCATTCCAGGTATCCCCTACATGCTTTTGCCTAGTGTTAGTGTTCATAAAGCTTAGTTAACTGCCTAAAGGGTGTGAGGGAGGATTGTGTGAGACTTTCTCTTTTGGGCTGTGATGCTGCTTGTCTTTGGGTACATTTAACAGTCAAGCTTATAAACAGTCCTGGGAAATTAGCCATGTAGTTCAGTAAGAGAATGAGTGCCTTCCTCTTTTTGGAAATCTGAAGGTTCTAGTTATGGTTAAATCTTCACTAAAACATATAGAAAGCCAACTGTACTTTTTCTGATATTAAAAATAGGATGAAAACTGGGAACTCAACAGTACAGTGGGTTTAATTAGCCTGCACTGAAAATTAAGGCTACTTAGTATGTTTGAGGCAAATTCAGAGAAACCAGTATTTCCTTTGACTTGGCTATTGACTGATTTAGCTATTGCACAAGCTGTTTGTTTAAAGTACCTCAGCAGTTGGACATTGTATTGTTTGTGAATGATTCATGTTTGTAAAAAGGCACAGACAGAAACAAATACAGTTTCACTGGAGAAATGGTTCCTGTTCCTTTTGTGTTAATGCCTTCAATTTGTAGATGTAGCTACTAAAAAAAGCAGGGAAAGAGGGTGAGGAGTATTAAATCTGTCTGGAGGGTTCTTTTCTGATACTGCCTTTTACTAGCCTCATGTAACACAAATTGTTACAGAGTTAGCCCATCTCTGACTGTTTGTTATGGAGTTGTTCTTCATTGTGTGTTGAGAGCAGGTGTAGCAGTTGAAGTCTCAGAAGGGTGCAGTTTTCACAGAAAGCACCTAAACACAATATCAAACTGTGTTTGGTGTCTGCTGCTAGCTCCCTCTTTTCCTACTGTCTTGATACCACTTCATGTATCTTATAAGTCTAGAAGTACCTTTTTTCTTAACAGACTGTTTCTCAGTTACTTCCTTCTAATTCAGAAGTTGACTTAGATGGGGTTTGCCTAATTTTTCTGTTTGTATATAATAGCAAATCAGGTTGGTTTGGCTCTGGAATAGGAACATGTGGACAATGTGAAACTGTCAGATGTTAAGCAGGATGCTGTCAAACAGCATGAATAAACCTAAAGCAGTAAGACATGAGGGAGCTTCTTGATGGCAAGAACTGACTCGTCCACTACTCTTGATCTGCTTTAGAACATTCTTTGGATATTTGTCTGAAGCATTTTAGACTTGTCTGTATTTGGTGCTGCAGGCACTGGCTGCATGGTATGTGCTTATGCACTGTTTTTTATAGTGCACCCATGTGTCAATGCCAGGTGTTTGTCCCAGACGAGTTAAAACTTGGAGCTTGATGTGGTACAAAGAGCATTACAAGGTAACTCCTCTGACCACTCAGCATGGGGACAGTCTTCATAGCCTGCATGGTGTTCAGAAAATACTTCTGCTTAACCATAGAGATCAGGTCAGGTATGCTTCCTCTTGATTAGACAAAGCATCCTTCAAGCCTCATAGTGAGCAGTACTTACCAAATACCATTCCACGGCTGAGTGCTGCCAAAAAAATTCTCTGTTCGCCCCAAATTGGAGTGGGTATACTTTAATTAGCAAGTGAAAGAGGTTTTTTGTATTCCAAGTCAGTAACCACAAATGCAATGATTTTTGAATTAGCATTTGGTATTTAAATCATAACTTGGCAGTTCATATTATCTGCATTGTCTTTGTCTCACAGTGCCTCTCGGTGTAGTAAGGAACAATGAGGTAGAGCAGACTAATTTTTTAATTTGTTCATTAGTATTGACTAATTCCTTCATTCTGGATTAAAACTGTTAAGCTCTTAAACAGCCAAACCACAGGCCAGATTTTGGTGCTTTGACTTATGTCCAACTGTGGAGAAGTAACATAAAATTGTGCATGTGAAGTGATTTTTTTTCTTATAGCACAACTATCACCTACATATTTGGTTTGCAAATGTTCAGGCAACATTTAATTGTGGGCAGTGGATAGAGGGATGTGGCTATTGTATCCTTTTTTGTCAAAAGTTTAAATTATTTAGCTTCCTATATTAAATGGACTACTCAGGATAATTGAGAAGATGCCTGAGTCAGTAACTCCAACTGCTTGTTGTAATTGATTTTTTAGTACTGTCATCAATAAGAAACAATTTCATTCTTGTATACCTAAAGCATGCTAAAATAAAGATCACTGCCTCGTGAATATTGCTCAGTCTCTAAATGCTTTTAAGGGGATTTTGAGCATTTTTTCCAAGTAAACTATTACTTTGCATATTGTGCTGTTGTAAGCCCCCTGCACCGTGTTGGTGAAGTGAGAGGGTGGTTGGGGCAGCTGCTGCTGTGTGTATGCACACACACTAAAATACTGCCCTACTAATCCCAGTTAATCTAAAGGATTTTTAAGTCTTGATGGCTGTACTGCCTTCTGGATGAGGCATCTGAGGCCCTGGGGTGTAACTTGGAAAGAGCCTCATCTTGATTTTTTTTTTTTGTTTCAGAACCGGGCTGTGCTTCACATTGCTCTGAGAAATCGCTCCAATGTGCCAATCCTTGTGGATGGGAAGGATGTTGTTCCAGAAGTAAACAAAGTGTTGGACAAAATGAAACACTTCTGTCAGGTACAGTACCACCACAGTTTATTTTTTATAGATTTGTTCTATACCCAGCCAGGTTCTTACATGTGGTTTGTGAAGCATTGACTGTAGACTGGTTCACGTGAATTATTGTGTCCCTCTGAGTTTTATAATAGTTCTGGCTCAAGCGTGGTGTTGGAGCTGGTTTTAATAATTCACTTTTCTCTCCCTGTTTCCAGTTGGGTTTTTCTTTCATGAGCTCCTTAGATTTTTTTCTTTCAGCAGTAATCTTGTGTGTACTTTGGAAGTCTTGTAAATCATTAAGTACCATTCAAATATTACTTTATTTCTTGCTAATTTTTCAACTGCTTGGCTGCACCAGTTAGCAACTGCCTCAACATTTGTGTAAAATCGGGAGAGAAGTAGAAATTCTCAGCTCAATTGCAATTTGATTATGCTCTACTTAAATAGTTTCTTAAGGACCTTCTGGTTTTAGGTCAAATTACTTTGATTCTGTCCTGTTTGCAGAATACCCACCTGGGTAGTTTTAATTCATTTTAAACAAGGCTGTGAGGACCTGGACCTGCCTGGTTGCTGTTGAGCCTTACCCAGGTGCTAGTGCCCTGTTTCACTGCCAGCTCATACTTCTAACCTATGCAGAATGAGCTTGCATTCTGTGCTGTTCTTAATGATAAATGCCAAAACCACAATAACTGACACCAAGTGGTGTGAATTTCGTACTGCCTTTCTGTGCTGTGAGAATTGAATGGCCATGGAAATTCTGTGGTGTCTGCCACCATAGAATTTCTGATTAAGGTTTTGATAGTGCAAAACAAGAGTTTTCACTGGTGCCATCCTCTTGTTTGCTCTATGGTTTTAATTATCAGAACCTGTGAATATCACTTTCACACATGCATCTTCTCTGCAAAATAAAAATCATGTTAAGCAGTTTCTTTGAAAATATTAACAGAGATGCTGCTTTTGGTCGACTTACTTAGCAGATGGGATTTTAAGACTGTGGCAGTATCATCTAAGGGGTACAGGAATTCTGTTACTAAAAATGAATTTTCTGCTTGGAAAAATGAAAAGCTTAAACATTCGTAGTGAAGGAGAGCAAGTATCAGCATAACTAAGTGCTTTTCTTGTGTAGAAAAATTGCTTTAGAATTGGGTAATGTACTTGGAAGTATTCATGATACCAGAAAGATTGTTTTTGTGATTGGAACAGATTGAATGCGTAGGTGGTAGGTGATAGAAAAAATTCAATGTAGGGTTTATTTAATGATTGTAATTTTGTTTTGGAATTTTCAGTGATGCTTAAAGAACAGGAGTAGAGCAGGAACTTGTACCATGTGCTGTTAAGGTGCAGTCCAGAAATAAATTATAATGCAGAGCATACTTGTAAGAGAAAAGCTTTTATGTTTGGTTTGCCAATAAATCTCTTATCTCTATGGCTTTATTTGTACTGTCTTCCAGTTAAGTTAGTGAAGCTCTTTCTAATTAAAGACACTTGAAGAACTGCTTCAGGTTCAAATATTTGTTGCACATAGTTTAATGCCCAAGATTTTTTCATTTTTGGGTAGATGTCTCTTGCCTCAGCAAACGCTGTAAATTCTACAGCAGTCCACACAGAAGTGGGAGAGTTTTAACTTCATTAAGTGTTTGATGTTGCAGAGTGTTTTTACTTCTATCTTAGACATAATGCAGTGTCTAGCTAAGAAGGTAGCTCTGAGTGTAGGCCTTATAGTCTAGAGGCTTGAAAGCTGTCTTTGGTGACTTTCTACAACAATACCTGAAAACAAAGCCTGTTTCCAGGGTTAGTATCAGTCATTTTAGTGTAAGTATAAAATGGTCATTGTTGGTTTTTTGGGTTTTTTTTGGTTTTTTTTGCCACAGAGGGTCCGTAGTGGTGAATGGAAAGGCTACACTGGAAAGGCAATCACTGATGTGGTCAATATTGGGATTGGTGGCTCTGACTTGGTAAGTCCCTGACTTCTGTACACCCTGCCCATCTTTGTGTACATGCTTACAGTGAGGAAAAATCTAATTGTGGCTTCTATCCAGGGCCCTCTGATGGTAACTGAAGCCCTGAAACCGTATTCCAAGGGAGGCCCTCGTGTCTGGTTTGTATCCAACATTGATGGGACTCATATAGCCAAAACCCTGGCTGAACTCAAACCAGACTCTACTCTCTTCATCATTGCATCAAAGGTATGTCTGATACAAGCACTGCCTGTGGCTTCTTCTGCCAGTAAAGAATTCAGTCAGAAGAGAGGGCTGTCCACAGCAATATCTAGATCAGGGACTTCCAGCATGGGTTATTTCTAAACAGGCCTGTTGTGATTCTTTCTAAACTTGCAGTACAAGGTTGTTTTGCTGCTGAAACACTTGGAGATCTGTAAGTCAAGTGCTGAGGATTACTTAACCTAAATAAGATACATGAACAATTTCATGTTGACTGGGATTTATTTCTCAGTAAATGCAGGTTTTAGTTTTATTCACAAAAGTTTGTTTTCCTGCACTTCTCTGTAGGTGGAGTGTAGGATCCAATGTAGTGGATTTTAAGTACAGTGTACTTGTTAAGTGCTCTGGTTTTTTGCATTAATGAATTGCATGTACTTTAAGAATCTCCATTTTTTAGGGTAGTCAAAAAATACCTTCACCTAAATAACTTAAATGCTGGGTTCCTTGAGCACTCTAAATGCTAAGCTGCTTTACTTAAAGAGGTAAAGATAGTCTGCTGGTACTTCATAAGATGACACCTATTTCTGATTACAGACTGAATAGCTGCCTTTAAGTCTTGCCTTGCTAGGAACTTACTCTGTAAGCAATAGCTGCCAGCAGCCCTCTCCCTCTGAGGAATGCTTCTGTCTGAGCAGAGGAAAGAGGTGGAGACAAACTTCATGGTTATGTAACTTGGGTGGCCTTAGTTTGTAAAGCACAGTAGAACCTCTCTGCTGTTGGAGACAATCTGCAACAAATGAACATGTGTGCAGTGCTGGCCATGCTCTGCACAGTGCTCATTATCTTATCTTGGCACTGCTGCAGCTTATGCAGTAATAAGGAAACTGCACCAAGTAATACTAATGGTCACTTGGAGTAATTGAGTCCAAGGATCACGGTTCAAAGGCTTAGAAAACTGCCAAATTGAAAAAGTAACACTTGAGTTTGTTTGCCAGACTGTAGTTAGATAATTGGATATATTTGGAAGAGGATGAATGGCATTTTTTTCCTTTCCATAACAGGCTTATTTTTCATAATGAAGTATTTCTGGAGATGGATGAGAGTAGGATGAATCTAGTGTTCACCCTTAAAGCTAAATTTTGATGGCTGAGTAAATCAGAATGGCTGTAGATACTTGCAAAACTGCATGACTGAACTTCTGTGCACACTTCATGAAGCAGGAAAATGTTTTCCTCTAATCAGCAAAAGAAAAATTATGACAAGAGTCTTGGCAGAAATGAGTGTTCTTCCATGAAAAAGTAGGAATTGAAGAACAATAGGACAGTCCAGCTGGGTTATCCTGTTTAGATGTTCAATTAGTTTGTTTTTAGTTGAACAGTAAAACTTTAATTTTTTAGTGAAAGACTAAAGTAGAAGACTTTAAAGGTTTTGCAGAACAGTTTGGGGAATGGAAAGGCAGGAGATGGGCAATAATTATTCCAATTTCAGATACATACTAGTTTAAAACTAGATGGGTAAATCTAGCAATATTAGTGTTTACTGGATTCATGAGCTTTCTTTGTCTGCAATCTGACAGCAGCTGTATATTATGAACATCTAGAATCACTCTGGTCTGGTTATCTGAATATGTGATGCTTTAGTAACCTGGAGTTGTTTCCATTTTAAGAACACCTTTTTACTTATTTGCTTGTTTTCCACTGTGCAGACTTTCACCACGCAGGAAACCATCACCAATGCAGAAACGGCCAAAGAGTGGCTCTTGCATGCTGCTAATGATGTAAGTCTGAGATGTGTAGCTTAAGTAACAGAATGCAGCAGTTTTTGTTCTGCAATTTCTTCCTGGCCATTCTGTGTGCTTTGGAGCAGAGCCAGTAACTGCCCAAACATAAGCTTGGTGAATGATGTACTTAGATAAATTCAGTGCTTTGGTAATGACAGACTATTTTGTCCAATCAAAGTGATAACCCACTAGTTTTTCATTATAAATGGCTCTCATGCATTGTTCCTCCAAATCTTGCCTGTTAAGTAATAGAGTATAGTGCTTGCCTCAGAGCTAACAAATAATTTGGTAGAACTACTAGTAATGAAAATGCAAGAATAGTATGTGTGGCACTACCTTTAAATTATTTTCAAATCTTTAAAAACTAGGAATGAAGGTATGGTTGGAACAATACACTTGACATTTCTATGGCATATGGCTGTGCTATGAATAGAAACCTTGTATTTGGCTCATTCTCTCCTATTTCTAACTCTTAAAGGAAAAAAGCAGATATTGCCTGTTCAGGTGATTAAGATGGTCTGCAACCTGTTCCAGTCAGGGTAGCTGTACTTAGTTTGAAAGCTGGGCTTTGGAATTCCTCCTTACACTACTGTTCAGACAACTCATCTTTGTTTACCAGAGCACCTTCTGAAAGGCTGAACTCTGACTCTGGAGCTTGACATGTATCAGTAGTTCTGGTTGTCTTGGTTTTTTGCCCCTGGCTGGAAGGCAGTGGGTGTACATTGAGCTCCATGTACTCCAGAGCTGTGGTGATGGTGTCCAGGCTGGTAACAGACTCTGGAGGAGAGGATGTGCCCCTCTCTGGAGGGAATGCTGCTGGAGGGCTTGATGGGAATATCATCAGAATGTTCTCTTTGGGTATGCTGCCAAGCCCCACACTGAATGTGAATAAGATGATTTCAAATTAATAACTGATGATAATCAACAGCATTTTGTTTAAATGGTAGCAGATCAGCTTTATAATCAGAAGTGAAAATAGTTAACATTCTAGATCTAACTATGTGTTTATTTTTATTAAGCCTTCAGCTGTGGCCAAGCATTTTGTTGCCTTGTCTACCAATGCTGTAAGTATAGTCAATCTAGTTAATTTTTCCTATGTACCTTTAAAGGCAGCCTTACATTAAAATCTAGTAAGGAAGACTATCCTTTAAGATGCTTGAATACCAAATTTTAGTTTTCTCTTGAAGGGAAGGTTTTTTCCTGCTCAAAGTAACTGAAACACTTCTTGAGTATTGAACTGTACTAAGACTAGACTTTGATTATAGATGTGTGCTTTTTCTGCTAGAGCTTTAAATCTGAAATCAAGAGCTCTTGTGCTTGAAATTACTTGTTATTAAGGACTGTTACCTTTAATTGCCTCAGTTGTGTGCGAATGAAGTTACACAAACAAATGTTATTCTGAACTCTGGGTAAGAGCTGAAAAAGTGCAGGCAATGTGAAAAATGCTTATGATGAGCAGCCTGTGATGTGGTGCTTCATGCAAAAGTATGAAGTAAAGAGACTGGCAGCAATTAGAAGAACACTGCAGTCATTGACAGGCTGTCAGGGATTGACATTATGGTTCTGGTAAATGTAAACTGAATGTCAGTCCAGCTTTTAACTATATGGCCACTTAGATTCATCAGAAAATGAATGTATGTCATTGATTTTTAATAGTGAGTAGTGATAGTTATTTCTGGAAATGAAAATGTAATTTTTGTGATGGATGCTATGCATTTTTTAAAATAGATGTAGTTGTAGGATTGTTTATTTAATAGATACCAGACTTGTTTTTGCTTGCTTGGTATAAAGCTTTTTATGACTGTTGGTTTTACTGACGGTGTTTTCATGTTTATTTTAGCCTAAAGTTAAAGCCTTTGGAATTGACCCAGAGAACATGTTTGAGTTTTGGGATGTAAGTAAATGTCTGATATTATGTGGTAGATGTGAACTGTTAGCTTCTTCTGAAGCAAGTAAGAGGTTCCAACTAGATGTCTGGAAACTGCAAAAGCAGTTTCTAAAGCAGCAACTCCTAAGTTCTAGGAGTAGTATTCAGTGCACTGAAATACCTGAAAACCCTTAACTAAAGGCAAATTGAGAACTCTTGCCCATTCTGTTAAAATCTTCCAGTCAATGTCTGAAGAGGAGTCTATGTTATTAGCTTTCTAATCAGCTGTTGAGTAACAGGAGATAGTCTTGGCTTATTACTCTAGTAGTTATTATAAGCTGTGACATTTGCCTGTTGGTGTCTATGGTATATAACCTGGGTTGGTAAAGGTCAGACATCAGAAATGGGAGCCTGATTTGAGATATTGTAGCAGATGCATATTTTAAGTATACTGCCTTTAGTCCTGGTCCTTATACTTAATTAGGAACATGGTATGTCTCATTGACTAATTGCCTGACAAATGAGCTGCTGTTCAGAAGTTATTTGGAATGTTACCTTTTGCAAGTGTCAGAATTTTGCTGAAGCAGGCTTTCCCTGTAGAGGAGTGATGTTGTGAAAGCAGTTACACAAGCTGCAAATTCAGGATTTGGAAGTGAACTGGAATCAAGCATCTACTTAACAGATGTTATAAAAATTGGACAAGTAAGATAACTTGAGACGCTCAAAAAAAACATTCATTAGGGTGCACTGTAAAGTGCAGGTTCCCTTGACNATAGTTCACTATATATATTTGGCACTATATATGCCAAATATATATAGTGAACTATCACCAAAAAGAGTATTGTTTTGCTGGGAACAGTCTAAACACATGCTGCTGTTTTCTAATAGTTTGAAAGTAAAAGCCTTGCACTTCTCTATCTCAACCATGTCTTGCTTGCAGTGGGTTGGTGGCCGCTACTCCCTGTGGTCTGCCATTGGTCTCTCCATTGCCCTGCATATTGGTAGGTATCCCTGTGATGTCACCTTGCCAAAAATTGCTGTTTGCTTCAGGAATGTAACTGTGGAGTACATTAGCAATAGTGGAATGTGAATCAGATTTGGGGCAAATACTGTTTACCTGCCTACTCTGAGTGGTTGGATGTGGGTGCTAAAAAACCATCTGGAATGTAATGGAAATGTTGATATTTTAGTACTGCAAATACAGTTTTGGAAATTACCCCCATACTTGGGGACAAAGAGTCAAATTGCATTGCTTTGGTCACATAGCCCAGAGTGCCTGATTTATGTAAGGCTGTGTCAGTGTTGAAAATCAGACCTTGCAACTGACATTCCTAAACCTGAAGTAGGGTGTATACTTATATCTGTAAGTATACACACACTAACACCACAGTCCTGTCTCCAGTTCTGCATGTGATCTCTGTTTAGCATGGTTAACTATGCCCTTCTGCTATTAATTCCTTTTGTTCCCAGTACTTTGTCTATGCTGTAGGGCTTGATGATTACATTTGTTCCCTCATCACTGCTTTCAGATGTTTAAAGTCTGAAACTATAATGTCATTTATTTTTCTAGGCAAAACCTAGAATTCTGTTAAACTGGAGTTAGAAGAAATAATATTGGGTTTGGTGTTTTTTGGAATTACATGAATAGGAGTTTTCATGTGTAGAGAAACCTATTGTAAGAGTAAAATAAACAAGTCAGGCACTTACTGTTTCATCTGCAATAAACTGTTCATTGCTGCTGTCAGACAGATTTGGTGCTGACTGCTGACATGCCAGCCTATCTGCACTTCTTCCTCTTAGACCCCTCAACTCCCACAGCTGGCTTCTGACCATAGGTAGAGCTGCTGCTTTGAGTCCAAACACTTCACCTCACAATTGCTATGTAAGAATCAGGATTTCTGTTTTTGCAGGGAATTCTAGCCTTAGTAAAACTATTCATTTGGGGAAGTGAATGGAGGTTTAAATACCCTAACTACAAAGCAAAGAAAGCTCAGGTGAATTGTTAAGAGAACAGGGAGGGGAGGGGTAGCCTTTTTCTTTGAGAATATCTTATTAGAGCTGTTTCTCCTCACACCAGTGCAGAAATCCATGCTGTGCTAGCCTTGCCCTGGTTTTTTGGGCAATGTCTCCCACTGGCTGTGATTAAGTGCTCAGACTTCCAAAAACTATGTGGCCTCAAAGGAGGCTCTGCATTAAAGGCCTCTGTTTTCCTTCTAGCTGCTCATTCTGCCTGAATGAGGGTTTTAGGCAGAGGTTTTTGAATTATATTTCATGAAGTTGGACTTGCTCTGAAGTCTAGGTTTTAAGCATAAGTGAATGTCTGGCTTAGGGGATGCAAAATTCAGGAGAAGTCTTAAGTGCAGCTTTAAACTCAATTAGTAGTTGGGAACCTTGCTGCATACAAGGAATCACAACTGTTTCATAGTTGTCTCTCTCAGAAAAATCAAGTTTGAGTTGTGATAGTAAATAAAAACTGACTTCTTTCCATTGTTAGGTTTTGACAACTTTGAGAGCCTGCTTGCAGGAGCCCACTGGATGGTGAGTGTGGGATGCCCATTTCAGATTTGTTCCTCTTTAAGAGCTGTTAGTAAGGAAATGGAAGGCAGGTTGATTATCCTCAATGATAAAATGACAGTTTGCGGGAAGCTCTCACAACCATAGAAACAAGGAGGAGCTGGGAGGGATGGCAGTTGCTTTGGCAGAAGTGTAAGGCTCCTTTGTGTCGTGCAGGATAATCACTTCCACAGCGCCCCCCTGGAGAAGAACGTGCCGGTTCTGCTGGCCCTGCTGGGGGTGTGGTACATCAACTGCTACGGCTGCGAGACCCACGCGCTGCTGCCCTATGACCAGTACCTGCACCGCTTCGCTGCCTACTTCCAGCAGGTACGGCCCGGCCCGGCTCCCAGCCAGGGGTGCAGGAGACTCTGCCCTGGTTCTGAACTCATGTGTCAGATACAACTGCAGTCCCTTAACTCCTGTAAGCAATTGCCTAAAGAGACTGCTGCCAAGATCGATATTAGCTTGTTTCCTCACTCAAAGACCTTTTCCTCATACCTCTGGTAGCTTGATGTCCGTAAATCAAGCAGCTGTATCCCTGATGCTTAGAAAATTTCTATAAACAAGCACTAGTTAATGTAGTTGAAGTATGTATGGAAACTTGTATTGATACTGAGTGATCCTGCCCTTCCTTTCTTTAGGGTGATATGGAGTCTAATGGCAAATACATTACCAAGAAAGGCTCTCGTGTGGACTACAGCACTGGCCCTATTGTGTGGGGAGAGCCTGGCACCAATGGGCAGCATGCTTTCTACCAGCTCATTCACCAAGGTAAACAAACTGTGAAATACCTTGTTCTGGAATTACAGTCTTAATGGCTACAGAGCTGCACGAGTCTGCACAGTTTGCACTTGTTTAGAGGTTGGACTCCTACCTAACCTAGCATCACATTGCTCTGGGGTTTTTAATTAGTGGCTTGTGAAGGCTACAAGATGCAGGTTTTAACTGTAATGAGGAGGTCAAATAAAGCTGAAACTACTGAGCTGTACTGTTGCTTCACCCTGCTGCAAATAATGTTGCTCTTCTATAAAGCTTTTAAAAATGACTGAGTCTGCAGTAACTCTGAAAATGGTGTGAGAAGTGAAGGTTTTCTAAGTCTTACCTGATGCTGGATTATTTACCTGGATTTTTTTGCAGGAACTCGCATGATTCCCTGTGACTTCCTGATCCCAGTGCAGACCCAGCACCCCATCAGAAATGGCTTGCATCACAAGGTAAGTTCTTTGTCAGGGCACCATATTTCTTGTGGCTCAAGGCACTGAAGCTTACTTTGGTATTGCATTATGTGATATTTCTAAATGTCCCTTTGAAACTATACACAAATGGTCTGTCAACTTTCACAACAGATTTAAAAATATCTAGATTATAATTGCAAGTTATATGTAATATGCAATGCAGTGGTATGTTTATTCTTGAAGCAATTGCAGTGACAGCTCTTGAGGCAGCTCAGTGGTGTTTCCTGTGGGCCTACTGAAGCTGGAAAGAGTTGAGCAATTAAGTATTTAAAATTCCATGAAGAATTTTAAGGAATATAGTTCTTAGAGAGTAGGAAGAAACAAATTCTCAGACCTGATGTGGCACCATCTCTGAGGAAGCTTTCAAGTATTAAATTCTAGGACAAAATTTGGTGAATGTAATGGTGTGGCTGGGATGGCCTTCTACACAGATGCTTTTAACCTGTCCAGTTTTTAGTTTATCATCTGACTAAGGATTTTCAATGAACAAAGATTTTTTCTCTTAACTTCCAAGGGTTTACTGTTGGAAGTTAAGGTTAACATACATGTTAAGGTTAATATGAAGTATGTTTACATACTTCACAAAAAGCATCTTTACTAACTGAATTTGTCTTGTCATGATTTCAGATTACAAGTGCTATTTGAATTTGTGTAATAGTAATTTTTTGTCAAGTAAGACCAAATAGAGGTGGAAATCTTGAGCATGACTTCACAAAAAAAGGGGGAAAAAAGGTTTCATTTGATTGTAAAAAACTTATTGTATCTTCAGGTAGGACAAAACCACAGATAAATTTGCAGGCTAACACTAGACAGGGAGCAGTAAGTTAAAACCTTGCACTGCATTGGTGTATGGTAAGCTGTGGGGATTTTCTGCATACAGATGAGTAAATACATCTTAGCTGGTTACCTTTGACTAATCTTTGCACCTGGCTTTCCATAGATGGTGTAGCATGAGATAAAATCATAGATTATACTGGGTGAAAGGGCTGTGTGAAGTCCTGGCTCCTCTGGTGCCATTGGGAGACTTGCTGCCAGCTTCAGCAGGAGCAGGATTCTGGAAAACTGTCCTGGTTGTCTTTGGATACATGTACTTTAGAATAGTAACTAAGTCTCCTGGCACTCTGAGGTAAGCAGCAATTGCTAAAACTGCTGCATATTTTACTGCCACAGTGTTAAAATAGACTTGGAAGTCTAGACTAGGTCTTGGCATGGGTTCAAGCACCAGGTACCACTTCTCCAGCTGTGTAGATGGTAACTTGTGTTTATTTCTACCTGCTAGATCCTTCTGGCCAACTTCCTTGCTCAGACTGAGGCCTTGATGAAAGGGAAGACGGCTGATGAGGCTCGCAAGGAGCTTCAGGCGGCCGGGCTGAGCGGGGAGGCTCTGGAGAAGCTCCTTCCCCACAAGGTACCCGGGGCTGGGGAGGGCTTTCCCCCAAAGCAGTGAGGGCTTTGCTGGGGGCAGCAGGGCAGCTGGGATGGGGTGGCACTGATGGGACCCTTGGCAGGGCACTTGGAACAGGCTGTGAGCAGCACTTGGGCTCTGAAGCCTTGCAGGTGTTCCAGGAAACATGGGCTATCTCAGCACTGCCCTGGGCTAGTGACTTCTGGGTTACTTCTTGTAGCCCACAGTAGCCAGCAATGGTGCTTGGAGACACATTTTCCATTGTGTTTGTAAAAAAACCCATGAGAATGATACAATTTTATGGTAGAAGGCCTTTAAAGCTTTCAGGACTTTGTATTTGCTGCTAATGCAAATAATCTAGCGTGGACTCTAAAGAAGATAAAACCTGCAAGTTTCTGATGTACTTTTTACAACACACTAGGTGACAATGTAACTCTTGTTTTGAAAGGTCTTTGAGGGAAATCGACCAACCAATTCCATCATGTTTACAAAACTCAACCCCTTCACCCTGGGAGCCATCATTGGTAAGTAAATAGATTTCTCATCTGTGAATGCTAATGAAGGCTTTGTGATCAAGTTTACTGATAAATCTCTTTCTGCTTATAGCCATGTATGAGCACAAGATATTTGTTCAAGGAGTTGTCTGGGACATTAACAGTTATGACCAGTGGGGGTAAGTTGCCTTGGTTTGTTTCTTGTATACTTCTTGACAGATTCTTGAATCCATCATGAGTTAAAGAAAAGACAATGAAAAAGGTTTTATACTTAGAGCACAATTATGGGATAGTTAAAAATGAAAACAGATTTTCTGGGGCTAGGTTACCATGCTATAATGCATTATGCATAATGACTTATAGATAACAATTTTGGCTAAGGACCTCTGTTGATTTTAGAAAAATACTATGAATGTAAAAAAGATGCAGTAGTGAGGAAAACAGGCAGGCTGAACACATGCTCTGAGAATTAGGAAGGAAAATGTTTTCCCTGTAGTGTGGGGTAAAAAGAATTATTTTACTTCTATATTAGTAGGCAGTTTGAGTGGCAGTGTTGAGCAAAAGATTGATTACCTCAATTTTCCTATGCTGGAGAGACAACATTCCTGGCAGAGGTCTGTGTATGCAGCAGCCCTTGGTTTCATGCAGGCTGCATCTGTGACTGAGGGCTGTGCTGGAGCTCCATGTGAGCAACAGCAGCTTGGAGGAGTCTGTCACTGTGCCACTTAAAAATTTAGTCAGGAGCTAATCAGGTTCTTTCATCTGTAGTAATATGAACTGTAAACATACTGTATGTAGGCCTAGGTAGAGGGATTGGGAAATAAGATTTTTCAGGTGCAGCCTGCCTATGCCATGAGGGGTTGTTTTGAAGAGCATGTTTGCTCTACAGGTGTAAAATATCAGCTTACACTAAGCTGCCTTAGTCTTTGTATGGGTTCTTTGGTGCTGTGCTACCACAGCATGCTCTATAACGAAATACTGTAGCAGAACCTGAAAATGGGAGACTGCCTAGTACAAGCTGATGTCTGCTATAAACTCTGAAATCAGGAGTGTGATAGAAGTACAGCTTCTGCTGCCACACATGAAATTCCAAAATGGCATCCAAAACTGGAATGTGGGGATGCAGCCTCGTTTCTTGCAGCTGTTGGAATATCCTAGGTTCTTAGATGGTGAGGCTGTAACTCCTGGATGGGTGCTTCCAGGCTGTAGCTCAGCTGATCATTGTTTGGGTGACACAAATCAGTGTTCTGAGCACTGTCCTGTTCAACAGTGAACAGGAGCCAGCTGAATGCATTCTGCACTGGGGCAAGCTGCATAACACAAGTGAATACTGAGGTGAAAAGACTGTTTAACTTTTAAAACAAAATGTTCACTTAGACATCCTGTAATTTGAGCTGTCTGCACAGCTAAGGAGCTATGAGAACTCTTTTTTTTTCATGAATGGCACTGAGTTGAATGCTTCGACAGTAATTTTTGAGGGGTAAGACATCATAGTGTTTGTTCACTGGGAAGTTATGTTTTGCTGGCATCTATTTTTAATATCAATGGCTTATAGTAGATACTGTAAGTTGTTAGCACTAATACTGCTTTTTCTTTCTTTTCCTGCTTTTATAAATGCAGAGTTGAGCTTGGAAAACAACTTGCCAAGAAAATTGAGCCTGAACTGGAGTCAGATGCTCCAGTGACATCTCATGATAGCTCAACAAATGGGCTCATCAATTTCATCAAAAAACACAGAGCTTGAAATGAAATACTTAGAGGACATCGACAATCTCACCACCGAGTACCCAAATCTGTTGTAGTTGTGCTTTTTTTTTAGCCACTTTTAACAAAAATAGCACTTTACAGAAGTAGCTCTCCTCACTTGTTGCAGTTAATCTTGTTGCGTCAAGTGTTACAAATGAACCTAGTTTTGTGAAACCCTGAGATTGTATAGTTGCTTTCTATTTCTGTGGCTGTTAATCTGTAAAGTGCAGCTGGTATATTCCTCAATTCTTATCCCTCAACTTCCTTACAGATGGTCACCTACTGATACTAGAAAATAAAAGGTATGGTGGATGAGTAAAACTTCTTCACTCTCTCCTTAAAGTGCAGCCCTAGTAACATTTGCCTCACTGTGTAAGGTCCTCTGAAGCCAAGTAAGCTGACTTTTGTCTTTTTGAACTGATTCTACTGCAAGCTGGAAACTAGAATGTGTATAAAGAATCAGAGCTGCAGCTGTATGTTGTTCAGTTACATTTCATCCCTTTTGAGCAAGATACTTTTTTTCCCCAGTGCTACTGTGAAAATTCAAGTTTACTGATGTTTGGTACAAGATTTCCTATTTTGTCTGTAAGCTATGTGGACAGCTATCCAAAAAGGAAGTAAGTTCCTGAAGAATCAGTGCTATCTTAACTTTTCCAAACAGTTTTCCAAAGTTTGTGAAGCAAAAGCTTGGGATTGCTTGGAGAAGAGATGTGTTTATGGTATCCTCCACGGGCAATTTCTCACTGTTTAATCAGCATCACTGTTTGACAACAACAATGAAAAAATAGAGAAACCTGTTGTCAATAAGTTGTTTATCCTCTTTTGTTCTCTACTACTGTTAACCTCTTTGCTAGCAAACTGGCATGCTCTGGCTATTGTTCTGTAACACCTTTAATAAAGGTAAGACACAAGCATTAAAAGGAAACCTTGGCTCTCATACCCCTGACGCTGACTACAGTGTGTGAGCTGGGATCCCTTAGTGCCCATCTTTGCTGTGTGGCTTCACTGGCACGGCTGGGTGCTGTGGGCTGAACCTCCCTCATGTGGCACCTCCATGGTGCTTCACCATCCTCCCGCATGGCTTAGGATCGCACCGACGGAGCAGTGGTGCCGTGTGAGGCATGGTCACGAAAAGAACCCGCTGGAGGGAAGCATCCTGTTCTCAGAGGGCTGCAACCCTCTCCTCCCGCCGCGCTCAGGTGCCCAGCGCCGCTGGCTCCTCTCCCGCTGTGTCGGGCCGCGGCCGGCCCCGCGCTCCCCCGAGGGGCCGCGGCCGGCCCCGCGGCGCCCCCTGCCGGCGCGGCCCGTTCCCTGCCGTGAGGGAGAGGCGTGTGCGCAGCGTGCGGGATCGCCCCCGCAGCTGCCGCCCTCGGCCTCACACACCGCCCAGGGCTGCCCTGTGCCGGAACGCCGCGGGGCTGCGGGAAAACACGCCACGAAAGCGGTAAAGAGGCTTTAGAAAGAGTTACTTTTCCCCGCAGTAGTTAAGGAGGCCACAAGTAATGTGCAAAGGCAGGTCTGTGGCTGCATTTTGAAGATGAGATGGTGTAAAAGCCACATATGGTTCAGGAACCTGCTGTCAGGGACAGGAAGTTTTTATGGCCTTTGAGCCTCCACTGTTCCCTTACAGGGACTCTGCACTGTTTTCTGACCTGTGCCCTGACACACACATCCTGTGGGGTGACACAGCCACTTGGTGACTCAGTTTCTTGAGCTGTACTGAACTGGTTTAAATCCTTCTGTTTAATATCAAGCCACCACATTCCTGCAGAATAAAAGTGATTTCTGCATAAATTGTGCTCTGGTAATGAGAAATTCCAACACATTCAGGTGTATCTGGGAAGTTGTAATGGGCATGGCTGAGGTCTGATAAAACTATGTTCTCATATACACGAGAGAGAGTGGAAGGTAATGATGTGCCCAAAGTAAGCAGAAACTTGTCGTACCCCTAAAATGGCACACAATCCCTAATCCTCAACCCCATCCATTACCTACAAGACCTGCTCCTCATGAAAGCCTCCGAGGAAATTCTGTGTGGAGCTACTTTAGTCAATGTAAGTTAAGCTGATGATATATTTTATGCTTGCAATGCTAATTTGACTATCCAATCATAATAGCCTCATGTCAAAATTCATCTATGAATGTATTTTAGGAGTTTTTGAGAAGGTAATTACTGTATTTGTGGGAAGAATCTAATACTTAAAGAAAATTATGCTAAATTTGTCTTGTATTCCCCCTGGACAGGTACTTAATATAGATTGTGTGGGTTTGAGTTTAACGGAGGAATATCTTTGTATAGCAGTTGATCTAAAAAGACTGTCTAAACAGAGCTATGCCTGTGAAGGTGTCTTCAAGTCCTTTTGTTTAAAGAGGATTTGGCAAGAATAATCAATGAGTGATCCCTTTGGGCCAATTCACAGGGATCTGTCCTGTGCTACATGTGGAGTTCCTGTAGACATCATGAGCTTAGGCTGAAACCTTGAAGGAGGATAAGATAAATAAAATTCCAAATTTTTTAAATCTTATATATATAGTTCCCAAACTATACCAAGAACTTCAGTTGAACCTGTTGGAGGAATAAAGAGCATTTACAGATCTGCAGTGGTAGTGCTACAGTGCTCAGGTCGTGAGTCTGTATGGATCAGTCAAGTAAAAGGAAGATAGCTTTGCCTCATTTGTTGTTTATCTTTACCTATTTAAGATATAGTGTTTATGTTTAGATGCTCTTGAAATTATTTTGCTTTGGCAATTCCTGCTGTTATTTTTTTGTTTGGCTTCCAGAGAGAACAGTTAAGTAACTTGTGTTATTAATGAAAATTCAGCAGAGAAGAGCTTACTTTTGGCTTCTAAAGCTTAGTCAGACTCAGTCAAGCTTTAATGCTAGTAACTGAATTGCACTACCCTCTCTAAAAGAAAACTTCAAGTTTTTGTTAGTTTTGTGGTACAGAGATTGTCAAAATAGATCAAACAAAAAGTAGTCTTAAAGCTAAACTTTTCGAGAGGGCTGGTAATATCCAGATAATTTTTTGTCCTCACTTTTTTTGTGTTCCTTTTTAGATGGATTTTTCTGAGAGAAGAAAATTATAAAATCCTGATGTTCTGTTAAAGTAAGGTTTCCCAAACCTGCTGGATGTATGTGAAATTTCAAAAAGTATACTCACAAAAAAATTTGTACTCAGGTTGTCAGTCAGACCCTGCATTTTACTTGATGGTGGTTTCACATGTAGACACACTTTCTGGATTTCTTGAAACTGTTTTTTGAGATTTACGTGGTCTTTCCTCTAAGGAAATATTTTGAGCCCAGACCTGTGGACCAGTAAGTGCTATGTGGAGAGGGCACTCATGGTGGCTGTCTGTGCTGAACAGGGCTATCCCTGGCCTGGGGAAATGAAAGGAGCTGGGGGATGGATAATCCTTGCAGAGTCTGGAAGCTGGCTGCATGCAGGATGCAGCTGAGGGAAGAGCTGGATGTCAAGGAGTTGGCCTGCGACCCTGCATCTGGAACACTCTCAAGTATGTGGTAATTCCTAGAAAGGCTGAGCTCTGCCTTTCATCATTAGCAACAGCCACAAGAGACAAGATCTGCTGGAAAGATCCCTCACACAGGATAAAAGCAGAGCGTGTTGTTTGTTCTGAGTGCTAGTGAACTGCAAAAAATGTTAAATAAGTCTGGAGTAGCAGTTTTTTGTTTAATATTTCTGTGTGGCTTTGGACTTATTAAGAACACCAGTTTTGTCATTCTAAGTCAGTAAAGTGGGTAACCAATGAGTTTGACAAGTTCAGACCTTGACTCTGACTTTTCATTTTCAATAATTTAAATTTATTTGGAAACTGCTGGATTAACTAAAGGGCTTTGCTGTGCTAGCAGAGCTACTTGTTTTAGAGCTGTTTCTCCAGGCTTTTCAAGACATGCAACACCTTTTTTTTCAGCTATCTTGACAAATATATTCAGTTTTGTTGTGGTCTTGATACCTTACCTAATAGATTGGTTTTGTTTGATTTTTTTTCTTTCTTTCTTTTCCAAAACCTATTCTAGGCATCAACACAACAACAAAAGAGCAGTTGGCATAGCTCTGTGGTAGTCTGTGCCTTAGCACCAATGTTTCCTGAGCTGCTACTTCAAACCAGTATTCCAAGAGCCAGGACATCAGGACAGAACAAGAGGGGCCAACACTTCACTCTCTTGCAACAGGACACAAGGAAATGGCCTCCAGTTGCACCAGGTGAGATTCAGATTGGATACCAGGAAAAATTTCCCCACTGAAAGAAATTCGAAGTATTGGAACATGTTACCCAGAGAGGTTATGTATTCACTGTCCCTGGAAGTGTTCAAAAAACAAGTAGATGTACATGGACATGGTGTAGTGGTGGACTTGGCAGTGTTAGGTTAATGGTTGGGCTTGATGATCTTAAAGGTCTTTTCCAGTCTTAATGATTCTCTGACCATCTAGAGCCTCACTGGAGTTCTCAATAAATAATTATCAGTGTTAATCTTCAGTGGACTTTTAAACATGAATTACTTAATTTTGACCTGGGTGAGTGTGCTGGTTTTGCAATAACTGACTTTGGATGAAGAGGGAAAAAATCAGCCACGGAAGTGATAATGTTCTATTCACAGTGAGTGATAATGGTCTATTGCCTAAGTCATGTTCAATTCTCAGCTCATACGCCTGCCACGTGTAATCACAGTGGATTTTGGGATGACAAAGAAGTGAAATTAAAATGAGTACAGGGACTTCACCCACTCTAATCTTAGAGCTATGAGCATGGTGTAAGGACTACTGGCCAAAGACCATATGTACAGCTTGGGTCAGATCCTGCTTAGTTATATTTCCACTGGATTGAGACTTTACTGGGGAGACTTATTGTCTTAGAATTCATACTTAGGATTTCATGGACCTGTGAAAATGCCTCATTTACTTCAGTAGACAGTGGTCTGTGCCTCGGACTATTAACTGCTATCATGAGGAGTTTGGGGTGACCTGGATTATGTGGCAAAGATATTTCTGGCTATTTCAACCTGGTTACAGATCTACCTCCCCACAGAATAAGAGTTAAAAACAGGAATCTGCAGTAGGAGGCAGATGCACATGCAAGGAACTTACAGTGTAGCTTGTAGGGTCTTTCTATTCTGGCCTCATACCTCTTTTCAGAGGTGAGCAGTATCCAATAATAAAAAGCACCAATTTTGTTTGAAAATTTGTTTTGTATACCTTTGGAGCTAAATTAAAGTTGTAGGAGATGAATGATGCTATAACTGTTGGATGTAAAAGAGATCCTGTAGTAGTGCTCTTCCTTGCTGAAAACATTTTGCTGTCAAGTAAGTTCAAGATGGAACAAAAATAATATGGTGCTATCCTTAATTCTCTTAATAAGAGAAAAGCATACATAGGTATTTAAAATAGACCTACGAGTTTTACATTTGTAAAAATACATTAAATATCTTTTCTCTTTTAAAGCCTCAGAGATCTTCCTTGTGGGAGATACTGACATTCCCTTCATATTGGGTGGATTTACCACAAGGAAGGCTGGATAAAACTTAAAAGTGTCCGGTTTTATTTAAAACCTTGGTGGTCTTTAACGGCTGCCCCACAGTTCCAGCCTGGTACAAACTTAAACAGAGCTCTTTGTTGCTCTTGAATGTGACATAATCCTTTCATCTGGCATGCTGAATGAAGTATGCACATGGCTTTTTTGCTACCCCTGCTGGGCTGCCTTGTTACACCTTCAGAGCAAACCACCCCCAGTAAAAAAGCTCGGGCTCTGTCATCCACCCTAATGCCAATAAACAACAGATAACTATGGCATCTTTTGGCTTTAAAATGCTGCCCCTCATTAAACTTGTGTGTTGAGGAAGGAAACGGCTCCCCACATCATTGTTTCTTGTAGATACAGAGTACATTTTTTTGTTGTTTGCATGTTTGCTAATTTGAAGCTCTTTGAAGAATCCTACAGGGAGATCAAAGACAAAAGATTAGAACGTTTTTAATAAAGTGAAGAAGGATCAGGTTAGATCAAAGGGACAAGCTGACAGGAAATAAGTAGGTGCCGTTGTTGGCTGACACTTGCATGCTGTAGGGTGATTTCTGTGTTAATGTGAGGTCAGAAGGAGGATTGCTTTACATCTTATTGTCTCCAGACTTTGCTGACTGGGTGTGTCTTTGTACTTCACTTTAATCTCAAAAATTAAAACCCATAAAGTCACAGTTTGGCTCAGCCACATGATTTTTCTAGTTATTTAACTTTGATTTTGAAATAAAAATAAAATTTGGAATGCACCAGCAGGGTATGGAGGTAATTAATTGGCCTGCAAGGGGATTCAGCTACAGGAATATTCGTTATCAGAGGCACTGGGCCTCAATCACCCCCACTGTCATTCTGCTGACTTTAAGGGAATTAAGTCTTCCCCCACTGTCGCAAGAGGAAATGTATTTTTTTTACATACACACCAAAGCCTTGCATGCTCACAGGTTGCACTGCTGTAGATAAACCAGTACAATAAATTAATATAGTCCCTTCAGTTTATGATGCAGTTTTATTAGTATAGAGCTGCTAACTGGGCAGAGTTTATCTCTCTGAGAGATTGAAGTTGCAGCACTAATTGGAATGGGTTCACTTGGCCTCCTCATGAACTTCAGTGTCTAGGTTGTGGTGGATGCAGGGTTGGCTTTGGCAGCCTGGTATCTGTACATCAGAAGTAAGGTGCCTCACAAAACACCCTTTTCTTCTAACAGTAAATCACTTTTCTGCCTGATGTAGCTAGGAACTGATTTGAGGACAAGCAGATTTCTTTAATATGTGATCCATGGGTGGTTTTGTAGTTCCACAAAGCTTGATCTCCCCACGTGTCTTCACAGGTGAAGAAAACAAATGAGTGCTCAAGAGGTTTCTGTGTCTTTGTGATCATGAAACCTCCTCTAAAAGGATGTTTCCAGGCAAAGCTGCAGGATTGGGGCTGCAGAAACAATCTTGTTTTGTTCCACAAAGGCTGGAAGCACTGGTTTCCTGCTCCACTCAACGACACGTGCAGTTGCTCCTCCAGCACTGAGGGTTCTGCTGCCCCAATGCAGAAGGGCACACCAGTGGTTAGGTACCTTGTTGGGCATGCTGCAAGCAGTAACTGTTTTCAATCCAGTCATGTTAAATCAAATTAGCAGGGTTTGGTATGGCCTTAACAGAAAGAGCTGTGCCCAGCCCCTTGCTTAGTACTATGATACAGATCATGATCATACTTGATTAGAGAAATGTATTTTTATTGTATTTTGTTATTTTTGTCTTGCAGTTGCTTATGTAAATGAGTGATCATTCTACTAAAACAAAGGAAAGTATTCTGTAAAATGAAGTTACCCAGACTTTTTGGGGCAAAGTAAAACTAATGGGAAGAGATATCTTTTCACAAACTGAAGAAAGTTTGTGAGTCTCAAAGGGATGTAAGAAAGAGCACTGGGTTTGACTAATGTGCACCAGTTGGAAAAAGGGTTCCTTTGCCCTGCCTGTGCTGTGGCTGAGCAGAGCTGTTCTCCCCTGGGGCACATGGCTCAAAGGCAGATCTTCACATGCTGCACCACTTTTTGCTGCCTCACACTCCTCACTGAGGGGTCCAGTGGGGAGTGATGGAAAGCCACGTGTGAGATGGTGGGAAGTGCCTCTGTTCAGAATGCAGTCAGGATCACTTCACAGTGCAGTCTGTGAAGGTTCAGCTTCAGGACACACGATGACCCTGCGGGTGCAGTGCCATTAAGCCAACAGCAGAGAATGACATGGGCAGGAAATCACATGGTTTGCTTTTGAACATTTTCTCATTTTTTTGTGTTCCATGGAGTTTACTGGGTTGCTCGGCTCTTAGTTTTTGTACTTGGTAGAATCTAATTAAAATTGCTTTTAAGTCAGAAATGTGCAGCATTCAGACAGAAAAAAGACTGAAGGCTCCTCAAATAGCCCAAGTGCTTCTGTGTGCCCCTTGTAACAGCCATGTCCATCTACCTCTGCACCCAGACCTGACCTCTCACCTTAGTCCCTGGTGAGTCCCTTGCTAATCTTGGCTTTGGTAGGAAATATGTCCTGATGTGCTTCTTTAAGCTTTTGGATTTAGAAGTGGCAAGTCATTCTTTTTGAGATTTATCTGTCCAGTTAAAACACTGGAATTTTGCCTAATTTTAGGCACTGCATGAAGCTCTTCTTTTGCAACAAAATACAGTCATAGGAAAAAGACTGATTGCAAAAAGGAGGAGTGCTTGTGTAGCAGAAAGCTAGGGATCTTTGGGATCTCAGTAGTGGGCAGAAATGTCTAAATCCCACTGAAGTTGTGAGGGATTCTAATGAGTCCATCTGAACATGGGCTTCTGGATTATAGAAGTGCAGGAAAATAGGCTGTCTCCAAATCAGAATAATCTGGAGTTGTAAATTGATTCAGTTAAATTTGTGCAGTCTTTTAATATGTATAACACCATAAACCTACAGGCATTGCAGGAGACTGACAGGATTGGAATGTAGCAGAAATTCAATGTACTCAAAGCAATCTAACAGTATGAAATGAAATGGAAGAAAAAGAGAGTCTCATTTAATAGACTTTGCAGAATGAAGATTAACAATTCAAGGAGAGGTGCAAAGCAGGGAATAAGGATGTTGACAAAGTGTTATGGTAACAAAAAAATCAGTGATGAAATGCAGAATTCCCTGAGGGAATCATAAATCAGCTTTAGCCTACAAGGTATGTTGGTTCCTAAATCAGCAGGAGTCTGGTACCTAAATAGCTTTGCAGTCCAGTCCCAGATGCTTTACTTTGGGCTTTTTTCTTCGCTTTAGGTTTCATGTGGTTTTAAATTTAACAAGGCACTCATTCCTTTTGAACCAAAGCATGTTAATAGTGTCCTTAATATATTTATAAAGCAAGGAGTCTTGAAGGTTAGCTCGGTATTTTTCAGAGTTCAGAAATGCTAAGTGTTTTAATAAAGTAGGAAGCATTAAGAAAAGGTTGAAAAATGACCAGGAGTGTCAAGCTGAGACTGAATAACTTTGGAAGATTTGATTTATCCCATGCTTGAATTTTTAATGTGTCTTTTTGTGGTTCCTTGGATGTGTGGCTGCAGTGGTAGGGTACTCAGAACAAGAACGTATGATCCAGCCACAGACACGGCAGTTTAGTCGTTGATGAATACATCAGCCAAGGGCGGTGTGAGGTTATGCCGTGCGGATAAGCAGGAGAGCAGCCCGTGTCCACTAGGTGGTAATGCTGGGTGCGGAATGGGCTCCCTCCTGCCCCGGGGCCCGCCGCGCTCCCTGCTGCTGCAGGGGAATTTCCTACAGTAATTTAATGCCACCTCGGGTCCCAGAATCCACTGCCTTTTCAAGGAAAGCAGGGCTTGGTAAACATGGAGCTGGTGGCAGTGCACCACAACCTTGTATAGATGTGCCTTATGCAGTGGTACACATCTGTAATTCCTCATGCAAGGTTTGGGATGGTTTCTGAAGTTGTTGACTGTTAACTCTGCAATAGATTCAGCACCTGTTATCTCTATTTTAAAAATCTTCCTCACAGTAAATTACAGCCTTTTGTCTAAATAATGCACAGAACTGAAAGAACAGCTGGATGACAAAGTGCTGTCACTGATGACAGTGTGAAGGAAAATTTACTTGAAGTGATTTGTGGGGGGAAAAAATGCTGAGAGATGTTTAAAATTAACTCAGTACAGCAATCTGTATGCTGAAGCCTTTGTTTAATAGTAGATCCTGGCGTCCTGGACTTCCACAATGTCAGGTTAGAAATTAACCCAAACTGAAAAGGGAATTTGGGGAAGGAAGAGTGTGATTGTTCAATCTAGAATTCGGAGAAAATTATTTAAGAACAATTTCCTTGGGTCTCCTGACTGTAGAAATCAGCTACATTTCTATTCTTTTTTTTGAAGACAGAGTTACCAGAAGCAAAATATTTCATGGATCAAACATTGGGTCTTTCAAGATTAACTGCTTAATTACTCCTTCCTGCAAAGTCTAGGGATGCCCACTGGAAAACTCCTGCTTCAGTCTTGAAACAGCACAGAGCAGTTTCATCTTAATTTTCACTGGTGAGTCTGTGAAACAAGCCTGTGTGTAGTAGGACCATTGATAGAGACAGGCTCTGCCACAGTTCTGCTGTAAAGATCTGTCCCTGGAGGGGCTGAAAACTTAGGCTGGAGTAGAAAGTAAAAAATTCTGGGATATTTTTAACAGAATTTCAGAAAATTCTGAAAAACATGTTTGACAATACCACCCTGAAAAAAAATCCAATTTTGAACTCTGTATAAATCTTTTAAAATGCAAAAGAAAACGCAGCTTTCAGCAGACAAGTGCTAAGGTTCAGTGTTATATTCTGGGTCCTTTGCTAAGGTTCAGTGTTATATTCTGGGTCCTCTGGTCCAGGCTTTGCTCGGGCAGTTCTCTGAGTTAATGTGTAGCATTGGGAGGCACAGAGGATGAGGAAGACATTGGCCACATTTACTGGGGAAGTGGGGAGGCAACTCCCAGCCGCGATGCCGAGGAGGTGTGGGTGGCACCGGGCAGCCCAGCCTTGCGGTAGCGCCCCGGGGTTTATCTGAAGTTGGCTGCTGGAGAAGGGAGCGCGGCTTGCCAGCCCTGGCTGCGGGCTCCGCTGTGGCACAGGCAGCGCGGGGGCTGAGCCCCGTGTGCGGCCGTGGATCGTTCTGCCTCACAGCGCCGAACAGCCCCTTGGCACACCCACCCCGAGGGCTGAGAAGTCTGTGAGGCTGACACAGTTCCGGGTAATGAGCAAAATTGCAAGCCAGAGGTGGGGAGAACCACTATGCCGTTGCATTTTGGGGGAATTGGCCGTTTTATTTTTTCCCCTGCAGTCTGAGCTCAGTCTGGAGTCAAGCTGTGTGATTGCTGCTTTCATCATCTTGCCTTTTCTCTCTCAATCAGGTGTTTATCTCCCTTCAAGTGTCGATATAGTTCAAAGTACACTTAAGCCCCAGTATTAACTCTAGACTCAAAACAGGCCAGTAATGTCACTGGTATAAATGAAAGCTTACAAGAACAATAGATGTCACTGTTTTAATGCTGGCAATAGAGATTACTCATATCCTTTTTGAAGCAAATTTTGTATTTCTGCAGTGCGCTTTGTTTTTCCCAATTAGATTTCTTGTCAGACTGTGCTGTGTAACTTAATCTAATTTTGCTAAGCCTGTCATTGTAGAAAGAAACCAACATCAACAACACTAAAACTTGGTTTTCATGTTCTTGATCCTGCAATCTCACCCACAGAGGTGGCACTTTTGGTTGGTATAGAGCCCACTAGTTTAAATGCATTTCTTTTTGTGCATAATGACCCGATTGGGCAAATCAGTGCCCTGGTCAAGAACTGTACTTTCCAGAATTCACTTGGAGTAGGAAATAGGTCTTTTAGAGCCTGTTAGGTCTACAACATACCTTGCCCTGCCCAACTGTATTTTGACTCTAAGCAAAATATAGTTCATCTCTCTGTGGGAGATTTTTTTCCTTTTAAAAAAACCCTGTTATATACCTTTTTTTTTTTAAACTTATCTGTACTTACTTAAGTTTTTTACTACCTGTATTTGATGTAATTGTCATTTGCTGTTTTAAACTTCTCTAATACCTTATGTTTGTGTGACTGGAGAAAACAACAATTTTCTTAGCAAGTCAGAATTTTATTTTGGTGCTATTAAGCTTCTCCCTCAAAAGTAAAATATTAACGTTAGGTGGAATTAGGTACATCACCTAATATGTTAATTATGGAGACAGACAATCATTAACTTTATTAAAGATCTTGAGACTGATCCAGGATTATAGAAAAGAAATTGTATTTTTTGCTTGTATTTTGTTATTTAAAAATGTGTAAATGCCTTGTGGATGGGATTTGAACAATAGGTACAACAATCTCAATTTTGTAAAGAGTATGTACTCTTTGTACTCTGACAAAATGTAGGATTTAACTCTAGGATAAGCTTGCTGAAATATTTGAACAGTTCTCTCTAGAAAATGTTAATTGAAACCTTAATCTTTTCAACTTAGAAAAAAGGATTGGAGTTTTTATAGTTTAAAAAAAATTAGCAAGACAATTCTTAGCTAAACCTGTGTTTTTAAGACTTTGGATCTATTATCTATTGCTGGTACCAGAAAAGACATAGAAGAATATTCAAAACACAGTAAAGCCCCAAAGTTATACTTGCGTGGGGAGACTGGAAATATTGAAGCACGTAGTGCATATCCTACAAATGAGCAGGGCATTTCTCTTCATTGTACACCTGTTATTGGCATTAAATCCTCTGGGATCAACAGGCCACAGACCCCTCTGAGGAGATGTGCAGGGCACAAAGCTGACTTTGGCCTCTGCTGTTGGGAAACTGCGTGCCCTGGCCTGTGCCAGTGCCGATGGTGCAGGGGGCACCCTGAGGACGTGGTCCTGTCTCTGAGGTGTCACTGACTTGCTGTCATACAGCTGCTGGCCCAGGCTGGCCATGGTCCTGTGTAGGAGTCACTTTTCTGTCACACAGCGAGAATGGAGAAGCACAAATTTGGAGGAGTGTTGGGGTTTTAGGAGGCATTTCCTTAGCACACTCCATTTTTTTGCTTCTCCTAAGATGTGGCTATCATTGGTTAGAGAGTCTGTGGTCACTGAGGAGCAAAAACTCCAAAGCCAGCAGCAAGTGGGAGGTCTCACCTGGAGGAAAGGAGCAGTTCCAAAGGATCGTATCTCATCTGAGTGGTTGCTTCCAAGCTCCACTTTGGGCTTTTCTGAGGCATGACAGGGAACTTGTTTAAGCCTCTTGTTTAAGACTACAGGTATTATCATCTCTGGCTTCCAAGGGAAAACCAGTGCTTTTTACTGGGGAGTCCTGTGGTTTTTTTGCCTGTTTTGAAAGGATATAAGAATACCAACACTTATACTTTTTACACCGAAAGGTAGAGCACGCTCTGTGTGTACTGTGGAACCAAGGATCTGTTACTTTTTTTCCACCCCTAATTAATTGATAGATTGATATCACATTCTCTTGTACTCCATATTTCCCGTCCTTTTGCAAAATGCTGTCTTTGTAGGTACCTGTAATGTTTGTTCAGCCTGCAAAAGACAGATGAGAGAGGAGAGAACTGACCATGAGACACTGAATGCTTTAGACAGTTGCTCTGTATAGTTGCATTAATACGAAAGGAGAGATCATCTTGGCATGTGCTGGTTTGCTTTTAAATAGGTCTAGATGTTTCTTAAAAGGCAATGGGCATGTGATATTCAATTGGAACTGGACTAAAGCAAACACAGGCTTTCTCCTTTGACAAGCTTACAGTTCATTAGGGTAAATTACCAGTACTGAGCTCCTTGTATGATTAGATGGTTATGAGATCCAACCTAATTAGTTTAAAGCTAGCTTGGGTATCTCTGCACAACATGGCTGTTACTTCTGTGCTGCAGTCTAAGTTCTTAATTTAGAGTCCATTAAAGTCAAAGCAGCTCTTTCTGTTGGTTGAATAAGCTTTGCATCAGGCTGAAAACATGTCAAGAGTACAGTACAGAAAACAGCCTGGGAATGTTGTTCAGGCCTGGCATGTTTGTGGGGATGCAGTGCTATGGGGAGGGGGCCAGGAATGTAGGCACAGGGTGGCACAGAAGGGGGACAGCAGGCTCAGGGGCCAGACCAGGGGGACGGTGAAGGGGTCTTGTGTGTAATGGAAAAGCACAGCAAGGAGAGGGGGAGAAGCTGGAGTACCAGAGAGATGAGGGAAGACTTCTGAGGAGTTTTGCCAGTGATGGGAGAGGCTTGGATTTTGTCTGGAGAAAGCCAGAGCAGCCCCCGATGGAAAAGGGCTCAGCCAGCGCCTCTGGGAGAGGTGGGCGAGCAAAGGCAGGGCTGGCAGCTGCCATAAATGGCACAGAGGGGCAGCCAAGGGAGGGAGCAGCTTGGGGGAGCAGGCAGCACAACCAATCTAGTGGTAAATATTCAGGTCTTCTTCTCCCACTGCACGAAGTGATTTGCTGCAGCCGACGCTCTCTTTAAAGAAATCCATCCTGACAGCAGTGGGGGAGCAGCAGGTGAGCCCCAGGGGCTGGAACAGGCAGTTGCTCCTCAGACTGGTGGAGACATGACCATGCTAAGGAGCGATACGCTTCTGAAAAAAAAATCTGAAAAAGCATAGCAAGCATATTTTAGGGCAGGATGGAATGTTTGCTCAACTAACTAGTCAAAACAGGATTTCTTTGTGTTCCTCACAGCACTGCAAAGGGAACTCCCTTTATGAGAATTAAGTTCTTTGCCTGTATCCTTATTACCTAACATATACTGTCTTCAGGAGTTTCTCTAGCGTTAGCTGATCACACTCCCTGTTGTGCATCAAAGAAACTGTTTTGTCCTGGCCTGACTGGATATAGAAGCAATAGGATCAAAATTAGACTGCTTGCTCAAAACCTGAAGGATTTGTGATCCCAGTGAATGTCACAATACTGTTCTGCCCATGTATGCAGGACCATAAGATCAGCAGAAATCATTTTCATCAAGCCTTGACCACTGCCACCATGTGTTTGGGTTTTTTTTAAATTCTAGAATGGTCTTCAGAGCACCCACTTCACACTCATCTACAAACTGCAGGTTGCAAAACACACCCTATAACAAACTTCAAACTGTTAATCTTATATAAAAGATAAAAAGCAGTGAACTGCCATGTCCCAGTAAAAGAGATCTGGAGTGAGAGCTTCATCCTGGTCTTAGGTCCTTACATTAACATGAAACTTGTTAAGTGACATTCCCAGATTAACTAGAAAGCAAACTATGCACTACAGTACAGAAGAAGACAAAACAATTATTGTCCTGTCCCTTAACAATATGATCAAATTCAAAAGTTTTGCCTAACCCTGTGCATCAAAGGTGTATAATACCATAAAGAGCATGAGTATCCTGACTCTATAAAATGTTTTCTGCTTCAGGGAAAAGGCATCAGTTTTCCCTCTTCCACCACAAGTCCTAAAAATTGTATGTAAAAGGGAGAAATATATGCAATTTCCTAGCTTATTTTTGGACAAC
This sequence comes from Promerops cafer, assembly GCA_013398275.1. Lineage (NCBI taxonomy): Eukaryota > Metazoa > Chordata > Aves > Passeriformes > Nectariniidae > Promerops > Promerops cafer. Next base: position 122,334 of record VZSE01005214.1, on the reverse strand, counting down.
AGGAATACAGCACAGATAATGGTGCAAAAACCACAATCTCCTTAAAATTAAAAGATCACATTTAAATCAGACAAGACTAAACTAAGCAGACCAGCCTCCCTCAGCCTCACACCTGCTCTCTTGTATTGGGACTTGACATTGCCTCATAACTCTGAATCTTCTATCCTTTTTTATATTTCCTGCTTGAATTAAGGTTATCAAAAATATGGGTTTTTTTTTTTCAAGGCTTATACCAACAGAATTTGCAGCAGGAATATGTCATCTCTGCTTTAGCCAAGGTTCCCACTTTGTGACTGAGGATTGGATGAATCATTTTGGCCATAGTGTTTCATGGGATGCTGCTTCCCCTGCAAACCACCCCATCAAGGAAGGAGTAGTGGCCTGCAGCTTCCAGGCCAAAGGCATAGACTTACATCTGACTACTTACAGTGCACATAGCCACTCTATCAAGCAACTGGTTTGTCTTGGAGCCCTGCTCTTATTACTATTTGCCATTTGCAAATGGATGTATCATCTGTGGATTTAATATGCAAACAGTTTGAATTTTTTCCCAGTTTATAGGTAAAGATACTAAAAAGGCTATTGTCAAGAACCAACCCTGTGTGATGCCATAAATACAGCTAATAAATGATGAGTCTCCATTGACCACTGTGTTTGTGGAGCCATTGCTGAAGTGGTTAAAAGGTCTGAACTCCAGCTGGGTTGGTTGCAGTGGCTGTTACTGCTGCAGCTGCACCATTGCTGTTTGCTTCTCGCTGGTGAGAAGAGCTTCCTGCTTGTTCCCAGCTGTGTTACCAAACTGTTTCTTCTTGGGTTAGGCTCTAGCCCTCACTCAAACTGGGATGAGAGGGAGGACCTACTCTGTGTGAGGCTGACCCATCTCTATGGCCTCTCAACTGGGCTAAGGCCAGGAGAACCAGCCTAGTGCATGTGCCCTGTGAGACACAGCCACATCTGCTTGGAGCTGGGACAGCTTGGATTGGCTCTTTCACTGCTGGTTCCCGGGCACTGGCAGGGGACTGCTCTGGTCCTTTGGCTCGGGCTCGTCTCAGGGTCCAGAACAGGCCTGTGAAGTTTTCCCCAGCCAGGTGGCTCAGCCTGTGCTGTCAGTGTATATCAGCACATTGCTGAAGACATGACCCTCCTCCATGCCCAGGGAAGAGCTGCAGACTGATGATTGCACAGGATCTGCATCTGCGTGTTGGTCACCTTTAATGCACAAGAGACTTCAAGAGAATAAACACTAGCTTCCTCCAGAGAGGTCTGTGCCACAAAATGCAGCTCTAGGCTGCATAACTGAGGGGACTTACTCTGGACAGTTCACTGACTTCTGTAGAGAAGAGCAGCATCAGGTGCAGGGTCAAGGCTGGGAAGCCCTAGAGACCCTGGCCTTTAAGGGCCTGTGGTCTCACCAGACTGAGTTATTGCTCTCCTGCAGCCTATGATAAACCATTTAATTCCTTTACACTGTGTTTTGCCCTTGTGTTTTCATATGCTATAGATCTGAAAGTGGACACAAAAAATGATGGAATATTGCCATACCTAAAAATGGATATATTAATTTCTCTGTTAGCCATGTATTGTAGTCTGTACTCTTCAGAGTTGATGTTTTAACCTCATTCCTGCTGTACTGTAATGAACAGGGTGCCTAGGAGACAGGAGACTGAGCTAGAATGGGTGCTGAGGCTGAAGGCTGAGCTCTAATTTACATACATGCTACAGTCCTCAGATCTGTGGCTGTAACCACTTTTATATATGGTTATATGTAGTCCTGCCACATCTCTAAAACATCTTAAGCAGCTGCTGACCAGAGCCAAGGCCAGTTTGCTATTGTAGCCATGTGAAACTGAGAGTCTGAGTGGCAGCTCCTGCCCGACAAGGTGGCAGCATTGTTGCTGTAGTGACTGCACATTGGTAAAGAAACAGAAACCTTTTTGGTGCCATTTTTGTCTGCAAAGCCCAGACAGTACAGCACAGTTCAATGACTGCCTTGGGATGGGCAGGCCCCTGTGCTTGTCTTGGTTTTTGGTGGTGGGGTTTTTTCCCAACAATGCAGCTTTTCACTTTACATTGAGGAAAACATGGGTTGCATTTGCTTAAGAGCAATTTAATAAAATGTAGCGTGAAGTATGATAATAACTGGTAAGCAGACAAACATTGTTGGTCCTTCTCTCTACTAAATGTGTCACATGAAAACAGAAATGTAACCTGGAATGGGCTTCATTCATTCAAAAATGAGTGAAATCCCTAAAGGCCATTAGCTATAACAAGGGAAATGTGTAAGCCTAATACATCTGTTCTTTAATCTACAAAAATACCACTAATAATACTGCCTTGAAGACATAAAGCAACCCATTATTGTGGTCTTTGGTTTGGGTTCACTTCCAATTTTTAGATATAATTTCACTAAGGGAATCAGTGGCTCATAACTGTGGACACTTCTCAGTTCCTCTATATGTTGCTCAGGAAATAAAGTATTTCTTTGTTTTGGTAGAGCCCTTTGTACTAACCTTGAGTTTGAAGATTTTTTTTCACTTGTTTTAATATATTTTAGGTTTTTTTCTGGTTTGCATTCCTTCTGATGCTGCCCTGGCTACCTTTATAAACATCTGAACAGTTACTGTGTTTTCAGATACAAAGAACAATAGCACCTCAAGCGCAGTGAAAATACCAAATATTGATCTGTCCCTTGAATGCCAGAAAAGCTCAGCAGGAGGCATACAAAATATTTCTGAAAAATGATAGCTTATCACCTGCAGACCTGGCGATTGCTGTCTATTATTACAAAGACTTGCTGGGGGGCTCCAGTGACCTCGAGCCTTCAGCTATTTGTGTCTCTTTCAAGGCAAAGAGAAAAAATCTCAACCCTCTCCACAATGTTTGCATTCACCTCATTCCCCGTGTCTTTCACCTAAGTTATGGAGGTGTCCTGAAACACATCAGCCACAGTGATGCAGCCACATCCAAATTTCTCAACAGTGGTGGGACCTGATGCATGAGCTGCTTTCAGAGCAAAGATCTGGCTGCCTTGTTTACATCCTTGCAATATCCCTATCACTTAATCAAGTGGGGTGGTTTTTGGAGATGTGATTCTTGCTATATATATGTTTAAAATCAAGCTGCACCTTAATGCTAATTGCACCGTGTGCTCTGATGTGGTAATTATTTCCCTGTTAAAAACATGCTTGTGTTAACCTGGGGATACCAGAAATATTAATGCTGCTTTTCCAGTCAAATTTGGCCCTGTAGGGGCAATGGAGGTTTCTGTTTGCTCTTCCTGGCCTGTGGGGTGGCAGTGGCCAAACACTGCTGCTGAGGGGCACTCACCAGCCACTACAGGTTGCTCAGGGAGCTGGAAGAGTCACTGTAATCTCCAGAGTCATCCATTTTGGAGGAACAGAGACTAATTCTAGTTTGGCCTTCACTTTTTCTTTTGGACAGGTCCCAGCAGCCCGTTTCCCCAGTTCTTGGTGATCCCTTGGTGTATCCCAGAGGGATAGTGAGTTCTGGGCTACTGGTCTCTCATCAGAGAATGGAGAGTGTGATATTTGAGTGAACAACTGTTGGTGAACAACTAAGGAGAATTTGAACCCCGAGCCTGTGGTGGAAAGTGGAAGGAAAAGTGATGTGTGAAGGGTGAACCTGCCGTAGGATGAAGTGTGCTTGAGAACATGCACTGACACAGCCCCTTGGGACCAGGCTGCAGGACTCCAGTCTGAGGGCCAGTGTCCCTGTGTGCTGTGGGAACAGGGGGTGCAGCATGGAGGGGCAGTGCCACCCTTCGGTGCCACACAGCTTTTCTGCCTGCCTTCATTTTTCCTTTATTGTGGTCATGAGGTAGTAGTGAGTGATAGTATCCCCCTTTCGGTGTTATCACTCTGGGTGGTAACTGTTGTAACAACTCCACAGACATTAAATTCAGCTGGAAGAGCTGAAGGTTTGTATGGATACATGGTGATGTGCAGCTGTGTGTGTGCCTGGTTGGGGGGTGCAGTAGGAGCTGTTACTTATTGTTTATAGCTGTAAATTAAAGTGTGTCTGTCTCTGGTTCCACTCATGGGAAAGGTGCTGACACTCTCAGGTCTTCTGTATTTTCTGGAGAGAAAATGGGTAGAAGGCAGTGTTTGGGATGGGGTAGGTTCAGCTCTTGGCTTGGTAGGGAAGCCAGCCTGGTGAGCAGAGAGAGAAACAAGAGCTGAGCACAGTTGGATTGGGTTTCCTTATGTGCTTGTGAAGCTTAAAAATACCAACACAGAAGGTAGGTTTGACTGAGTAAAATGATTAATCTCCATGTATGGCATAAATGCACACAAAATTACCACTTTTTAAAAATTTCACTGGTAAAAATATCATCTTGATGTCTTTTATGTAGTAAATCTCCTGCAATCCAGTTAGTTTTTTATGCTCTACTGCCAGGTATGCTCTAACTACTTTCACAGTCAAGGTGATACCTCTGTTCTCTTGCCTTAAGCACAAAATCAGGTACCTTGAGGTCCTTCTAAAATGTCACATCAGTTACTGTCACAACACGGGTTTCTTCATGTCCTTTTGGTTTAGCTTACTCAGTCATTTCAGTACACTCATTGTGTANTTAAGCACAAAATCAGGTACCTTGTGGTCCTTCTAAAATGTCACATCATTTCAGTACACTCATTGTGTGTACCTGTAGTGTTCTCAGGACTTTGCTAACATTTCACTCAAATTGTTAGTCTGAATTAGCCACCCATGTCAAACAGGGTCATATGCACCCTTACTGCAACCCACCAATGATGAACAGAACACTAAAGCTGAGTTTATCCCAATATGGTCAGTGTGAGAAAAATTTTATTGAAAACTGTGGAAATAAAACCCAAACAAACCAATGCTGAGAGCTTCAAATCTCTTTCTCTCTCTCTCCTATATATTCTATATGGTTACTATATATTCTCCTATGGTTACTAACACCACTCCTATGGTTCCTAACACAGATAATTTAATTTAACTCTTTTTGTATCTTATAATCTGTTTTTCTCTCCTGCATAAAAATGGTCAGTCCTTGCAGAAATTGCTGTGGAATTAAAATTTAGGTGTTTTCCTTCTGTTTTTCAACAGAGGGAGCTCTAAAGAAGCTTATCTTTCCATTGAAAGAGTAAAGAGACTGCATCTTCAAAAATACTTGAGGAAACAGCAACTCCAACGTGCATGCCTTTCATGATCATGTTTCTAAGTGAACTAAGGCCAGCCTTGAATTCTCTAACAAGAGAGAGTTTTCACTGATTGCTGTATCGAGGCTGGTCTGGAGCTTTTTCTTGCTTGATGAGAGTCACTCTGGAAAACTCATCTTACAGACCTTTTTCCCTGGGGACCCCAGGGGCTCTGCTGCTGCTGCCCCGGGGAGCGAGGTGGTCCTTGTTAAAGAGATTTACAGACAGCAGGGAATTCAGGGTGGGTGTTTTCCCAGGGGTGGCTGCTGGACTCGCAGCTCTAATGGAAAAGTGAATTCACACAGACTGGTTGGAAATCACACCCTGGGAGGCTGGTAGGCCCAGGGGACCTGTCCCAGTGACCTTGGTGATGGTGATGCTCAGGTGTGCTGCGTGCAAGAGCAGACCCACGGGGTGGTTACGGAGCCGGCTGGAATGTGGGGTCACTGCCACTGGGGCTTTGAATGCCTCATGCAGCCATGTGCTCCCCTGAGTGCAAAACACACACCAAAGGGCCTTCAGACTTTAAAGATAAAAATGTATTAGGAGCCAGGTTAGTACTGAGTGAGTAAGTGTGTGTGTAGAGACTGGGGCTGGTTTTATCAAAGCCATCTGTTGACAATATATACTTAATATCTGGCAGGGACCTATGGAGTTTTTAAACTGTATTTGTATATATAGTACCTGGAAACACAAGGCCAAGTTCTTCCAAAAATCATTTTGATTTACACTTTTGGGAGGAAAAAGGCATAGCATTGTAAAAAACAGGGTTTTTACTGTTACAATGCAGATAAACATTTAGCTGTGTTATTAATGCATTTACAAAGGGTTCCTTTTACCAAACATACAGAAAAATAGATCTGAGAAAAATGACAAATGCTACCCAGCCTTGCTGCATCTTCAACTTTTAGCAGCAGCAGGGTGTGGTTTATGGACTTGGTATACCTTTGTTCTCATAAGATCATCTTTGCTTTTGTCCTTGAACCGAAGCTTTTTGTTAACAATCACATACTCATTGTCTTTCAGAGATTGTTGTACTAAAATGAAATTACTCTGTTTCTAAAAAATGAAAACCTAAAAAATCCCTGCTCCTTCCCCAGCTGACAAATACTCTTTAAAGTATAACAAGTTGCAGCAATCTGTGCATTCTGCTGACATACTAGAAATTATGTTCATACTAGAAATCTTTCTCAGTAGTATAATGGCAAAGACTAAATACTAAATTTTTGTTCCTGTAAGTCTTCACCTCTGGGTTAGTATGATGCTTATTCTCTGGTTTTCTTTAGTCAGCTCCTGACATGGCTGGCATTGATGGTACGTGTTTGTCAGCTGGGAGGTGACCGTACATCAACATAAAGGATTTCAGATGTGACCAATTTAGCTTTCTGGTTTTGCTCTGTACAGTTCTGTAGCATTTTAAAATACAGTCTGCTTTGTATATCGAATCGTGTGATTAAGGAATGCAAACTCCTATACTATTCCCCTGAATTGGAGTTCTCCCCCCACAATGGTGACTGTAGAAGGCTTTTATTGTTCTCTTCAAGTCAGGCCCTATGCAAGCAAAGGTCAGGCTGCAGACATAACTGTATGAACAAAAACACTTGCTAGTAGAGGTTGTTTTGCTTGTAAACTGATACAAGGTAGGTTGGTTTAAAAGCAGACAAACAGTATTTTTTTACTCAGGATAGACTGCATGTATTCTTAGACGTTTTGTTCACCGTACATGCAAACTGCAGGAATGAGGCTTGTTTTGGAAGGAGGTATTTAATATTGCCTGCTTCGAAGTTTCAGGAGTGTGTGTATTTGTGCAGCAGCAGCTCCGGAGCTGTGCTGAACCTGACACCTCAGCGGGCGGAAACAGCAGGAAGGCTCTCTGTGATCCTTATCTGGCTGCCTGTAATTATGAAAGCTTAGTGTGAGAGAAAACTTGTATCACCGCTGCTGGAACTCGGTGGAAATTGTCTTAAGTAACTCAATACATTCTGTCCTTAAAATCTTGGTGGGCTCTGTAGTTCTCATGCACAACCAAAACCCCCCACACTGTTACTGAAAGAGAGCCTCTAGTTAAACAACATGAAATGTGCACTGCAAGTGCGGCAGTGGCTGCGACCAGCACGAACAGTTCAGAAAAGAGCAAGTCCTGGCCCAGGAAGCCTCGTCCAGGCAGGAGGAGGAAATGTCAATGAGAGAAGTGGGTTCAGGGCAGAAGGGGCAGCACAGTCTCTCGTGCCACTCATCCTCTGCACTGCTTGCAGGAAAGCTCTGACTGCAAGATGTACCAATGGGGAAACTTAAAAGACTCCCCAGTTTATCCTGAGGAAAGGCTGACCAAGGAGAGGTTTTTTGACTGCTGGATAATAAGTTGTTGACTGTGACACATGACATCCACTCCACATTTTTAATTCAGTCCTTTATTGTGCTCAACTGAGTTTCAATTTAATCATACAGAGCTGTTACAGAAAGAACAGCAGTACAAAACCTTTGAAGAGGGAATAATTTGAAATAGATCTAGAGATGTCAGCCTGACTAGGAAAACTGGTCGCTGTTGTGGAGCAGTGTACTCTTTATACAGTCATTTGTATCATTCATAGTAACTGTGCAGTTCTCATAGGCACAAGATTATCAGCACTCTTTCACATTTTTGAAAACACATAATAATAAATCCCAGTTGGCCAGAAATCCCTTCTTTTAACTTCTAAAACGATTTCTTTTCAAGACCACAACAATGTAGAGTTTTACAGAAATGTCAGGTTTGAACAAAGTCCATGTTCTTTGAACAAAAAAACTCCTTCAATACTAGAAAATAGGAGTAGGCAGAAATATCTTCCAAGTAGCGTGTTTCAAATTTCAATTTGCTGCCAAGGGCAAATGGAGATACAAGGCCGGTGCCTGTGCCCTGTTTCTGGCTGGTTTGCATCACCTGAGAGCTGCCTTGCTCTCTCAGAGCTGTGCTCAGCCAGTGCCAGCCTGGAGGAGACACCTCCCTCTGCCGAGTTAGCCTGACCCGGGAATAAACCCCGGCTTGTTCTCCACGCTGCTTTTCTTCTAGAAGATGTTTGAGAGTATGGCTATGCTACTTGTAAAAGTCAAGCATGAAACCACCAGCTTTCTCAGATGCTGCCATGTATTTGTGGAGCACAGGCCCTTGCAAATGGGAATTATACAGGAGAATTCAACTGAACTTTGCATACATGAACTAGTGTAAAAAACTGTAGGTTTTTGGGATTTTTTTTTGTTGTTGTTTGTTTTTTAAGTGAGGCTGATATTAAGACTATATCTTTCCTATTTAAATATCAATGCTGTCTTTATATTTTTTTAATGTTAGTAGCTAATCCTATTTATATTTGCCCAAGATGCCCATGAACATCAGTGGGCCAAATTCTTTCATGTTCATGTTTGTTGCACAAGTCACATTGCTTTCAAAAAATCAGCCAGTTGGTATGCAATACAAATGCAAAAGCTAACCTGCTTAAAAATTGGAGAAGCAGAGTTCATTTGAGGAGCACAGTTGAGATGATGATGAGAACAGGAGAGAAGGATGAGAGGGCTGTGGGACTCTGGGCTCCCAAAGGTGCATTTCAGGTTTTGAGTGTGGCAGGGTCAGCAACCTCTTACCCATCCCTCGGCTGGCATCAAGGCCAGCTTTGACATGGGGCAGCTGTGTAACTGTGGGTTAGGCTGGTGTGAAAAAAGCTGTGAGAAGGTTTCTTGGGACCTCTGTCCCTTGAGGAGTCCCACTTAAGATCAGTTCCTTGCCTGAGTTACCCTGTGTGTGTGTGTGTCTGTACCTGGCTGTGTGCCTGCTGACCCTCACCTTGGCTTGGCTTTCTGGCCTGAGCTTGGCCCTGCCTCATCACTGCAGACCTGTCTGGTGAGTGCAGGACTGTGGCTGACCCCAGGTAATGCCACTGGACCTGCTCTGCCTGCTCAGAGGCTGTGGGACTGTGCTGCTTGTTTGGGAGATCCCTGCCTGCCTTGCTTTGCCCCTGGTCCCCCCTTGCCTCCCTTGCCAGAGGTCTTGCTGCTCCCAGGGATGTGTTGAGGATTTTTTCCCCCACTTTGTCAAGAAAAGATTGCCATCCAGTTGGTCTGAGTGTCTGTGAGAATGAATGTGTTTGCTTGGTAGGATGGACTTGTGGAAATATGTGAATGGAATTATTCTGATGTGGTATTGATTTGGTCATTAAAGAAATTAATTGTACCAATCTGTGTTCACAAATGCTGCTTTTTGTCAGAAGGGAAAGTACTATGTGTTTTGGTGATGTTAAAAAATAAAAAGAAGGCATGTAATTATTGGATACAAATTAAATTCTACAGATGAGGCTTGTTCTGTCTTACCATCTAAGAGAAGGAAACTATATCAGATGTTACAATTTTTGTCAATTTAGTGGGTTGAAAATTCAGAGCTGAAAACGGACATGGTAAATATTTCTACTGTAGGTTTCCTAGCTGAGAAATTTTACACCTCTTAGGTTGCTTTCCATGATGCCCAGAGCAAGTCTTCCTCAGCTGTGCAAGTCAATGAGCTGATGTACCCATGGGAGGCCTTAACCAGGTTCATGTGTGCAAAGTATCCAATTTTAAGAAAATATAAAGATGACGGTAATGAGAATTTTGTGTAAGTCCAAAAATGATTTGCTAAATCTTGGGGAATAACATTGTGCTTACTTTCCCCTAACATAAAGCTCATGACTGGATAGCAGGTAACTAATTCTTTAATAAGAAGGAATTCTGCAATAAAGGGGTGCTTTGATGGTAAAAACCCTCACACTTTGGGACAAAGCTCTTTCTCTGGCTCGCTGCTTGTGGTAGCTTTGTTGGCAGAGTAGGGTAGAGGAAGAACGAATTCCCTGCTGCGTGCCAGGCTGAAGCCCGCAGGGCTGCTCTGTGCTGCCCTGCCTGGAGGGCTGCCCAGGGGGACAGGGCCAGAGTTCTCCTCCTCCACAGTCCTGGGTGCAGGGTCCCAGCTCCCACCTCATTTACCAGTTGGGCCTTTCTCGAAGCAAATGCTGCTCCTGCTCTGTGCTTGGCATCCCCCCTTCCTGGCTGGCCCTGAGCCACTCTCACCCACCTGCCCTCCCGTGTTGGAGACCCTTTCTCCAAGACTGCTCCAGTGCTCTCTGACTCCTCTGCTCTCTCCCTGCAGCTCTGGGGGTTTGGGTCTGGGACTAAACTAGTGCAGGACTTTGAGAACCTCTCAGGTGCTGCTGGGCCACACCACTGGTTGTGGCCATGGGGCCAGCCTGGGTGCAGCCCCGCCCTGCAGTGGCTGGGCCTTTCCTGAGGAAACCTTCTTCTTCTGCAGATGGGAAGCAGCCAGCACAAAGGGACAGCTACAGGAGCTAAGGAAATAGCTACAGTATGCATAACAATGAAAAATAATGGATCAACTGTATTGGTGGTTGCTCTTAATTTTCAGCTTTGACAGGTTGTTATTAAAGGACCAGACATGTTTTAGAAATGGTGGGTGTAATCATTACTTCATCTCTTTGCTATGAGTACTTGGTGGAGTTCTGCTCCCTCTTCTTTTTATTTTTCCTTCTTCCTTAAGAAAAGAGGAATGTTTTCTCTTTGTGAATAGGTGTAAAGTACTAGCTTGTGCCAAGATGCCTGGTATTTGGCCTCCTCACATGCTTGCAGGACATGGGCTGCATGTAAAGCAGGACAAATGCAGAGGGTTGGGACAATGGATATTGGCGAGTAATTGAAAGATTAAAAAGAAATCTCAGACATCGCAGGGAGACAAAAATTATAATGCAAGTATAAGGTAGGAATAAGGGCAAAACTTTGGAGAGCAAAAGAAGCATTCCTTTTTTTGAGGGACAAACACAGTCATGCAGCTTTTCTTTGTTTCTTGGCATTTATGTACTTTTAGTATAACAGGAGGATTGCAGTACAGTTTTTTGGCAAGAACCTAGGTTAAAATAAAAATCTACAGTGCTACTTGTTCAATTCTGTGCAGGCAGTGATGGAGAGAAAAAGGCAATGACACCCAAAATGTTTTCCATTCTTCTCTATGAATCTCCTCTCTTCCGTATGAATTATTCCTTAAAACCCAGAGAACTGTTTTCTAAATAGCTCAGACTTGAGGCCAGTTTGAAGCTTCACATTAAGTGAACAAAATCTCCTCGTTCTTGCAGCTTAGTTCAGTGAATAGAGGTTCCCTGCTGCCCTGTGATGTGCTGGTTCCTTGAGCAGCACTGCCTGGCAGCTTAGCTGGAGCTCAGGCACTCGCCCTCCTGGGCCAGGAGCGGGTCAGGGCCCTCGCTGCTGCGGATCGGAGCAGTGCAGGCCTTGCTCTGGAGTAGCTTGAATCCTCCCCTTGATTTGTTTGGTGGAAGGGTGCCTGGCTGCCTGAGCAGTCAGAGGCAACTGAGCTGACAGTGGCCCCGCTGGTCCTTCCTTTGCTGCAGAAAATGGTGTGGCTTTGGTTGCACCTTTGTCTGCGAGGCGGAGCAGCGCGGCCCGTTCTGCGCACAGCGCCGGGGCTCCCGCTGCAGGCCGGGCCAGGCCAGCCCCGGGGCTGAAATGGTTAAAATACCCCAAACCTGACAAAGATTGGAGGCAGGGAATTCATCTCTGCACAGAGGAAACACTGATGTTAAGGGACCTTTGTCTGCCTCTGGCACTACAAACGTAGTTTGAAATAAATTTAGGTGATTTACCATTTCCTAAATAGAAAAACCTTTTCAGAATGCTTGAATTCTGTAATAACTTCTTAATAGAATTCC
>VZSE01005214.1:48600-110399 GCA_013398275.1 Promerops cafer | reverse complement strand
CCCCCCCCCCCCCCCCAAATGAACATTAGTAAAACTTTGCAGAAGAAGAAATCATTTTCAGAAGAATATAACTTTAGAAACACAAATTATTGTTTGGAATACCTCAATCTAAAAGATCTCTTCCTGTTATTGAACACCCTATTACTTCTTAGAAGGAATGCATTAAAATGTCATATCAGGTTCTGTCACAACTCAATAGACTTCACAGCTATTTAAAATAAAAATTAGCACTAATATAAAAAAAAATATACTCCCAAGTATATCTGAACAAGACAATGTTTACGTTTTATTTTGCATAAAAATTCTTGAACTTCTGAAACCGCAGGAGTTTTTTCCAGAGTAATTGTATGCCTACCTTGGAACCTAATAGAAATAATTATTTAAACTACTGTAACATAATACACATAGTTCTGTACCACTGACACTGTTGCATTAAGTTTTTCCTGTAACACAGAAATCCCAAATTTTCGTCCAAAATATTTGTAGGAACCTGGAAAATAGTTTTCATTTCCTACTGAAAGCAACCATCAAGATTTTATTTTAAAAATAGAAACTCAAGTTTTATGTAGCTACATTAATAAGTACAATAAAAATGTTTTAAAAAGAAAATCCTGCCTTGTGTGTAGGCTTGGAGAGGATTCTGGGAAGACCTTATTGTGACCTTGCAATACTTGAAGGGGACTTATAAGAAAGATGGGAACAGACAATTAAGAGGATCTGTAGTGAGTGGACAAGGAGTAATTGTTTTAAACTAAAATAGGGTCACTTCAGCCTAGATACAAGGCAGAAATGTTTCATGAGGAAGGTGATGAAACAGCAGAACAGGTTGCCTGGGGAGGGGGGTGGATGCCCCATCCCTGGAACCACTCAAGGTGAAGCTGGACAGGGCTCTGAGATGCCTCAACTTGTGGAAGATGTTCCTGCTCACTGAAGGAGCTTTGGACTTGATGACCTTTAAAGGTCCCTTCCAAACCATGCAGTGATTCTAAGAATCACTTTTGGAAGTTGGGAAGAGTTTCCCAAAAGATCTACACCCTTACTTTGTTTTTCATATATGAATATTTGGTTGACTAAGTAATCAACCTTTTGGGTATAGAAAATGAGGACTGGCTGGTGCTCAGGTGTCACTGAGATTTTTTATTTATTTAAAAAATCAGTCACTAATGGGATGCAGACCAGGACACACATTCATGCTCATGAAGATCTATGAGGCTGCTGCTGTTCTCCTCTCATTTCATTAACCCTGCTGGGGGCCAGTCACATGCTCTGAGGCAGGGGCTGAGAGTTTGGGCAATATCCACCCCTCCCAAGAGCAGGAAGGTGGATGAGGGGGGAAACAAGGAATTTTCAGGAAGTGTTTCACTAGCATGGTCCAGTTCAGAGCAGCTGCCTGAGCCTCACGTGCACTGACACACTGCCTGCCCTCCCTGTGCTGGGAAGCACCACCAGATTGACATCTGTTGTCAGGAATGTCCCAGAAATGATTTTTTCAGAGGTCTGCTACTCTGACAGAGATCTATCATTTTTCAGAAGATGACTCAGAAAAGCCCAGCTTGGTTATGGAGGGCTGACACGGCGTCAGGAAGCGGAGTCATGGCTCGCTGCCTGGATGGAATTCTTTGAAGATATTGCTCCTCAGGAGATGTGAGGGACAAACTATAAAGACATGACCTGATGCTTGCCAAAGTGTGTCTGAAAATGGTGTTGTGCTTGATCTGTGTGTCAAGCCTCTGCCCTTTGTAAATGCCTCCTTTAAAGACATATGTGTAACCCTGCATTTACAGAGTACAGCCACAGTCAGTTTGTGAGCATCACTGATGAAATCTCACAACAATTACTTAAATGGTGTGCCAAGAGCAAGGTTTTTCAGATTAATAGTGACAAATACTGCCAGAAAATTGGGCCTGATAGCAGAGCATGAAGTTGCAACAGTAAATAGTCATTTGAAAACTTCACACAGGAGAAATAATTTAAATTCCTTTTCATATTTATATCAACAATAAAGGAATTCAAGGACAAGAATGAGAGATAAAAATACTGTTTGGAAGAATGGGTGGCCCACTGCATATCTGAGTAAACAGATCAGCTTCAGGTTGTTTTCAGGAAGAACTGGAACTGGAGAAGCTGTAGCCTTCCTCCTCCACGGAGTCTGTCAGCAACTGCTGCATGGGGCTTCACATTCTGCAAATGCAAAGGGGGTCAGGCCCCAGGGGCAGCACCTGCCATGTGTGCTGTCCTTGTTGGAGTCATGCAGACCTGAGTGATTTTATCTGGGAGCTTGAGGTGATTCTTTTCCACATCAAGTTCCACCCTTACTGTCACTGAACGCTGAAGGACAACCCATTGAGTCCAGGAGGAGGAGGGAATATCCCTCCTCTGCTTCCCAGAAGACTTGGTTCTAATTCCTCAGCTTCACACATCTAGAGAATCTGGACCAAGTTTCAGTGCCTGCTGCACAGTAGGTCCTTTGCTGTTTACAAGGAAAAGAGGAAATGTGACCCCCAGTAGCCCTTTATGCCAATTCTGGCATGTTTGTGAATATGGTATTTACTGTTAAGATTGTGCAGTTTTAGTCAGGTGGCAAATTTGGGGAACAGCAGCGTGCAGAACAGCCTGTGGCCTTAAGATGTCATTGTGCCTGTGAAGGAATGAGCTATGGGAGCCACCTGAGGGTTCAGGACCTCGAGAGCTCTGGAGGTAGCAACGGAGGCTGCTGGCAGATGGACAAAGCAAAATGTGTGTTTTCTCCAGAAAAAATGTGGAAATCTCTAGGATATGATAATGGGAGAGGGGAAGAGTTAAATTAATGAAACTGCCTCATCATCACATGTCAGAAGAAAGAAAAAAATGCTGGAGAAAATGAGGACAGGGATCTAAATTTCAGGTTTTCACCTGCCAGTTCCATTTACACAGACTAGACAACTCCTTTACAACTGTGGGTTTGATAAGGTCTAACACAGGTGTTTAGTTGGGGTTTTTTTGTTTTTTTTTTTTTAGACTTCCATGGCATTAATAAGGTTTTTCCTAGGGAAATCATGCCAGAGACAGGATTTTTGACATTACTTTATCAGTCCCCTTATAACTTCTGAATTTTGGGCCAACTTCTAACCAAATTTGGTTGTTCTTAAAAGTGATGTGAAAATAGCTGCGGAGAAAGAAGAAAGAACTTTAACTTTTTCTGAGGGAAAAACTGTATTCATTAGAGAATCCTCTGAGGACTTCAATCTTGGGACATAAAATCTATGAGAAATAGTATTTTATTTTGCTGCTCAAAGAACTATTTGTCTTAACATCTTAACAAGATCTTTAAAAAGTTACATTTAAAGAGAGCTCTCTCTCTCATTTTGAGGCTATTAGTCCCTTGTGCTACAAATGTTTATGTGCAAGACTAGTCTTGGCAGATCATTAGGCTTTAAAGCTATTCCCCATTAAGCCCATGTATAAATACTTGCAATATCAGGTCTTTGCTGAAACTAAATAAATGCTAGAAAGAACTTTTTATTGTAGCTGGAATGAAATGTCTTCAGTGACAATGCACCATGCCCTCCAAGTTTTGGGGGTTTTAATGAAAGGAAAAATGGTAACATTCAGCTTGTTCACCATACAGGGATCTGAAGGGATATCCTTTGTAAGGAGACTTACTGACCCTCTGCTCCAGCATAGTATAGCTGGGAAGAACAAACTCTGGATAAATTAGATAAAGAAATTTGATGTTATAAATTATGGTGGTAGAAAAATGCCTGCAAAGTGCAATTCTGTTTACATAGTTTAAAAAAATTGATAGATGTTCTATGGCTATTTACACAAGCGAATTGAAGCTGAATCAAATGTTAAAAAAACCCCCAAAACAACACAGTTTCTCTTGATTATTTAGAAAATACAAAAAAATACCACACTGATGTCAGACTGGCACTGTTTTTCAAGATTTAAAATTAGCATTGAAC
Organism: Promerops cafer; assembly: GCA_013398275.1. Lineage (NCBI taxonomy): Eukaryota > Metazoa > Chordata > Aves > Passeriformes > Nectariniidae > Promerops > Promerops cafer. The sequence continues at coordinate 106,455 of VZSE01005214.1, read as the reverse complement.
AGTCTGTTCTGGGAGCCCATGGTTTTGGTACATTTTTTTTCCACCGCAGTCAGCCTGGATTCTCGTGCTGCTCTCCGTGCTTCGAGTTCTGTGGCTGCTCAGCCAGGAATGCAAAACTACAACGAACAACAGGGAGGAGGAATTATTAGGATTGTTTACAAATTTCGATTTGCATGAGGGAGCGGAGATATTGACTGTTATACTTTGAGAATCAAGCTACCGCAGCTGGATAAACATGTACTGGATATCTCAAGGCCTCGCTTTCTCCCACTCCCATGGCACAGAATGAACCAAATGCAAGTCCGAGCTAATCTGAAAAATAATAGAACAGCTTTCAACAAAACCTATTTATCTATGAGGTCAAAAAGCCTCAGCCTAGTTACACTCCTAGAGAGGCTCTACTTGACAACATGGTCATACGATCTCAGGGGCTGGGAGCTGCAGTGTTACAGACCACCCAGAATTATTGCTCCCACAAGGCAATGATAATGGTGCTATGATTTCACTGCCTACAGACCTGATCTAACATTTAATAGCTTGGGTAGCCATGGGAAACCTGCTGCATTTCTGTGTTTCATGGATCACTTTTCCTGGGTACTTCTTAGGCACCGATAAAACTATGTTTGTGGATTGGAAAAGTAAAGAAGGGTTGTAAGAAAAGAAATGAATAAACAAATTGGTATTGGCATGCAGAGCTTCAGCAAAGGTAGCTGTGATACATGGACAGGTTTTACCTTCTTGGGCTTTGGTGTGTTTGACACACCAGAATCCTGTCAAACTCATTATAGAAGTAGAATACCTGATGGTTTTTATGGTTAAAATATAACAGTGTATTCTCTGGAATGCAAATGGGAATGGATCCCAAACGCAAAGGGCTCCCAGATTTCTGAATCTGTAGACAAACCTTCTGGGGCCTTTGGGTGCATCAGCAATGTAAGTATGAGTGCAGGCTACAGGAAATAAGCACTTGCGAAAGCTGCTCTGACCTTGTGTTGAGAGAAGTTTGTAGAAATAAATTCCCATAAATCTATTCCAATTGCTGAATGATCTTCAAGCTGCCGGACCATTCTATATGTAGGTCTGTTTGAAAGAAAACAGCAAAAACAAAACAAACTCAAACACAAACCCCAAACAAACTTGAGAATGTTTTTGTAGAGGTTGGGTTTCTATTCTTGCTTCCTCTGAAGTCAAAAGAAATTCTGCCACAGGTTTGAATGGGAGCAGATTTGGCTTAAGAAAGGAGCAGTTTTCATGGGAAAATATTTGTACACATGGAGATCTGTTTGTGTAAGTGCTGATTTACATATTCAAGTGCCTGTTTGCATAAAGAAGTTTATTTGGGCCCAGCTGTTCACAAATACTGCAAGGTGCATGTAAGACTCCTTTTCTCTCTTATTTTTTGAAAGTCTGTTACCATCCAGCTGGAGCTGCAAAGTAACATGATCTCTTTTGTCTTTTTCTTCTTGCCCTCTGAGCTGCCTCACATCCCAAATCCAATATTATAGCTATGAATTATGGGAACTATCATGTTGATTTCCATGTAAATCTTTCATATCTACACATAGCTTTTTGTGACAGTCATGCAGGCATGAGTGATGTTACCTACTAGGCTGAGATGAATCTTTTTATATCGTGTTCCACTCTGGGTTAATAGCACATACTTTAATCAACATGATTTCTCTTTTGTTGTTGTTGTGTTGGGTTTTGGGTATTTAGATGGTTATGGTTGATGTTTGGGATTTTTTTTAGTGCGTTAGGATGTAGTGACTCACATCTGTATGTTTGTGGTGGGTTTTGTTTGTTTCACTGGACACATTTTCAATTCTGAATACTGAAGTCACGTCTAGCACCAAATGGGAATGGTGCCATCATTGTCTTCCCAAGAAGCTCCCAGATTTGTGACTGCAGTTCTACTCTCTGAATTGTAATTTAGCATAAGCACAAACACTGCCATAAATATCAGATTGAACTGAATTCCCAGAGGGTCCCCCATGGCCACACCAGGTGTTGGGATCCCCAGTGTGTGAGCACTTCCTTTAAAATCTGCTTCCCAGTGATGATTAGCTGTGGTGTCGGGGAAAGCACACGTGCAGGAGGAAGAGGAGGCAGGAGCTGCTCTGATGTTTCCCTCCCAGCTCCTTCCAGTGACTTTGATCCCAAGTAGTCTCAGAATTCAAAGCCTTTCATAATCCTCAGTGGTTATAAAGATGAATATTGGACATCATACAGTTTTTAGTTTGAACTAATCTCTTAGAAAAAGAGAATGTTAACTGCAGATTGTCAATAATGCTTCTGTATGGCTAGAAATGTTTTATTTCTATCAGGATACAGGGAACTAAAGCTGACTTTCCACAGTCTGTGATCTACTTTGAATGCTGCAGCTCTTGTTTACTATTTTGGTATATATAAACTTTGTCATGGATAGAAATTTTTGTGTGATTTTCTTTTTTGAATATATCATATTAATAATAGATTTCTTTGGAATTGGTTTTTTTTTCCCTCCTTGTTTTGTAAACCAGAGAGAAATGTCCCACTCCTTGTGTTGTTGTTAATTCCTTGAGCAGCATGCCAGAAGAATGTGGTGTCATAGAAACATCTCTTCCCATCTGAGCAGATGGATTCCATGGCCAGGAGTGGGTGGGTTTGGTGTGCTGTTCTCAGCAGCCTGACTCATGTAGCCCAGGAACAGGGCTCCTCTGCAGCACTGATTTGGCAGCGTGTGGCCCTTATAATATCTATACAAATTGGAATAAACTTGTTGTGTTCTTCCAAATATGGATTGTTTGGGTTGTGATGCACTCCTTGGGCTCATCTTCAGACAGAACTGTGATGTTTTTCCCTGTTTCTTTTTCCAGATGAAGAAGTTTTTGTGTTGAACAAAGACCCAGATACATGGTCCAGTTTGAAAACTGGCCCCAGTGCTTTCATTTGAGATAGCTCAGGATGGGATAAGTGGCATCTACCCCACAGTGATGTGGTCCCCTGGTATCACACTGGGCATCACCTCCAGTTTCTGTTCTTTGTCACCTCCCCCATCCCAGCCAAGTCCTGGGTGAAGTGTCCAGTTCTGCTCTCCTGGGCACAGCTGCTGGCTGGAGGCACCCAAGACATCCCCCATTTCCCATGAACTCTTTAGGTCTAACCTCCACACCTTTCACCACACAGCTGAGTCTCCCTGTGCAGTTTGGGAATGCCCAGTACAGCTGAATCCAGCAAACCAGCTGTGTGTGACTCGTTCTGTGTGTTGTACTATCTGTTTTGATGGGTTGCTTGGAAAGCCTTAAGAAGTTGCTGTTTTCCAGCTATCTAGCATTGCCCTGAATGTGAGTATTCTCTTCTAAGGGGAGAGACTGAGCTCCCCATGCCCCAAAACACCAAGGAAATGTCCCTGTCTGAGATCTCCTAGTAATCTGAATGCAGCTTTTGCTCAGAGAGTGCAGTGCTAGTGTTGCATGTCCTGAGATCTGAAACAAACACCTTAAAATGTGTACTAGGAAGGCTATTAAAAATACTCCAAGACGTGAGAGGAATTAAATCATTACTGGGGGGAAAAAATCCCATTTTGTTTTCTCATGATCAGCCTAGGTTTTATCACTTTCCCCCCCCTGCTTTTAGAATGGGGCACAACTGGTAGAAAAAGCAGCTGTTCCATGGGAAATACCCGTTTTGACCTTGCAAAAAGATGTTTATTTGTGATCCTAGGAAAGTGTTTGATAAATTCAGTCAATTTCTGGGAAAGATTACTGTATTCTTATTGCACTGACTGAGGGCTATGTTGGATGTTTTCAAAGACTCTCTACTCCTTTGTAGAAAGCTCCGAGTCTGTTTTTGACTTAGGAGTTAGGTGGATTTTCATGGTTGAAGTTCACTACTGAGAGAAGAATCCAGTGTGTGTCTTGAACATCAGCAAGGAATCCTGTGCCTCTTTCTCCCTTGCACAAGAAGGTTCCCAGCCCTGGAAGAGCAGCTTATTTGCCTCACATCCCAAGGCCATGCAAACACAATGTGTTCAAGTTTTGGCTTTGCTTGTTTGGTTGGTTTTTGCCATCAGGAACGATAGAGCCCTTCATTACAATTTTCTGCTCCTGCTGTTGATTTCCCATTTTTCAAAGCAGTCCCTGGCTCTTCCCTTGGAGATGAATCTCATCCCTGTGGCAGCAGAAGCTGATGGCTTTGAAGGGGCAGAGGGAGTCATTGCAAACAATGCAATGCTGGGCAAAAGCACTGATGTGTGACAGCACGTGGTAATGCAGCCCACACGTGTGGTGACCTCTGCTTTTTCAGAAGTATCAGTTTGTGTCCAAGGAAAGGAATGTGCTGCCCTGCTCAGGTATTCAAGGATAATAAGGTCCTAACCATAAGTCCTCAGGGGATATTGTACTTCTGCCGGACACCCAAACATGGACACTGGCCTTTTTTAATGTTCTGGAAGATGAGTTTCAATTTAAATTATATCTTGGACATTAAATTAAGCCACTGAGTAACTGTAACTGCATGAAAGACTTCTTTAAAGAAAAGAAATAGATGCATCTACTCCTGTGAAATATTTTAGTGTTTTTCCCTCTGAAAACCAGGTTTTGCCTTGGGAAGGAGAGCTATTTTTATCTTCAGAAATCTGCTATTTATCTTGTAACCATAAGAGATGCAAGCATGGATCTCAGCTGACTTTAAAGTCACATGAAAGTGTCCAAAATATTTGCAGTGAAATGTTCCACTAAGAAACAGCTTTCAAAATTTCATCTAATGATGGAAAACAATCTGTCTTGCCAAAACTTTCCCTACGTGTCTAACAGGATTTTAGTTTAAAAAGTCTATTTCCTACTTAATGGCAGAACAGCTGCACTTGGAATGCAAGGTGTTTTCAGATTTTGCCATGTGGGAAACCTGTATTCAAACACTCCTGCAGTAAATGTAACTTATGATTATCTGTTTGCCAAATGTAATATTATTTCTCTACTAATATTTGTCTGTTGGTGGTTTCATGGTTTCTTCTTGGTTCTACCAATACCTGAGAAATGGCCACATAAATGTGAAATTTGAAATGTAGTTGTGATGCAAGATAATAATATCACTTGAAAGCATGGGGGTATGTGTGTGTGTGTGTTTATCAGCTTTTTAAACACAGTGTGATTGTTTTTCTCCTGAATAAAACTATAAATTGTACTAAATACATGGTGGGTCTGTATCAGGCACTGTCCCTCATGCAAGGAGTACCTTTGAAAGGAATTCACTGATCCAAAAGTAACTGTTAGTTAATTTTAATATACATGGTAAAAGGCTCTTCCTAACTTTAAAACTAAGATTTTTGCCCTAGTTTTGCTTGTACATGTGGGTTTTATCTAGTGATTCTCCATGACCAGCAACACAGAAATTTGCTGGTCTCCTAAGTATTATAAATATTCTGTCTGTGCTTTTGTATCCAAGACAATAACTTTTCACACAGCACAATTCAAAGTGATGTGACCACAGGGAATAAGGAGAGGAGAAAAATGCTAAGATTAGAGATTGTCAGACTATTTGGGACTGAAAAAAAATGTAATTGAAATGCATCACTTTACTGGAGCATCTCTGGGACCAGGAGAGGGAGGAGGAAATATTGGGAGAAGAAAGATTGCTTGCACTTGGGACATGGGAAAACAAGTTCCTGCGATGTCTGAGATAAAGCAGATTTTCAGTCCAGCTCTCTGCAATATGGCAGGAGAAATCTTGAATTTGGGGATCCCACATCCCAGTGAAGTGCCCAGCATGTTCTCTTGTGTTTTTGATGGCCACTTCTGTTAGTTGAGAGGAATTGTGCAAAAACATCCATGTTTTGTTCCTTATGCAGTGTGGTTCTAAGGAAAAAGAAAAAACGAGAGCAAGATACAGATCTTTCTGGTTGCCACAGAAGACTCCCCTTGTCCTTGATCTGTTCCAGTTAGGATTGAGTCAAGCTACTCATTAGGTCTGGAGTGATTTGTTCTTTGAGTGTGATTTCTGTGGGAGTTAACAGTGCTCAGCTGCTCTTTGAGACCTTCTGGCTGGAGTCACCTTGGTCAGCCCTCTCTGTACCAGTGCATTTCTCTCCTGCAAGCCTTGTGTTCCCCACAGTCTCCACCACTGGAAATATTAAGAAAGAGATCTTGTTTTGCTCTGCTGTCATTTTTGGGAAATGAGTGAGAAAAGAATTACTGACCAGACTGGTTTCCAAAAGAGTGAATCTGAAGCCACGAAAGGAGCTAGAATTGAGGCAAGAAAAGCGGTAAGGAAAATAGATGTGAAATAGTAGCACCAAATTTTGTACTGTAGAAAATTTTGTAATATTTGTCAACTGTGTCTTGCTAGACATTGTCAGCTGTCCTTAACTGAGCTAAAAAATGGTGTGGGATGATAAAAAGAGTGTACCAGTAACTAATTATAACTAAAACCTGCTGCATCTGAGCTCAAAAGTGCTTGCCCCAGGCACACTCTTTTATTTGGTTCACTGACATGAATAACTTGTCATGCTCTTAAATTGTACCTCCCTTGGAACTGGAGTAAATGCACCTGTCACCCAGCCAGTTTCAGGTCTTGATTAGGGTTTCAAGTGGGGCAACATTATTTTTTCTGGTGTTGAAGAGCCAGCTTGCAGGTTATTTGTCACGGTTTGCAGCTAGCTTGTGGCTGCCAAATGAATCAGATCTTCAACCTCGGCCAGCCCAGAGGTAAAACAGGTCCTCAGATGAGGCAGGTTGGATTTAAATCGACACAGGGACTTCACCCAATCACGTTCCACCCTGGGCTGCAAACATCCCACTGGTCAGGAGCTGGGCCTGTGGGAATCAGACCAATCAGCAGTTGAGACCCAGGAGTTTTGAGCTCCCTATGGAAGAAAGCTCTCAACAATAAAACACACTGTTGTCACATGGAGCTTTAGTGTGTGTGTTGTCCCTGTCTCCAACCACGACCCCATAGAACACATGGATTTATTAAACATAATAGTTATTGTGGTGTCATTTGACTCCAGCAAGACACCACTCTGAATCCTCCATTTAGGAATGGAGCAGCAGGGATGTGCTGGTGTCTAAGGCCAGCAGCCCTCTGGAAGCTCAGATCAAGGCTTGGTCAGATACAGAAACTTCATGAGAGTCTCAATTCTAACATTTGTGGATAATATTATAACTTTATTGATTTATACCAGAAATCTTTCCTTCTTAAGTATCAGCTGTGTGATTCTCACCTGTGGTTTCTGAGGGTCTTTGCTAGTGGGGAAGGAAATCTTGATCTCGGTTAATCTTCACACCAAGTTTGCTTGCTGAAGTGCAGTCCTGATGTCCACTTGAATGGGTCCCTTTTAACACCATCATTGTTCTTAAGGAGGGAATAAATGTCCAGTGCAAAATATCCCCTCGGTTGTCTCACAAGCACTGGTGGGGATACTGCCATGGAAAGCACAGTCCTTGGTTGGAATTCTGCCAGGAAAAGCCACAAAGACCTTGTGTTGTAGTTCAATTCATTCAGAAACCCTCCTTCTCTTATATTTCTTAAGTTCTACGTGAGACAGAGTTGGATTTACATATGTAGTAAATATTATACATTCGCCCACCCAGAGTTGTATTTTCTCCCATTTTACAGACATTTGTTTTTAAATCTTACCTAGTGTCCATCACCACAATCAGCAGACAGACATCAACAAAATATTTCTTGGGATAGCACTGGGAGATAGATGTTGCTGTTCCAGCTCCATGGATGGGCTACTGGGTCTTAAGCAAATTGCTCAAAGACAGGCAGTGAGAGAAGGCAGGAGCAGATGTGTTACGTATTGTCCCCGTCCCCACTCCTCGGGCAGTGCATGGGGAGCTGCTCTCTGTTCAGCTGAGAGGAACCCACACTGCCTCCCCTCCAAACTTTATGATAGCAGTCTTGGAAACAAGTGTTTCTTTGCACTTTGAGCCCTATTCCTTTTGGAAATCTCAACTTCGGAAATTTGTTCTGCACAGAATTAGAGGGAGGCTCAAGTTTCAAAATGCAGTTCTCATCTTTGTTGTCATTTCGTTGACTCTTCAGCACTGAGGTTTGGTGTTGGCTTGCTTGTAGCTATAAAAAGACTGCAGAGAATACTTTTCAGTATGTGTGCAGGCAAAATGTCCTGCAACATTATGAGAGGTTTTAACTAAGATAAAGAGTTCTTGGTGCTCTTCATATAAAACTTTATAGCAGTTAAGAATGAAGCTATTTCATCTATTTAATTCCTTTCAGAATATCCACTTGATATGTGTATTTGTGGAGCTGCAGTGCTTTCTTGGTCCTGTGTATAATTACTCCGTTCTCTTTCCCAGTGTAACTGTGTGATCATGGCTGTAATCTGTTGTTCAGCTCCTTAGGATGAATGCCAGTGTAACTACCAATGATGCAGTTCTCTGCTGCTAATAGCCCTGTTACCTGTGTTTTGCTTTGTTTGTGAGAGATACATGCTTAGTGTTACCCAGGTAAGTCCCAGACCAACAGCTTTATTGTTGCCTGGATACCATCAAGTCTCTGTTTTCACAGTGGGAAGTCAGGAGGACTAGATCCTGCAAGAATCTATTCATATAGTTGAAATTATCAGCCAGGCTTCTGCTCAGAAATTATTTACCCACTGTCAAATACTTGTCAAGGGATGCTTTGATCCATGAACGGGATATCCTCGTGACCTTTGTGAAACTCCTCTCTGTAACAATGGTTTTTTTAAAACTTCATAAAAACATCTGAATTAGTTTCAATTTCTAGAGTGAGACTTCAGAAGGTCGAGCATGCAGAAACAAATAAAAACTGGTATGGGAGGGGGTATGTGTGTGTTTGGAAATTACTGATTGTACCTTTCCATTTTGTCTCCAGGATTTTCCACTCAGTCACGGGGAATTGATTTATCTTGTGATGGGGCCCACCAGTGATTCCTGCACAGGAAACTGTGATATGAACATATGGTCTGTGCCTGCACCCCTAGAGGCAAGCAGAGATGTGGGAGACTTTTCCCAGTGATTCTGTTGGATTGCCAGAAACGTCCCATTTCCAAAAAGTCACAATACAAGCTTTTGCTGTTTTGGCAATATTACCACATTGCTGTGCTACAAGCAAAGCACGAAAACACAGATGCATAGTTCAGGTCAGTGAAGGTTTGTGTATGGCCAGAGATGCTCTTTGGGATGGAAACAAGGTTCAGCAATGCTGACCTTGCTGGGGAGGCCAGCTGTGGTGCTGCCTGGCTGCCCACAGAAGGGACAATATGCAAAGGAAGGGAAGAGGACTGGGACTGGGGCTGGCCCTGTAAATGAGCCATGGTGACAGCTGTCAGCAGGGAGCTCAGGCAAAGCCAGGCGTGCAGCTCATCTGGCTCTGGGGGCTGGGCACCACGGGTGTGTCACTGCCACAGGCAGCTCGCAGGGCTGAGCTCCTCCTGGGGACAGGCAGTGTGCCAGGAGAGGGGCAACAAGCTCCTGCACACCAGACCTGTGCCAGGTTCTCTCGGTCTCTCTGCTGCAGAGGGGTACCTGTGTTAATGCAAGGCTGGTTTGGCTGGAGTGTGCAAGGCAAAGTGGAAACAAACAAAGTAGCTGGGAAATAAAGGAGGTGGAAATTATTGAAACTCTTAAAACCTCACTTGGAGTCTGATTTAGCAGGTAAAATCTTTTTACATGCCACTGACTTACTGGGCCTGCAGTGAGTATAGTCATGGGCTATACTTTCAAGTATTTAAGCTGTAGCTGTATAAACCCCCATGTAAACATCTGAATTCCTTTTTCCATCCTTGTATCATTTCAGAACTTGTGGCTATGGCAAAAAAATGAATGTGGAAGAGGGGAGTGTTTCTTAAGTTTTATTTATTTATTTATTTGTTTGTTTGTTTATTTACTACTCCTCATGAGCCCTATGAAACATTCACAACCATGGAAAGACTTCATCAGTAACTGGTGGGGGAGGGGGAGAGATGGGAAAAGAGGCTTTCTGATCTATTCTAGTCCTCCAAGATGGCAAAAAGCACCCTAAAAACTGCAAGAGTAATCCAGGAGTAGGAGGTTTACTATTTCCCCCTTGCATGCCACCACTGCTGCTCTGGAGATTTTAAAAGCCCCGGGTGGCTTGAAAGGTAGATGTAACATTGAGCAGGGAGCTGCTGATGGGAGACTCTCCCAGGCCCATGGAAATAAGGAAAGGTTCTGGGGCAGCTGTTGTGTGTCACTGCTGTCACACTGGAGGCAGGAGCACGGTGGGGACAGCGCTGCACAGAGCTGCCGGTCCTGCGGGGAGCCTCACCTTCCCCCGGTGGAGAAGGAGACTTTGACAAACACAAAGGGAATCCTTAATGAGGCATTAATTCAGGTCTCTGCTTGCTTCACACCATGGTGCTCTGCTGTGGGGCTGTTTCTGACGTGGCCAGTTATTTATAAATGGCAAACTCCAAAGCTCCTGCACACCATCGCCCCTGCGAGCTCTCTGTGCTCAGGACATGACTGTCAGCACTTGGGGCTTGGAAATGGTGATTGTTCTGCTTCCTTGGGGCATGATTCATAGGCTTAAGGTTAAGCTGATACTTTAGGACACTACTTGATATCCTTTGTTGGAGAAAGAGGGCTCTGGGGGAAACCCAAAATATTCTGCTGTCTTGAGTTGTCAGTGTCTTTCAGTGATAAGGCATCATTTAAGACATCTTTGATAACTTAATTCTCTGTTTCATAGATATTATACACAAGCAAAGAGCAAGAAAACATACAGACTTCCTCATTAGTAAATTTGCCTGAAGTTCAACAGGTTTGTTGGAAAACCAGGACTTAAAGGGGGGCTGCTTCTGTGCTACAGTCATGCCAAAGGGCTTTGCTGGAATGACATATATAAATGAAGATTTGAGAGGAATTTTACTCTTTGGGTTAGCGTTGCTGTTTCTTATTTTTCAGTACATTGTAGACTTAATCATGAAACAGAATAACGAATAGACTGTCTGACTCTTAATTACAAGTGAAGAGCAGAGTTGAAGGAACTTTTGTGGGTTTGGCCAAAGGGAATATTTGCCTTTAATGTTCAGCATTAAAAATGACACTTCAGGGAATTTTTTCATTTTTGCTGGTTTGAGAAACAAGACAAGCTGAAAAAAAAGTCTCAAGCAAGTCAACAAAAAATGAAGTGACCATGGATTAAATTCATATTTTTATATGGTACAGGAAAACTAAGCTTCCAAATACCATTTTTAAAAAAAAAATCTCTCCCATTCAAGGCAGAGCTGGATTAGCTGTGATTATACTTTATTATACAACCTTATCTAGGAAATTGAGATTTGGGGGGATTTGAGAATAGGTTTCCATTGAAATAAGTGTTCCACATCCATTAGAAAACACACTCTGGGAGAGCACTTGCAGGTGTGTCTCCCTGCTAACCAGCTGGAGCAACAGCACTGGTGCCGACACTTTCATTTAAACACCCTATGATCTAATAGTTCTTTGATGTCCTTCTGATCCTTTCTCTTGAGGAACTGAAAGAAGTGAAACCATTACTATAAACACAGAAGACATTCAGTGATGTTCCAAAGAGCACATTTTTGGCAGCAGCACGCTTTTCCAGATAGCTGCCTGGGAATTTACAACTCTGTCACATCTGAATCCATTTTGTGAAACTTTCTTGAGGCTGCACCTGCCTCCCAGAGACAGGGGGAAAGGGAGAGGCTGTAGATATGTTATCCATTTGCTGATGCTTCATTAGAGCTGAAAGGGAACAGCCACGTGTCAGGTCTGATTACAGCACCTTGGGTGGCAACACCTCGTGTCGCTTGTGAGGGAGCACTCAGTGGGTCAGTTCTGCTTTCTGCTGTGTTTTCCCCAACCCAGGCCGCAGGCACGGGGGTTTCCTTCTGAGTGAAGTGTAACTTCCTCCGAGTTATTCTTGCTGAGAAGAGAGAACAGTCACGTAGTGGAGGCTGAGTCGCCGAGTGGGAGAAAGATTCCAGGCGCTGCTGTATTTATGCCGCACTGGAGCTGCTGCTGGAATAAAGAGGGCAGCAGCGAGTCACGGTCGTGCGGCATCGCAGGGTGGGACTGGGCGTGCAGGTGACACCGCAGAGACATCTTTGGAAAGCCTGGAGTGCGAATTGGGCTAATTCACATTCATCGAGTGCATGTTTGCTGGTCAGATGTGGGTCACAGTAACTCTTAAATGCAAAATTATCCAAATGTTTGTCTTTAAAACACGAAAGCTATTTTATTATTAGGATTTGATAGATTGTCTGTTGTCCTGTTAGATTCAGCTATAGAAAGTGAATCTAAAGCTTCCTAGTATACTTTCAAAGTGAATTTATTATTGTTCCAGCTCAGCAGCTCTAGAAATGAACAGAAGTTCTTTTAAGAACAAGACAGATTTCTTGTTTTGCTGCTGTTGTTCTGTCTGCAGGACAGTTCCACCACGACTGCGGCACTCCTGGCGCTCGCTGGGTGATGTGACTGTCACAGGAAGACTGCAGCTCTTCTGGTTTTAATGTTTCTCCAGTCCCAGGTACAACCAGTTTGATGTGAGCAGCCACTTACTGTGGAACTGAATGCTCTGAAATGGCAGAGGGGATCAAAAGGCTCATTTCTTGGTAACAGCTTCTGGTCAGCCAGAAAAACCAAACCAGACTGGTGGAGTCTGGATGTAGATTTTGGATGCAGATGCTTTATAGCCCCTTTGGCTTCAGTCAGACCTACCAGAGAGGTATAGATCTGTGAGGAATCAACCACTCATGTTCTTCTCTTTCCTGCAGTTTTGGGAGGGATCTCCTAACCCACTGCATCCCTGCAGACTTTATTTAAAAACCACACGGACATAGGTATTTACATAGAAACGAACACAAATGTATTCTGTAAAACATAAATGCTTTCCAATTCTTTTTGAAGGCATCATTTCAAGGCTGGTAGTGACTTGAAGATAGAGCATCTACTATTTTTTACTAATTCTAATAACTATTTTTAAACACTTGTTTCTAGTGGGATTAGAATAGAGGAAGCCCAGGAAGATCTAAAGGTAAGTCCTGAACAGTTACAAATGTAATTTATGATGTAGCCTTACAGATACAGAAGGCATCTGTACAAATGCAAGGCATTTCTTTACTAACAAAAGAGTAGTTATTTGCAAATAACTGTTGGGTTTTATTAGCTCTTCTCCCTTTTTCATGGTATGAACATTTTGCTAAAATAGTTTGAGGCAGCCTAAAGCTTTACCACAAATATTTGTGACACTCTGTACAGTGCAATTTATCTTCACAGTAATGCATAACAAAACACTTTGTTCCTTCTCCTGCTCGTTCCTGCTCATTCCTGTGCAAATCTCCTGATAAAAGCCTGGGTTTATCTGGGAAGGTACCAATATATATCTCTTTCACACCTAGCTAAATAATTTTTCACATGACAGCTTTAAAAGCCTCTGGGCTTATCAGTGGAAAAAAATGCTTGGAAACAGAGCTTCAATACTTAAATTAGTTCTATCAGCACTCCTTCCTTTTTTTTTTTTTTTTTTTTTTTTTTTTTTTGGTTGGCTGGGACTTGTTCTCACAGAACTTCAAGCTGGATTATTTGTGTTAAACTTCCTGACTGAATTCCAAACAAGTCATCTTTCCCCACAACGCTGACCTTTAGTATGAGGCCAGTATAATTTTAATTTGTTTCAAGTTTCCCTTATAAGCAAGAGAACAAGAAACCATATCCCTGGTTAGCTAGCTGCATGGCAGAATATTTTCAAATTCTAAGAGGAAACCCCCCCAATAAAGTTGGATATTCCAAACTGGCATTCAAATGGCAAGCATCCTGAGTGGGGTTAGCTCTACCATCTTCCAGGCAACTAGTCTAGAAGCTATGGAAAAACCCAGGCTTCAAAGAAAGGTTTAACTAACTGACCTGATTTTGATCAGGTTTATGCCTAGTGGAGGCACTGCAGAGCATATTCCAGATTTCTGCTGGCTGCTCTGGCTGTGCTGGGGCAGACATGATGACTGGGGCTGCAGTTTGCTGAATGTGTCAGGTGCCAGTGCTGCCCCAGTGTCCTGCTGGCACAAGCATCTGTTTCCCCATGCGGTGAACAGGACCCAGCTCATGGATCTGGCTGAATGCAAACCCTTTTTTCTTGTCTTTTTCTCTTTGCTGGAAGAGTTTTAACCCAGATTGGCTCCCTGATCTGTTCCACTGCACAGCTGCACGACTGCCTGTGCCACCCCACCGGAGCAGGTGAATGTAGGAGCAAGAGACTCGGAAGGAGCATGCTGTGCTTTCATTTCATAGCCATGATTAGATATGTGGACAGAAGTCTTGGTCCTGTCATGGCAAGGAATTGCTGTGAAATTAGATGGTTTTGTCTGAAGAAAATCTTGATAGTTCTCTGCTAGGAAGAGAGCAACATGTTTGGTGAGACAGAGTTGGGAGGGCCAGCAGTGGGGTGAGCAGCTTGGGTACCCTTGAAAATAAGCAGATCTGCTTGCTACTCAGCCTGACCCAGAGTACTGAGGAGATGTGCCACAGATAACAGAAGCCACAGCCATGTCATTTGTGGGATGTCTTCCCTTGTCTTTATCAGGATAAAAGCGTGTTTCCTGTGTGCAGTTCATGGGCTGTTTTTTTCTCAGACTTGCTGCTGTCCATAACTGGAAGTGCAATCATGACTTTTGCAGAGACTTGGCTTTTGTTCCTCCTTGCCGGACACTTGGTCTCAACTGCACTTGTGGGACTGCAGAGGACAGTCCCAGATGTGGGGAAGTGATTTTTTTCCCAGCACTAGGTGGCTGTATGGCATTCTGCAGTGTCCTGTACACAAGTATTTTAAAAGTTGGGAAGTGGGCCATTCTCAAATGGAAAGGCTTCTGTGTTTTCACACCTCTACTTCAGTATCATCGTTTTGAAACTTAAGGAATCAAGGAATGAAGGCATTTTAATTGTATAAGCTTGTCACTGGCTGCAGACACTTTTATCTGTGTGGAGCTGAGGTGGGCATGCAGCCCACCACAAAAGTGATGCTGGTGACTGGGCTGTGATTGCTGCACTTGTGTGGCGTTGCTGCTCTTCACTTAGAGGCCTGGATATGAACATTAAAGGCAGAGTCTGCATGTGTAATATCTGGTCCAGATCTCTCCAAATGCTCCTGCTACTTGGAGGCCACACGGTGCTCCCCATGGGACACGAGGGTGGTCAGGAGGGGGTGTCCACTCTGCCAGGAGACACAGGGCAGGGGTCTGTCCCTGACTTCTGGTGATCCTCAAGTGTCCTGAGGGGTGGGGAGTTGCACCACGCTTTGCTCATGGACCGAGAGCTTTGAGAGGATTAAGTTGTCCCAAGACCTGGCTATGCCCCCAGGCTGAGTGGCTTTGCCAAGGCCAACACATTCCCCCAGGAGCTGTGTTTTTCCCCCAGGAGCTGTGTTTTTCCCCCAGCTGCTGTTTTTCATGAAACCCAGCCCTGAGAAGCAATTTGTCTCCAAATGAAAGGCAGGCAGTTGTTTTCCTTGGGCACTGTCTTCTCTCCTTGCTCTTTTCTCTGCCATGCTCTGGTCTCTGTACATTTCCCTGCCCATGCCCTTCCCCTCTCATTAGCAAAGAACAAGAACTAGGTTTTGGCTTAAACATGAATATAAAATCCCAGTGTAGTGGTTTTTGGAATCCTACATACATAAAGGCTGATGCAGCAGGGGTTTGACGATGCTCAGTGGTGCCTCTGATTATTTCTTCACAGTGAACAGCAGTGAAAACCCTTTCACAACTGGAATCCTTTCTGTGTTTGAGCTTCACCTTCTGAATATTTTGTTGTGATTGAAGCTACTGTAATTTTCTTCTTTTCCAGAGCTCTCTGGGGTGAAATTTGTGCAACTCCACACCAAAAAACATGATGATACAGAACATTTATTTTGCATTTCCATGGTGGTACATCCAGTGTGATGATACATATTTTTAAGGAAAGAGGCCTAGATGAGGATTAAAGATCTCGGGATGTTCAAAGCTGCTGTAAATGCATAAGGTGAGACATCTAATGAATTAGCAGGCCTGCTGCAATTGTTTATTTAGCCACTAAGTCTAGGGGCACAATAATACATTAGGTCTCCATTGTGCTGGGTACTGTATGTGGGTAGCAAAAGGCTGGTTTAGGCCCCCAGATGTTTTTTGTAACTCTGCTGAAATTCTTAAATGATGTCACTTCGCAGCCTTGTTTCATGCTTGTTTTCTCTGAATGGTTTTGAATGAAGATCCCCAGGACATAAGAGTAATGTGCAGGAGTATTTGTCCCCAGGATTTTGCACAGTTGATCAGACGTGAAAAGGAGACGCTGCAGTGACTCATCTGACCTTGTAGACCCAAGAGTGCCGACAGTGGTCTCTGCTAAGGTCCCCATCACAAGAATGCAAAGCATTCCAGAAGCTTTCGTCAACACTTCTAGATAGCAGCCAGCAATTTTCTCACCAATGTTACATAAAACGGACAGGGAAAGCAAAAGGCTAATTGAGTATATTAGTGCAAACTGCTTATGGAATCTCTTTAATTTACACCTAGCAATGTAAGCCCACTGCAGGAATGGTACTGCTAAGGATGGCTGTGATAGATTTTTTTTTTCATTTTATATTTTTCATTTTTAATAAGGTCATCTTTCAGTGCTAGATATAAAAATTCTTCCTATAGCAGAACTGCTATTACATTAGGCCAAGATTTTGGCAATACTGAAAGATTTACTGGTGTTTACTTGTAGAGATGCAAGACTGTCTTCCTTGTAATTAAAACCAGGTTTTTTCCCCTCAGAAACTTACTGTCCACATTTAAGTGGGATAGATAGATACAGGTTGTAGCCATAGCACGCTAATTGGCAAAATTCACTTAACCATAACAGCAGATGAAGGTATTAAGGAGGGATTTAAAGGAGGATAATGAGGTAAAAAACTTTGCAGTTCCTTCTAAATGCCAATCCTCTATAATCAGGAAGAGCCTTTTAGGAGCCAGCCCGTGAGCAGAAGCAGGCAGAGGGAGAGGGCAGCGGGGAAGCTGGGCTGGGCTGGGCTGGGCTGGGAGCTCCCAGCCCCGGCCAGGGAGCACCAGGCAGCGCTGGGAGCGGGGCAGAGCCGGGGCAGAGCCGGGGCAGAGCCGCTGTGCTGCCCTGCCCAGCCCAGCCCAAGAGCTCCTCCACACCTAACGAATGTCTTGGAATATCCTTAATGGAGAAGTAGCTGGGCTAGACCTTGGCTTTGTGTTTTGTTTGGGTTTTTTGGGGTTTCTTTTTGTTTTGTCTTTTGTTTCTTTTTTGGGGGGGATGTCAGTTTGTTTCAGTGTCTAATTTTATATTGGAAGCAAACTCCCTTGTTTGCCCTCTGAAGGCAGCAGCTGAGCCTGATGTGTCTCAGGGGGGGCAGCAGTGCTGGCCGGAAGTGGCCTGCCAGGGCTGCTCTGGGATTTGTTTTCTTTTGATTATGGGAAAAGTAACCCGAGATATTTCTGTGCATACAGAGCATTCTTAATGACTGACAAATCTGTTGTCAAGTAGGCGCAAGGGGGAGGTGCCATCTTGAAAGATGACACAAATATGTTTGAATCAGGCTTAAAAACCTAAACAAACTTATTTTTAGTGACTTCCAGAATCTTCTACTATCAAAAAATGAAAAAAGAAATCGAGATAGCGACCCAGTTAAACCTGGCCTTGCTGTGGTGGGACTCAGTGGAGTTCACTGCAGTTCACAGCAGCAGGCACAGCAGGAGGGTCCCAGATAACCATTATTGATCTCCTGAGCAGAGCTGTGGGGGTTCCTTACACAGCCTGGGGGGCTTGATGAGTTCTTGTGCTGGCCCTCAGCTCCCAGCCATTTTGGCAGAGGAGGAGAGGAACTGGAGGTGCTGTTCTTGCCTTTCTAGTGCTCACTTTGGTAGCTGGCTCTGCTGGGCACACCAGGAAGCACTAGGGAGGACAGAGGATGCTCCTCAAGGGTATCTGCTTTGAAATAACTTTGGTATTTCTGCTGGAAAGGTGCTCTGGTGACATTCCCATCTGCTTCAAAGTTGGTGCACTCGGCACCATGCAATGGTGAGCTGAGCAATGACCAACTGCTCTTCAGCCCAGCCCCTGGCTGCGTCACCTCTGGCTCTCCCACCTTTTGTCCACCTTTACTTTAGGTCTACATGCTGCAGCTTTTTCTTCCACCTGAGACCCAAACACAGCAAACCCCAGGAGGGTTCATCTTGCTGTGCCCACAGACCTGTGCTTTGTTGGGGGAGGCTGTGGGGCAGCATCCAGAAGCAACCCCCAAAGCAGCACCACAGTCTGGTCCTCATCTTTGGCCGTGGGCTGGCCCCAGGCTGTGCCTGCCATGGCCACAGTGGGCATCGCCTCTGCTGCCTGTCCTTGGGTGTGCAACTCAGGGAGAATTTCCTCCTGGTAAAACAGGATATCTGGTACACTTCAGCTGGAGAGGGAGTGAGGAGTAACTACTGTCACACAGTGAGAGGAAATGTGCTTATGTACATACGAGTGGTGTCATCATCTGCCCCTAACGAGCAATACTGGGAACATGTAAAATGCTCTGTAACCCTTTGTCAGTGAATCTGATGTGACCAGCTTCCCTCTAAAAGGAGAACTTTGCACACAACAGCCCTTCAGCCCACTTACACCTCTACATGTGGATTGTTTAGTTGTATATATTGAGTGCAGTATTTACAGTGAGTTCATAAATATGAGATTAGGGCTTTTTTGAGGTTGGAGGTGCTGTAAGGACAAACAAAACCTTTGCCCTCTTCACGAGCAGATACAAAGGACAGCATGCAGTGATAGTAACTGCCAAGATTTTGGACAAAGCACGCAGAGACTGCTCATGCACCACATCCAGAGAGCTTTGCTGTTCTTCACAACCAGCAGCAGCTGGCACATCACACCTGCCTCGTCTCTCCTGTTTCACACGGGAGCACTGCTGAGTCTCTGCAGCAACCCCTCTACAGAGCTGCTCTCTTTGGGGCTGCACCTTCAGACACAAGGCTGCAACTGAAGATCCAGCTCAAGGAAAACAGCAGCCTTTGGTAGCTCCTCCTTTGTCCTCCCTGACTGTGCCTGCTAAGCTTGCAAGCAAATTCCTGCTGCAGGAGATCCTTGGACCCGGGTGCCAATAAAGCCATAAAACTTTTGGGAAAGGTGATATGGAAACTACTGACTGCAGTGCAGTAGCTGCCTACTTCACACTATCTTTTGGCTCATCAGCAAAGGAAAATATTTCACCTCTGAGGATATTGTCATTAATGCAGAAAAAAAATCAATTAAATTATACTCTGAAATCCATCATGCTTTACCAAAGCATTGTCTGGTGGCTGCCAGAGCCATTGGTTTAGCAGGTTTTCTTCTGTATGTTGCAGAATAAAATGAGAATCACAGAATGTTAGGGGTTGGAATAGACCTTAAAGATCATCAAGTCCCAACCCCCCCTGCCATGTGCAGGGACACATCCCACTACATCAGGTTGCTCAAGGCCTTATCCAAGAAACATTAAAAGAAAAGTTTGTCTTGCTCCACCTTCCTTCTTTTCTAATTGTTTGAACATTCTTTAAGGACTTCTGCTCCTTTTCAGGGGCATTCATAGACTCTTCTGTACAGGCATTTCTGTTAATTTTTCCTCATTCTGATGGGGCTTCTGGAAAATGATTGGCCAGTTATATATTAACTGGCAGTACATTTATTAATTTTAAAAACAGGGTTTTTGGGCTTTAAAAAATAAGTTTTTATCTAGAGATTTGAAAATGTGCTGTGGGTAGGTGAGCAGCTAGCAGCTGATTGCAAGGAGAGTAAGTAATTGAAAAAACAAGTTACAAATGTTTTCTTTTAAATAGAGAATGAAATAACATTTATAGCCAAGTAAAGGCAGATCTAAATACAGTTGCATGTCTGTCACTTTTACCATTAACTGCAGTATATTGGGGTGATAAAAGAACAATGAGCCAAATAAACTGCAGCTGGAGCTTTTATTGGTGAGGAATGTAGGTAGCAAATGAATTATTCCACAAGATAAGACATCACAAGAAGCAGTAGAATGTGTCTAAGGTGACCATAATGTTTGTTGGACCAAGACTTGCCATTTTTGCAAAAGGATTCCCATGTGACAGTGACACTGTGCTGAGAGCCTCAGCCTTGTGCCCAGCCAGCTTCTTCTTCTCCCTTGCTGGGAAATGCCCCAATAAGGAAGGGAAAGTAAATGGTGCAGAAAGCTGTGATGGTTTTTTTCCCTATTCTTTTTCTGACATAGGAAGAACTGAGAAAAAGGATGAACTCTCAGGTGAGCCCAGGCACAGCCACATATGGAGAAGTGTCATCACCATCCTTTTGGGAGACAGGCAGCAATGTCTGATGCAGGACACCAGCTCCTGTTTTTGCCTCACCGAAGAAGTTCTGTGGAAAAAAATTTTGGGAGCCATGTCCACTGATACAGGTAAGTGCAATTAAACATGTGGCTTGCAGATAATTTGTTATTTTGTCCTTGGCACTGCCCCCTGCCACACAGGCTGTTTTAATTTTCTGCCCTACTCTGTTGTGTGTCCATCCATAGTGTGTCTTGAGGTCAAGACATGGAGGTGAGACCAGAGCCCCACAATACCTGACCCTCACTGAGCAGAATTTTTCACTGCTTTACTTCCCTCTGATATGCTTGTTGCATTTCACTCACAAAGTTTTGAGCTGCAGGCCTGAGATGGTAAAAGACACAGCTTCCCACAGTGATTTCCTCTCCTGTCCAATGCCCTTGAGGACTCTGTCAGCAGGACCCAGCTCAGTGCCAGGCCCACTGACACCGTTTGGGAACTGTGTGTGTCACCCTTCCCTTCCCGTGCTGGACACACTGAGGGTGTCTCTGGCTTTCATTTGTCTTGCCAGAGCAGCCACTAATTAACTGATCAGTTGGCTTTAACATTCCTGCAATAGTTTAAATGTGCCAAATTTTTAATGAGCATGGTTTTTTTTGGATAGTCCACTTAACCACTTGAATTACTGTGACTAACCAAAGCAGACCTTGCTCTTCAAGGCGATGGCTTCCCAGACGTACACAAATGAGGGGGTTTGAGGATTTCTTTTTTCACCTGTGATGCAAACTTGTAGTAATTTGTTCTTAAATGTGTTGCTGGATAGATACTTTATTACTTCTGGCAAACCAGATCTCCTCATAGTTTCTTACTTTTTGTACAGTTTTCAGTTTGTCCTTCTCCTGTGCTCTTTGTGTGAGCATAGTGCTTTATGCTCTCTAATGTTGGGTATTGTCTTCAGATGGGACAGAAACTGACAGCACAGGGACAGTGCAGGTACTGCAGACAAGAGCTCGTTCTTAATAGTGTTCTTAAACAACAGGGGAACTTGGGTTTGTTGTCCCAAAGTGTTAAGAGATGGTGGGAATTGTATCAAGCACTATGATAGGATCTCAAATGCATTTTGAACAGGAAGAAAATTCTTTTTTGTCTTGTGGAGTTTTGTCAGAAGTTATGGTGAACCCCATCACTTTTAAAATATATAAATCAGCTGCTGCTGAGCCCAGTAGTGGTGACCAAGGAGTGACCTGCAATTTATTCCAGAAACCAATGCCCTCTGTTTAGAGGGTGACATTTTCATGTCCAGCTTAGGCACCCAGTGAAGACTGATGTCTCCTACTCCATGTCTGGTAGCTTTTGCTCACTATTTACAGACTTTGCTTAGTAGTTCCCCCTTAAAATTTTCTTATCTGCAAGTTGCCCCAAGCATGAGGCTGGTTGCACCAACTGGGATCATAGTTTTAGCAAATTCAGCTAAATCCAATGATGACATCAGGCTGGGTGGGAGTGTTGACCTACTGGAGAGTAGAAGGCTCTGCTGAGGGATCAGGACAGGTTGGATGGATGGGCTGAGGCCACTGCTGTGAGGGTCAACAAGGTAAAACACTGGGTCCTGTCCTTGAGTCACAACCAGAGGGGCTGGAAATCTGCACAGAAGGAAAGGCCCTGGGGGTGCTGGTGACAGTGGCTGAACACGAGCCCAGGAGCACCCAGGTGGGCATCAGCACCAGGGCAGTGACTGTCACCTTGTACTTGGCACTGCTGAGGCCACACCCTGAGTGTTGTGTTCAGTTGTGGGCCCCTCACTACAGGAGCATGTCCAGGGAAAGGAACAGAGCTGGGAAGGGGCTGGAGCCCCAGGAGCAGCTGAGGGAGCTGGGAAGGGGCTCAGCCTGGAGAAAAGGAGACTCAGGGGGGCCCTTGTGGCTCTGCACAACTCCCTGCCAGGAGGGGACAGACAGGGAGTGTTGGGCTCTGCTCCCAGGGAACAGGGACAGGACAAGAGGAAATGGCCTCAAGTTGAGCCAAATGAGGTTTAGGTAGGATAATAGGGAAAATGTCTTCACACTGTCAAGCACTGGCATAACTATCCCTGGGTGGATATAAAAGATGTGTGGATGTGGCCTTTGGGGACACGGGTTAGTGGTGTCCTTGGCTGTGCTGGAGTAATGGTTGGACTCAATGATCTTAGAGGTCTTTGCCAACCTAAACAATTCCATGATTTATGTACACACACATATTTTGTTTTGTGTGTGTGTGTGTTGATGGTGAGGTGCTGCATCAAATGACATCTTGTCCAGCCTTATTTATTCTGAGTCCATGAACTGTGGGGACTGAAGACAGCCTCACCAGGCTAGTTCACATACTCCTAATTGTTTCCATAACTGGCCAAATGTCTCTGGCTCAGTCCTGGGATGAGCTGGCAGAATCATGGTTCAGAAGCTGCAAGCTGAGGGGTGCAGCCCTGGGGACGGCTGGTAAGGTGGAGGAGCAGGGCTGGCCAAGGCCTCCCAAATCATCTGCACGCCAGGTCTAGCAGCCATGGGATTCAAGAGTGTCACAACACACAGGCTGTGGCCTGAATGCCACGCCAGGGACCCAGCAGTGCCAGGGACCCAGCCCAGTGCAGCCTTTGGTGGTGCTCCCCTGGGAGCCGGGGCCTGACTCACACCACCCTGCCATGAAAAAATGTTCATTTTTCCAGAATGTGCTTTCTGCACAGAGGCCCACATGGAACAGTTAAGATCTTTAAGTACTCTGTTCTTTTCAGTCAGGCTGCTTATGAGTTGGTGTAAATTCTTGCTGCATTAAGATGTCCTAGATTTTTATTAAGTACATTTGTGTCACCAACGTAGTAAGGCCCTGTTAAAATGCTTTGAGTTGGCCAGTCTTTGTGCCTTTTTTCTTTTTCTTCAAGGAGGGCATGATTGCTCATTTTGAATGAATTTTTGAAAATAATGAGTGAGAAAATAGCATGTATGTGAAGGCCCTACAGAAGTATGGTACATCTGTTTCAAAGCACCAAAGTGCAGACTGTGTCCCTAAAACAATTGTGGCATCTGTAACTCTTTCCATTCTGACTGTGCAGAAGAAAAATTTGCCAAAATAGCCGTTGTGGGAAAACCTCCAGGAAGTTTCTTTTCCAGCTGTGAAGTTATTTGGGCTTTGCCAAGGCAGGGTGGCAGAGCTGCAGAGGCCCCTCTGATGGGAAGAAGAGCAGCTTGTGTTTGGTGTCTGCCAGTCACTGGAGGGAAGAACATTCACCAGGAGAGCAGACTGCCCAGCCTGATGGAAGGGAAGGACACTGAATATGAGGCAACAAGGAAGGGACTGGCTGTTGTCCTCTCTCCCCTGGCCAGCTGCAGGCAAGACACCAGTGCATGTTCTGCCCCACAGACACAGCTGCTCCTGCAGGACCACGGGGTGAGGAAGGTAAATGCCACCAAGCTCCCCTCTGTGCCATGAAACTGGAGACAGGAAAGTGGCAAAAAGCATCAGAAAGGCAAAATACATAAACATGCATCTCTCTGATCCTATCAGAACTCTGGCCACAGTTTCTGGATTACTCTGACCTAGCAAGAATACAGAGAAAATTCTCTAAACCAAGGTCCAAGTGCTTCAAGCTAAGTTCATAACCGAGGCAAATATTTCTCTTGTGGAACACTCCAAAAAATAATCAGAGTTTTGAAAAGGAAGTGTTCCTCAATACTGACTGTCCGACATGTGAACTAGCCAGACTGGTTAAAGCTTAATTAAAAAGTGCCAGAGTGACTAAATTCTTTTCTAAGTGCAGCTGCAGAATGTTAGCTGTGGGCATATTTTAGACCTTAATTAGTAACACTTGCACTAGAGGACCAAAACCTTTCATGAATGCAGCTGCAATCAATTAATATCAGTTAGGCATTTCTGTAGGCAATACATGGGTTCCTGAAAATTGTTTTAATGCCCACCTAGACGAAATAAAAATAAAATACTTACATGCAACAGATTACAAAGCCAGAGATAACTACAAAATGTCTTTATTGAAAAAAGCAGATTATAGCATCTAAGGTTAAATGAAACTTCTGACTTTAATATTAAATAACTTAAGATGATAGCAAGTAGCTTCTTCTTTAGATAAATAAATCTACATTTCCCAATTTTTTTCTTCAACAATCAAGGGAATCAAACACTGAAACACAAAACCACAAGTAATTCTAAAGACTAAAAGACAGAAGCACATTGAAAGGTTTTACAAGGATATATATATACAAAAATAGTTAACTAATGTATATTTTCAGCATGTAAACTAGTTACATGATATACAGACTGGGAATTCATATATTTCCTACAAAATAAAAATCAACGTTGGTCCAAGTTCTTGGAAGAAAACTATATTCTTTTAAAGAAAATGAAAATATTTCTCAAATGAAAACTTAATTTAAGTCAAATTATATACTCTAGTTACGGCATTAGTTACAGGATGAATCACAAACTTTAAAACTTTTCTTGAAACACAAGAAAGCAGCTTTTGTTTCCTTTAGAGCTTTGGTTTACTTTACTACTCTGGAATTTCTGGTCTTAAAGAGTTCCTCTAACCGTGTTTTCCTTTTGAAGCTCCACCTTACAAAATATATACACACACGTGCACAGAAGTAAAAGGAAAAGCAAAGAAACCCAAACAAACCCTCTCTGTAAGCTCAATTCTCTGAGTGCATTCTTTTGTTTTTCAAGGATTATTTTGGTCCTTTCTTTGGAACACGTCCTCCCGTGGACGGGGACCCCGCACCGCCCACGGCAGCTGGAGGGGCTTGGGAAGATCCCCTTCCTCCATGGGGAGGTGCAGGCCTGATGCAAATGAGAACAGGTTGCTACTGATGGAACTTTATGGAAATGTTCTGAAAGTACACTAAAGGCTCCTGAAGAACAGTTGCACCGTAAGATGAACTCAGGAAGTTTTCATCTGTGTTGAACTGATTTAACGTAAGAATATTCAGTAAGAAAATCATTAAACCAAGATTTCTCATTTATGTAATTCACCAGGCAGGAGGTAAAATCTGCAGAAACTGTCACTAGCACTAACGAGTACAGCACATCATTATTTTAGGTTTGATTTTATTTTTCTCTTTGATTTGAAAAAAAACACCAACCAAACCTGGCAAATCTCACTCAAACCCCAGTTTTTACAGTAAATGCTTGAAAAGCAAAGCTTTTAATACAGTAATGGAATGCATCTGTCTATAGAAAATACTAGAACAACAGCTGCTGCTTTCTGGTTTTAAACAGATTACTTATTCTATATCGACATATTACCTTTCAGAATTTTTACCATGATGACACTTAACAGATCAGAACTGCACAGAACTACAAGAGACTGAAAAATCAGCATGTCAATTGAAATTAAATATTATTCTGTTCTACAGGATGATTGTTCTGAAATAACATGGAGAAATGGTCTGGTATGTACACGTTTGAAAGTGTGCTGGCCCTTGGAAAGTATGTTGGAAACTTAAACCTGCCCCTGATGGAGGCAAAGTGCTCAGGAAGGTGCTGGCAGAGGACTGGGCTGAATGCCAGAGTAAGTCACCTCCAGCTCTGTCCACTGTCAGTGTGAAGGTTTTGCTTCTCAACTGGTAGAGCAAAGCATTTTTCGAGTTCATTATTTGTTCCCAGGAACAGACCCAAACCTTCTCTATGTATTTTAATGACCTTTTCTTTTCTGGGTCCCTTAATATATATTGTAAAGACATGCAAGTGAAAATGCCTCAAAGCTAAATGTGGTCCAAAGCACCCTCCCACAATGGAAAAAGCATTCCATTGCAGCTGATGCTAAAAGTTTATCCTAAAGCTCTGGCACCTTCCGTGTTTGTAATAACCTGAAGGAATTGACCTAGTCATACAATCCAGTTTAAGACATTTTTCCCCTTTCTCCAGCATTTGCTGGCACATGTAGCTCCACTTCCTCCTGAGGCTGGGCTGCTGACTATGGACACAGAGGGAGTGTCTGCAAATGCAGAAGTGCACGTGCACTCCTGGCCTCTTGTTTGCAGGCCAGGCCTCTTGGACTACAGTGCAGAAATGGGGCACTGACTGCACTGTAGTTCCTTCAAATCCTGGCATTCACATTAAACACATTAACTATAAACTGATATATATTAATTACAAAATGACTTTGCCCAGGAGCCTTCAGTAGGACAGGTTAACCTAGGCCAATGGAAGTCTGGCAGAAGTTCAGGAAGCATCCCTTTTGTTCCTTACTAACAGAAAAAATAGTTCTTGGGATTTTTTCCTGTTCCCCTTCCCCCCACCTTTCCCCATAAGGAAATTCCAGACTATCAAGAAGTTCTGTTAAGGGAGTTAATTATTCCACTTAGGAATTAGTGGCCATTGGATGCTCTTTGTGCTTTTCAAGAGCACCACAAATGGCTTTCAAAAAGTCAATGGAGCATAAGAAACTAAACTGCAATGGTGTTGCCAAATAAGTCATTCCATCAGTCTGCATGCTGAATTTAACCCAGGATCATTTCTGAATGCATCGGGCAGATTCTCAGGTGTTGAGAACTGGCATGGAAATGTTCCAATTTACACATGCCAAGAATCTGGTCTGGTATTTCTACTTCCTCTGGAGCCGAAGAGTTTTATTTTATTGTAACTTTGAATACAGATAAAGACAGCAATGATAAATTGCAGCTTCAGGAAGGCTGGGTCAATTCTCATGAGAATGCAAAGAATTTTTTTGACAATACAGATGTGTGATTTGAATGTAAAACATCAGCACATGGTAGAAAACCATAAAAAAAGATTCATCTAACTTCCTATATGGAAGACATATATTTCTCCCCAGAGGTCTGAGGGTACTGTAAAAGCTTATGCAAAACATGAAAGTGTGTACATTCTATGTACACCTAACACTTGTTGTAAACACTGGTGTTTCGTGGTCTGACTCTCTAAATTACTATTCCTGCCATACTGGACTTTGCTTTCCAAGGAAGACAATCACCACAATCAGTTCAAAAGTAATCTTGAAAAGAACACGAAGCTGAACAGGTAATACCAAACCACTGTGCCTCTCTTTAATAATGTCTCAACATACAATCATGAAGCAGTTGGTAACAAATGAAGTCTTGGATAAAACAAGCAGTAAAAAGACAAGTGTACCTTTGCATAGAACCCTACTGAACAAAAAACAGGTTTGAAAGGTGAATTCTTTAGTAAATGCCAAATGGTCCAGTTGATAGGAATGCATTTTGAAGCCATGGCTACACAGCCAGCAATTACAGAGGGCTGCTACTGCTGACCCTGCACATGGCAATCTTTTGGACACAATCCTCTGTACCGTGGGTTTTACATCAGATGCTTGCCATATTTCTTGAACAAGCTAAATACTTAGTCTTTGGATGATGGTGGGACCCTGTAGGATGGAGAGCTGGCCTGACACTTCTTCACAGAACACCCTCCTTTAACCTCGCTGAAAACTGCCCTGGCTAAAACACCTGCTTGCTGCCTATTCCCTACTTCTGGAATCCAAGTATTCTCTAAGACCAGAATTCAACAAAACTAGCTAAAATGCTAGCATTTATCTTATCATGCTTGCTGCAATATGATAAGGTGCTATCTTTTGGAAAGTAATTCTACACTCCTTACTTGGGTGAAATCTCCACTGAAGGAAGAGAGTAGGGAGTGCAGAACAGCCCTTTGTACCATTGTTTTTAGAAATGCTGCCATTTACAGTTACAGTTTAGTGGTGAATTATTTGTTCAAGTAGACGGTGTCTCAGTGAAAATGTCTAGATAAAAGAATGCATATGTACAAGATCAGAAAAGGACCCCTCACCTCAGATTCAAAAAATAAATAAGCTGGTTTAGTTGGTCATTACTGGAACCTCATCTTTAAAGGAACACAAAGTAAGTTTTAGATTTTTGTCTTCTTTTTCAAACGGCTTATTGATCATAGCAATGTCTTTCAGAGTTCTGTGACATGCATGGGGTAGCTTGGAGGTGGATGTGATGGCAGTTTGATATTAAGGCGCCTGATATGACAGCTGTGGCAGAGCAAGTGGCCCTCTAGGGGGTAACAACGATGGCCTTCCTCATCATTGAGCTGCAAGCCACAGTCCTGGAAGAAAGAGAGACATCCCAGATCAGTGAGTGACTCAGGCAGGCCTCTCACAGGTGTGTCCTGCATGGCCCCCAGAGCTCCCTCCCTGCCTCCAGAGCCAGCAGCCTCCACAGCTCCTGGAGGGGCACCCTGACCATCTCACAGTGACACTGCTGAAACCCAGCAGGGCTGCCTATAGTAGTGCCCAGACTTTTTTTCACCACTGTTTCCCACTCTGGTCTCTTCTCCATCTAATAAATGGTGATGCAAATCAAAAAGCAGGCCAGGGGTGACCCTGACAAATACAGCCTGGAAGAGGCTTGAACAGAGAAGGAGCTAATTCTGCAGCAAGGCAGTGAGCAAGGTATGGTGGGCATAAGTAGAGAATGAGAGGGGAGGGGAAAAGGGGGGAGAGGTGACATATCTTACTTCTGGAGCAGGTCTACACTTTCTCTAATTTGGAATTAAGAGAACTTAAAGACTTCAAGGCCAGTGGCCCATCTTTAGTGGAAATGCTGGTACCTCTGGGACTGACATGTAACTACAGACAGAGATAAACAGGAAAGCAGCTAACAGTGATCCTGCCTGCTGACTCTTATGTACACTGCCATAGACACCATCCTGATTTCCACCTGCCATCACTCTCATTCTCAGGGCATTTGGGAAGCACTGAAGTCTGGTACTCAGGTTTAATGTTTCAAGTATGTAAAATACTTAGAAATTATTACTGTGATCAGTTCTGAGAAACCAGAGATTCTGAGTATACATCTGTGCACTTAATAGAAAGAAAAGAAACCCAGCAGAACAAACTGAGCATATAGGTGATTTTAGTACTGAAAACAAATGCAGAGCTTTTAACTAAACACAAAGAATTATTTTTCAGCTTTCACAGCTCAAGTTTAAATCCTCAAATTTTACAATACTGAAATAAGACTGCAAATGGGTTTTAAAGTAAGCTTTAAAACTGGAGTGTTAGTTTAGAGAAGTCTTAATCGAAGTATCTGCCAAGGTAATTTTCTCTGTGTTGCTACATATTATATAATGATTTAAAAGCAATTTATACAAGACTTAAAATTAGAATTTACCAATTTCAGACGCCCTACAGATGTGCCAAGTGTTCATATATTTTTCCCTCTCCAAAACTGAATTCCCCTTCTGCAAGGATAAAGTCTGCCTTGTCAGTGGATTCCAGTTTCAGAATGGGGCTCCAGTGATCTGCACAAGGGTTTGAACTCCTCCACTGAAGTCAAGTGGTTGCACATGAAAGAGGTGACACAGAAAAGCTGCAAAGTTTCCAGCCTGACCACCGACTGTGCGTGGCCACCAGGTGAGGGTGACATCAACAGCAGATGAGAAGTGGCTGCCTAAGTCATGGCAGCCTTTGCTGAAGTCTTCATGTGCACACCTGGCTTACCTCAAAATACTGGCACTCACTTTTCCAGCAGCATTTGGGACAGCAGGTACAGAGAGCCTGATCTGAGAGCACCAGGCAGTAACCCACCCCTGCTGACCCACGGCTAACTCCTGATTTCTGTACATAAATGCACTCTGCCTTTCTGGGCAGATGTGGAGGCAGCTTGATTTGCCTCAAATGGGAAGGAGAATGGGGAAATGAATAAAAAGACAGAATGGAAAATAAACCCCCAGTGGGACATTCCAGCATAAAGTCAACAGCCTGAGAGCAGGGGAGGGAGCTGTCATCTTAGGTGAAGCCTGCACAAAGCAATAGTTGGGGGAAGGAGGAGGGAAGTTCAGCTGTCCAAAATACTGTGATTTCCTGTACTAACTTCTCTTGAAAAATTAATAGAAATGGATGGAGTATCAGGTGGCTGTTGAAAGGAGATAGCTGAGTGGATGGGGCCTTCCTTACATTTAGGTACATAACATTTCAAGATGCCCTGAATTTTGTTTCTCTCAGTCAGAAGATTCTTTGTAAAGTCTTTGTGAAACAGTGCATGAAGGCAGCACTGCTGAATTGTTGCCTGGTGCTAACAGGCAAGATCTGTGTGGATATTTGTGTGCCATGTCAGACTGCCAAACCTATGGCAAAAGGGAAGCTTTTGGCTGATCCCAACTTAGTGAGTTTGTTTCCCTTCTCATGTTCCCGGATGCAGGACTAAGGATGAACTCAGGTCTCCTCTCTGAAGCAAGAGCACTAATGCCACAACTTGATCTGTGGCAATAAATGTTTAAATGTTCTGCACAATAAGAAACTACTCCCAAAAAAGTGACAGAAAGTCAATGGTATCCTTGTCAATTTCCTAGTAAAGAATCAATACTCATTCAGCAGGGAAAAACCAGATCCCCTAGAAAAGCCTTCCAGTGAGACTCCTTCCCTGCACAGCCAATGTAAATTCAAGTCTCCTCAGATCAGAGCCCTACAGACTGTACCTAGAGATGAGGAAAAAGAGAACTGGCACCTACTCTTTGCTCACTCCCCATCCAGAAGTATTGAGAAAATTCAACCCAACAAACCAAGCCCAGCTTTGAAGTTAATATACTGGGAAAAAAACCCTCCAAAACGAATTTAGTACTGGCAATGGCAGCACCACTTCCAGCCCAGGCAGCATTCACTCCTTTGTCTTCCTCCAGGAGCTGTGGGGCAGAGCTCTACCTGCCCAGGTGAGCAAGAGCCAGCGAGTGCAGCCCCTGGGGTGAGTCAGGGTCCCCCCCAGGCAGAGCAGGTCCCCCAGAAGCAGAGAAGGTCCCCCCCAGAGGCAGAGCAGGTCCCCCCCAGAAGCAGAGCAGGTCCCCCCCAGAGGCAGAGCAGGTCCCCAGAGGCACAGCAGGTCCCCCCAGAAGCAGAGCAGGTCCCCCCAGAGGCAAAGCAGGTCCCCAAAGGCAGAGCAGATCCCCCAGAGGCACAGCAGGTCCCCCCCAGAAGCAGAGCAGGTCCCCCAGGCACAGCAGGTCCCCCAGGCACAGCAGGTCCCCCAGGCACAGGCTGCCGCGGGCGGGCAGCGCCCGGCGCTCACCTCGCAGTGGTAGCACTCCACGTGGTAGTCCTTGTCCATGGACACCACCCGGATGGTCTCCTCGGAGCCCTGGTGGGGAGCAGAGAGACAGTGACAGTGCTGTCCAAGAAGCATTTTCTCAGCCTTCACGCAGTGCCCAGCTTGCTGCTTCGGAGCTGTTTCCCTGGGGAATCCCTCTTCCCCCATGCAGCAGGGCTCTGTGACCACTGAGGGCCTTGTCTCCAGGACATGGCACTGCACCACTCCTCAGCTGTGCAGCAGCAGGCTGGGTGTCTGGCACATCTAAGCTGCAGAGGTCATTTGGGAAGTGTAGCCAAAACCTCATCCTCAAGGAACAAACCAGTCTTGAAATCAAGTAATCTTCCAAGGGCACCCGGGATGGGAACAAATTAGCAGTCATAAACCTGCTCATTGGTAAGTTTTCCTTGTATACATCCTGCTTTTACTTCCAGGACTTGTATTCCTGTCAAACCATCTGCTGCACAGCTCTTCTGCACACGCATGTGTCACTGTCATGTATGTCAGGGACTGACATACCAGTCTGGCAGGTGCACAGCCAAACCTCAGTGTGAGAGTGGCTGTAGTGGAGTTGTGCCAAATCCTGGCTGAGCCCCAGGCCCTGCAGAGCAGCCCATACCCTTCTAGTAACCTCACAGGCTCTTTTCCTGATCCACTCTGAAGACAGAGCTCATCAAATTGGTTGCCTTGCATTGTTTCCAGCTCCAGGTGTGGTTAGAGCACCAGATATGGTGTGGACTGTCTGAGAGAAGCTGGGGGCAAGTTAGCACCTGCACTGCTAGACTTGAACTAACCTAAGAAATCTCCCTGGGAAGGAATATGGAGTGTGTCCTGCTAGTCATCAGGTGAGTCAGCACTATGACTGCCTTTTATTTCTTTTTCTTTCTCTCTTGAAAAGAAAAAATAATTATTTTTTAAGACCCAAATTCAGTGACATTTACATAGAGGTTTTCTCCTCACAACCCATCAGGACAAGCAGTTCTGGTTCAGCCTTTATAGGGTTTTTTGGTTATCTAAGACTTGGCCAATTAACAGAAATACTAATGACAAATGAGAGTCATGTGCAGAGTGATGGAGGTGGGCATGTGAGAGGCTCTGGCATGAGGCTTCACTGGGGCACAGCAGCTTCCAGGAGGGAAGCTGGCTCTGTAAACATGACTGGAGGAAAAGCAGGGAGATGCTGAGGCCCTTGCTTACAAATGAGCTGGTCAGTGACCTCAGCAAAGGCAACTCAGAGGGTCCTGCCCCCACCAGAGCAGGAGGGAGCCCCGCTCTGGGCTAACTGTGCCAACAACACTGTCAGCACAGGCTGAGCTTGCAGGCAGGTTTCACCTGGTTCCATTTTTGTTGTTGCCTTTTCAACCCCTTTAAGAACTTTCATTCCACTGCCACCTCAGGACAACAGACTGTGTGGCCTTCTCACAGGGTCAGGGTAACCATCAGATGCCTTTTCAAGGGCTTTACTCCCTGAGTTGTTCTTGGAGCCCCAGTCATAACAGATTAATGAAGATCTGGAAAGCACCCTAAAGATATAAAGTACTATGCTGTAGAAGAGTATGACTATTACAACCTCTGGGAATGTTTGGGAGTGACTTTACTGCTGAACTGTGTTTAATTTAGTATCTAACATAGCACAGGTTCTGGGAGAGGAAGGAAAAGCCTTTAGTGTGTTTTTAGAAAGTGCCCATATGCCAACAGCTGTTTTCCCTAAGAGCCAGTGCATGTTAACACCTACCTGTGCTGGGAGGATCGGCTGGTTACAGGAAGCACATTTTGGGGCAAAAACCCTAGGGTGCAAGAAGAAAGTGTTCCAATCACATTTAAAGTGTCTTCAAAAAGTAGAACAAAGAGAGTCATTCTAATCATGCCTTGTTTTTAGTAAAATGGAGATCCACAGGATTTGAAATGCCTCTAATTGATGATATTCAATGAAAAGGAGATTTGGGAAAGGCTGATCTATCCCAACTTTATTGTTTAGGTCTTCCCGACCTTGAGGCATAGTGAATCCACCCCTCTTCCTGTACATGCCATTTTTCTTTCCTTCTTTTATTTATAAAACCATTCAAATTCTTCCAGAGCCTTGATGCTTGACTACAAAACAGCCCCTGACTTAGGGACTGTCACTCTGGCATCAGAAAGACATAACCATGCTAAACAGAGAGGGCTGATGGTGGCCAGAATCTACAGCTAAATACACAAATGGGCTTATGGTCCACAGCTGCATTTTATGACAGTCACTGGGCCAACACTGGGCCCTTGTAACACAGTCAGATTGGCACCACCAGGATTGAATTCAGGGTGATTTACTCCTGCTGCATAACTGAGTTATTGGTTAACTGGAGCTAAGAGCAGGATCCTGTTGCCTTTGAGTGAAATCAGGAAGGAGTCCAAAAGCAATCTCTTAAACCTCTACCTTTTGTCAGGTAAGGCTCAAATTGTTCTAACCCTAAGTGATAATTACATGTCTTCTGTCTCAATTTAAAAACTTACACCCATGTCAAGCACTGCCAGAACCTCTGCTCTTGAAACAGCCAGCAGAACATACCAACACCTGCAGAAGTGGCCTGGTACAATTAGTGTTGGTAGTCCTGAAAGAAGGAGAGGAACAGCCCCCAAGAAGCACATCCTCTGACACAATTTGATTTTCAGCCTCACTTGGCCACTGTATGCCATACTGGGCCTATGAAGTCCTACTTAACAAACCTTAAAATACTTTACAAATGCAACACATGAAAGAAGCAGTTGAGGGACATCTGAGCAAATAGGAGTGACCTTTATCACAAGGCTTATAACTACATCAATGATTTAACCACTATAATTTTTCTGAGCATGCAGTGGATTTGTGTACTCACGTATGGTAGTCTTTGACACAGTAAATATTGTTTTCCACATCTACAGTGAAGGGGACTCCATCCAAACACTCGTTACACACCACACAGCGGAAGCAGCCAGGATGGTAGGACTTTCCAAGGGCCTGTAAGATCTTATGAGGCAAACAACTAAGTGAGTGGATGCATGATTACATCAGATATTCTCTCCCCATAAACTGCCGTGTCTCTCTCATTCTTAATAATGACAGTGAGAAAAGCACTTCAGGATGAAATTACCACTCTGCAGATCTGTCAGCAAGGGGCCTCTTAAAACAATCAACTTGCTTATTTTAGTGAGTTTCAATCTGCTCCCAGTGAAGAGCAAGAACTGAAAATCAGGCTAAGCCCATCAGCTGCAGCTCTGCAGGGCCAGTACTGCCAATGGAAATGAAAAATGGCTTCACAGACCACTTCTGGGGAAATTCCAAATACAAGTTACTGGGGTACAGAGTTACTTTACAAAACTTAACAGGCTGTGACAGACAGAATCCAAACTGGTCATCAAAAAGTTAAATAACAAAACAAGCAAATAAAGAGGTGCCTCTTTATTAACTAAGGATCCTAATCTCCCAGAATTACTGACTGGTTATCACTCAGTCATAGGGGCCCATCGGTTTCTGATAAAATTCCACCACCATCCATGTGTTTGGATACTGATCCATGCACCTGCCCAGGCTTTTCCCATGCTGACCTTCCCTACTGCATTTTCAAGGTTTCAAGGAAAGGTCTGATGCAACCTTGGCTGCTCTACTACAGAACAGATCCCCCACTCCTGACACCCTCATATGCAGCACTCAGTGTGGCACTGGGACACCGGGCAGGACGCTGCTAGCCCATGAACTAGCCCCTGGGAAGAGTGGCACACAGTTATCCCTTTCAGGCAGCTCTCAACAGGTTATAAGACCAATTCCATACATTTTGGGTGTAAGAAGTATCTTTGGAGGGTAATTTCAAAATTTCAGCTGCTAGCACAGTGCTCAGCTTGGGGCTGCTGGGAAGCTTGAGATGAGAAATCTACATAAACCAAGCTCCCATGGCCCTATAGGTGATTCTATGAATAAAGATCAAACCAAGAGGAAAGAAGTACAGAAAAAAAAGGCCAATTTAATTTAACCTTTTTTCCCCTCTCTGACGAAGCCCTGTAGTTCAGTGAGTGGTATCAGACTCTCTCTGACTGGCAAGGCCATTCTGAGCCAGAGCCAGCTGGTCCCTGTGCTGGGGCTGGTGCTGCTGCAGCCTGGCAGAGCTGTGCAGCCACAGGCACTGAGCTCAGGGCAGCTGCTCACCCAGCCCTGCCCAGCCCCAGCTCTGCCCCAGCTCTGCCCCAGGCCAGCTCACGGCAGGGCCGGGCCGTGCTCCAGGCAGGAACCCGCCGGAATCAGCCAAATAGGAGCACTGAGTTCCTGGAGCTCCCAGAGCTGCTTCCTTTGGTCAGAGCACACTTGCTGATGGCAGAGAGGCAGACAAGCACCTGCCAAGCTTCCAGCTACTGAGCTCCACCAGCGAGATATTATGGACTCTTGCCTGGGATTCTGCAATCAAGGGCCAGCTCAAAGCGTGCAAGTCAGGATACCCCTCCCCCTCCCAGCATGACACAACTCCAGAAATTTGCTCCTGGGCTAAAACGAGCAATATCCTTGTCCAACCAGTGGTGCCAGAATATGAGCCAGAATCCTCATTAGTGAAGCCCCTGTTCCAGCTCCGACTGAACCTCTGTGTGTGCAACACAACAGCTGCTTCTCAGTGCACACAGGTTCATGCTCACTTTAAAGCAAGAGGAAAATAGATGCACCACAGGATCTGCCCTTCTTTGCTGTGCAAACCACTTCATTTTGTTGGGGAATTTCTGCTTAGAAGAGCAGAACTCTTCTTACTTTCACCCACTGAAATGATGCCAGTAGTATCTGGCCAACCCAAAGCCCTTTGATTTTTTTTATTACAAAAGTAACTCGGACTACTGGCTCCCTAAAAATCCCAGTGGCAATAATGCATTTTAAATGACATGGAGCAAGCAACAGAGGGTAAACAAAGCAAATCACAGAGCAGGTGACAAACCTCAGGACTATTGATAATGTCCCTCTCTGCTCTATCCCAGATTCCACCCACATGACTGAACTCCTGTTCTCTACTCTTACAGAGCACACCCACTGTGTTCCTTTACCATATTCTCATACAAAAGTGTGCTGTACTTTCCCCCTTTAGTATTAAAATTCTATTTTATTTTAACTCACAAATGACAGAATAACAGCCTTCCATATTCTTAGGTAGCAAAGAAGCCCAACTTTCTGTATTTAATAGTAGTAATAGAGCATGAAGGTATTTTTATTTACTGCCTCAGTTTCAAAGCCTATGTTGACAGCAGTGAAGACACAATACAGCCAGGGTAGGGACAAGCAGATGTCTCACAGTGCACTTCCCAAGTTAGGAGTTTAGGTCTCTTACCATTTCCATTATGAGGTGTCCACAAACAAAGCACTTGTCTGCTGTTTGCTGAAAACCTGAATACTGTTAAAATGACAGAAAAGAAAGGATCATTAGTAGCCACTCCTCTAGCCATAGAAATACCTCAGGTGAAGGCTGTGCTATTTTCCAGCCTGTGCTGTGCATGACACAGGTTTGGGAGACAGTGACTCAGAAGCCTTCCCTTGGCTCTTGCAGCATGTTCAGATACCAGTTTGGCCTTCTGATCCACTGCAATATTTCCACTGAGATTCCCAACGTAACAGCAATATTTTAAGTTTG
This sequence comes from Promerops cafer, assembly GCA_013398275.1. Lineage (NCBI taxonomy): Eukaryota > Metazoa > Chordata > Aves > Passeriformes > Nectariniidae > Promerops > Promerops cafer. Next base: position 69,529 of record VZSE01005214.1, on the reverse strand, counting down.
ATTTTTTATTTTTAAAGTCTTTATGGAAAGTTTGTCTTCGATGTGCAAAAAGCTGCTTGAATTGACTCTTTTGGTGGTTGTTTTAAATAACATAGGACTCACCTCCCAAATCCTGCTCAAATTAGAGACCTCAGACTTTGCACATACATTTCACTCAGTGCTATTTGCAAGCTAGGAAAAGGAACACAGGCCCAAGAAGGATTCAGCTGCCTTGTGGATAGCAAGCCTTCCAGGCAGGGGAGAATCCAGCAGTGCACCCACGGAGCCTGGGCTCGCTGCACAGCGTGGGCAGCAGCAGGGTACCTGGGAATGGTGCCCAAAGCCCAGCTGCCAGCCCAAGGGCAGTGCCAAGGGCATGGCTGTGGGGAGATGCTTTGCCTGCTCTGTGTTCCCTGCCCGAGCAGTCCTGACCTTAACTTTGTGCTCCTGTCCCCACAGCAGATCCTGTTTCAGATGCCTAGGTCTGCTTTTAGCCCCTTGTTTAGAGGTATAGAAAAACCATCCAGGTTATCAGACTGACCTACCAAACCACAGACATCTTCCTGAGGAACTCCAGCCATGCACATTTGAAACTGGTGTTTGCAGGGGTTGAATCCTCCCCTCAGCCCCATCCCAGCTGAGAGCTGTGTGTGCACTGTCCTGCCAGGGCAAAGGGGTGCCCACCTACCTGGGGGCATTGCACAGTGATGCTCTCCTAGCAGAGCTCACCTGAAATGTGCTTTAGTTGCACAAAAAAAAAAAAAAAGATGAGGAAGGGGAGGACGAATGTAAACCAGATTCTTCTCCCAGAACACAGGTTAACTGGCTCAGGCACCCAATGCATCCTCTGAGCCCCAACAGGGCGTGTATCTTGCTCCACTCCCCCCTGGTTTAGAGGGGATTAACTGTCCCCTCACGTCAAAAGCCTCTGCTTCCCTGCCTGGAGCTGCCATATGTTTTCTTTTTTATTGGAGTGAGTGGATTACATGTTATGTTGGATCAATAGGTTGGAGACAAAATTATTGTTGCTGTGCAACAAAGTGATTAAGAAGGAAAAGGTCTGGTAGACACTTTGATGGGCCCAGAAGTCAGTAAATGATATAGCAGCTGTCACAGCCCAAAACTTACTATGCCCTAAGAAACACAGCTCATGCAGTCTTAAGAATCTTTGAAACTTCCCTAGAAGAGATCAGGGTGTTGAGGACCAAATACAGAGGCAGGCAGTCCTAGCTGGCTATTTCTGCAAGATACTTTTATTTGCTTTTTCGTTCTTCTTACTGATGCAGAAAAAAGGTCTCAGTGCTTGGGATATTTCTTGGCTGCCCCGTGGCTGAGTAACCCTCTGGCTATACTGCTTCCTAGGGCTGGGAACTCCAGGCTTACTGGAAACAGGTGGGCAGGTCCTAGTGACACAGACAGCAGAGGATTAACAACAGCACAAACCCAGCTAATTCTAAAATCCTGCTGGAATGAATTTACCAGTACCATCTGGCTGTCATTTGATAAGGAATGCAAAGGAGCATTCACCCAGCTATTGATTAAGAGGGGACATTATTCCCCAGGAAGAGAATGGCATAGTGGTCAGATTAATGGCATTTATTGCTAACTAGATTGTCATAAATTATACTGTTTGTCAGAAAGAAAGGCTTTGCTGACACAAAATCACTCTTTATATAACTAACCTTATTAAATTAAAACCATGATTTGTTTTTAACAAGAGAATTGTTATTAGTCAAACACATCCAGAACTGGATTACCCCATTAAGAAGACTTTGCAAAGTGGCAGTAAGTCTAACAGCAGTGACAAAATACTTCACGGGCTCAGGGAGCTGTCCTTTACCACTACACTCTTCTCTCTCCTGGCCACAGGTCAATCCCAGACAGACTGAAGGCCTGCTTCAGTGAGATCAGGGTTTTGGATCCAGGTCTGCCTGTGTTTTAAATCTATTTGGAGTGGAGAAGAATACCAGCCTCAGAGCCCAGCAGCACTGTCTCCTACAGGATGGCAATACTGTGGACACTGCTGCTAAAAGCAATAAATGACTTCTTTGACATTTCAGTTTACATTACTGTAAACTGCTTCTTTGCACTGTTTGATCCTAATTTGGAGTGTTCAAACAGGGCTACTGTACTAAGCTTTGAATTTTAGAAGCAGAATTTAAAAGTCTTAAAATACTAATTAAAATTGTCAACGTCTGTCTTTGAAGCACCTGATTATTAACAACCTTCACAAATCTTGTGTGTGCAATGGGAGAGGAGTTGTGACTTGCTCCAGAGTGCAGACAAGGCAGAAGAGCCTCTTCATTGTCTCTCAGCACACCAAGAGCCTCCCGGGGTGGGCTCCCAGCACGGCTGGGAGGGAGAAGCACTGGTGCCCAGAGCTTGTGAGCAGGTAACTGAGAGGAGGTTTTGCTACACAGACTTGGAGCCTTTCTTATTACTGACAGAGTTGGAGGAGTAACAAGAGCTTTTGAGCACAGCAGCCCCCATTCCCAACCTGGAGATGTGAAAAACAGGCTGAGGTGAAGCAGTGAAGTGACACAGGCTGATAGGCAAGACCCTCATGGAGAAGCCAAATCTCAGCTCTGGCTCCTGTTCCCCCCCAGTTTCATTCAGGATCTCAGCAGTGTGGGGCTCAATTCTAGCCTGACTCTATAGGGCCTCCCTCTGGGCCAGGTTCTTAACAAAAGCATTTTGTTGGCAGAGCAGTAAAGTGATGTAAATACAGAACCAATCTCAGTCTGGATGGGAACGGTCAGAAGTCTATGGAAACCCTGTATCCACAACAAATGGGAAGCATAATTTTGAACTCTCCCTAATATTCATTATAGATACTCCTTAAGCACATATAAAAACACTGAGAGAAGTTGTTATTAAAAGACCAGCTCTGAAATTCAAAGCTGAAAATGAAGTGTTACCCTTTAGTCTCCCTTCTGTGACTCAGGAGTACAGTGCTGGATACACCAGGATGCAAAGAAAACAAAGTGCAAGTTGAAGAGCTGGCATATTATTTTTCCTAATTTCTTAGTCTGGTCTCAACTGTTTTCTCCCTCATTTACCTTGTCCTTGTCTTCTCTACCAGGATAATAACATCTCATTTTATATGCACAAATCAAGACTTTGTAACTCAGCTCCTCAATGATATATAAAATAAGACTCTGGGAAGCTAAATAAACGTTGAGAAATATGTTAATTATGTTAGAATAGAAGAGTAAAAATAAAATAGAAGACTTGGCTGGCTGAACTTTCCTTTTGTTTGCTGTCCAATATACTTTGATTATCAAACAGGCAAAAAAAAAAAAAAAAGAAATCTCTAATGATCCTGTCCAAGAGTCTTTGTTTCAATGTAAGAGGAAAACAAGACCCCTTCTATCCTGAATATTTAGGCCTGTTAGTATCCTCCTGTGATAATCTTGGGATTTATAACTCTTCTGTCTAATATGCAATATATCTAAAAGAAATAAACAATGAATTTTGAGCATATAATGAACAATTATGCATGGAGGATAATCCCACCAAGCCCTATGAGAAACAATTTCTCCTGCCTGTTCTGAGTCCTGTAGCAAATCTTGGTTGTCTACCAGGGTCTTTTAAAGTTTGATGTTCCCATCATGATTTTCAAAAGAAAAACATTCAGAAAATAGTGTGCCTGAAAAAGGCTTCAGGACCCAAACTTTCTACCTTAGGCAACGTCAGGCCTTTGAAAAGACATGTCACTGCTCCTCCCTCACATGCCTGACCGTGCCCAAGGAGGGGCTGCTGCTCTTCCCTGCTGTTCTGCACTCAACAAAACAAAACCTTCCTCCTGGAAACAGACCCTGGAATCTCATTCAGGCCCATTTGCTTCTTTGATGAGGATGTTCAAAACCTGCTGAAGGTTTGTGCAAGCAGAGCGAGTGGGTTACATTTCAGTGGGTGTGGCAGCTGCTGCCCCGGTAATGGTATGAAGCTGTAAAATCTCCAATTCACTGCAGCAGCACTGCAAAGTCACCCAACGGGGCTGCTCAGCCTAGGCTTGAGACTCCTACTCTTTCACCCTTTGAGAGCTTTTCAGCAGGATGATAAGGAGTTTCTGCCAAAATGCTTCAGGCATTTAATTCTGAAAACTAATTTCTGAATTGGGTGCTATGCTAATAATGTATTCCAACCCCAGGCTGCCTGTAATCCCTCACAGCCTCTCTGCTCCTTGGTTTCCCATTAGCAGAGCATCTGTCTTCTCCCTGCTGTATTGTTTGCTCTCTGCATGGGACCCTTACTACATGAGACACAACAATGTAAGAAATTCATGGGATTGCATTAAGAGAGGGAGCAAATATCAAATTTGGTTTCATGCAGATGGGGTTTTGCTGTTGTTTTTTACACACATATTTAAATGCAGCGATTAAAATGAACTGGACAAAATGGGGCCTTCTCAGGCTCAAAGATAAAGGAGCCTCGTGGCAGGTAACAGATTAACTAAAGGAAAATAGTCCAGAACTTTACTCTTCATCCTGCTGAAACCCTTTCATATATCCTGTTGCTTCAGTCTGTCTTGCTGTCTGTGAGGAAACCCCACACAGCAGTTTGCTTTCTTGCTTCTGTCCACTTTGTTATGTTTGAAGGACAAGGACAGGGCAAGGAGGGACTCCATGCTCTGCACAGAGGTAGCAGAGGTCTGGCCATGCACAAAACTCTGCCAGGAATTCAGCTCATCCTGAACTCTGCCAGTCAGGCATTTTATAGCCCCTGAGACCAGCCATTTACATCCTACAGTACCTACAGAGACCCTGGGAGAGCACTCACCAAGGCTACTTGCTGTGTGATTAGTTAGGAGCCTCTAATGATTTTCTTACCTAGATCTTCCTTAAACAAACTCCTGTGGGAGCTTCACAGTGATAATGATCAAGAAAAGAGGCTGAATCAACAGCTCTAACTCTGTATCATATTACAGAGCCCAACATTTACTGCCTTGATTCACACTAAAGCACCTCACAGGGCACAGGGCTATACTCTGCTGCAGGTTGTTTACTGTCACTGCTACCATCTACTGCATATGCTGAAAGAAACTGCTTACACAAGAACCTCTCTTCCTGGAAAAGAAATTATCTGGATTTTATTCAAAACAGTTGTTGAGAGATTTCAATTCAGAACATAACAGCAGCTAATACCAACGTTTATTACTGAAGTGGAAACATGCCACTTTCTCACATGGGTCTTTTTCTAACCCTCCCGTAGAAAATAATTAATGCTGTCTGCTTACAAGTGTTTGGCAGAAGTTAAGACATAATTAGAAAGAGCTCTAGTTCTTTTAAGTGTGCTTCAGTTATTGTAATTTACTTTTCAATGTAATATTAAGAAAAATGGATAGTCTGACTACTTGGATCACCATCTCAAGAGGAAACAGGAGAGTGATTATCTGGTATGAAACCAAATTGACTTCATAACAGGCTCCTCCAACATTCCACCAGCAAATGTAACATACGGGACAGTTACAAAAGGTAGTCAGTAGTGATACACCCCAGAAAAAGCCTGTCTTTGCCTTTCCTTGTCTCCTTTGTCATGTCCCAGAGAGTGATTCCTCACTCATTTAACAATCTGCAACCCAGTTCAGGAAATGCTGAGCACCCTTTTAGTGAACACAGACCTTACTCTCACTCTGAAATTTCACTGCATTGTGTTAATCTGCATTATCACCTGGGCCTAGGTGCTGCTGTGTATTGCTCTTTTATCCACCTGAGATGTCTCAGACTCCAGCTGGTTTCCTCTTGTGGCCCCAGTGCTGCCCAGTGAGCCCTGTGGTGTGTCCTGCACGTGGGGCTCACAACCTTCACCCACAGCTTCTCTCGTTGTTTATGGGCCCCAGCTTTAAAACTCTGTCCTCTGGGAGAAAATCCAGAATCTCCCCCAAAGACAATAGGACTTCTGCCACCAGCTTCAATGGACTTGAAACTTCTTGATCCAGGATACAGCACTCTGGAATTGTGTTGCAATAAGAGGCAAACCCAAACTGTCAGCTCTACACACTCTTCATGCTCATTCACATCCAAGTCCAAAGTGCAGAGGCAGACCAATATTTGACCAATATTCCTAGAAAGTACAAAACTTGAATTTTAAGCCCATCTGTAGGTTTGACCCAATGCTCCAATTCAGAATACCCCAATTAATCATCATTACTGTCAAATTCATTTATAAAATAAACCCAGGATCACTGGCATACTACAAACTTAGGGAAAACTAAGGAAGGAGATTATTCAAATTTTTTTGGCAGGGAGGGGCTGGAGCAAGACATACACAAGCAGCAACACGACTGCACTCCCTCGTGCCCCCCTTAGGAACATGCTATAAACTGTTTGCCTTTGTTTTCAGTGACACATCCAGGAGCACAGCAACCTCATGATGCCTCTGGAACCTTCTGTCCCAGCCTAGAGCAGCCAGCACCTTGAAAACACTCACAGACTTCCTTATGCTTCTGTACATGAGAACACTGCAGCAAATCCCTTTCTAAGCTTCGATTCCACCATTCTTTAAACATATCAATAAACTCCCATGTCTGTTCTCTGACTGGAGTATGGCTTCTAACAGCAAGGCTCCTAAATACAACATCCTCCCAGTTATCTAGAACTCCATGTGCTCTGTGATTCCCATTAGATAGGAAATGGACACGAGCTGCAACTCCAATCATTCACCTTTTCAACTGAGTCTGTTTTGTTTCTGAGAGTCTCACTTAGCAGAAATGGGCTCTCTGACTAATGCACCAGTCCCAGGGCTCCCTCCCAAGGGGGACTTCCAAACATTTATAGTCACTGAGATGGAAAATCAAACCTCTGACTCCAGCTGACACCAGCTTCCATTACACTAAATAAAAACTATCTTCCAGCAAGTGGGACAGGCCATTTCCCACACTGCCAGGCTTGGAAAACAGCATGTGCACAAACTGAGAAGAAAAGCCTCATTAGTATTAATATTTACATTGCAGCCATGCCCAGGGGCCCTGGCTGGGGTAAGGGTCTTGCTGTGCTTGGTGCTCCAGGAGATGAAGGTGCAAGCCCTGCTCTGATGAGCTGCCCCTCACTCAGCTCCTCCTGGAGATCCTGTCCCTTCCCCCAGGAAAGGCTGAGCATTTCCACTTCCCACCTGCCTCCTGGTCTTGCACACCCTGATAACTTTTGCATTTCTGGAATCATTGTGACTCTTACAGTTGTGGGTGTAAGACAAGGCCCTCTATGTCCTCTGCAGCCAACTTTTGCACTGCAGTGGCCAGCAAAGAGCAGGGGTTTGGGACCAGAGGCTGGTGTAGAGAGAAAGGGATCCCAAACCCCACCAGACTGGATGGAGAGGAGAAGGAAGGCTGGAGAGAGACTGCAGGGCTGCAGGGGGCTCTGCTGGGGCTGGGGGCTGCTTGCCCTCCTCCTGCCACATCCCTCTCAGGCTGGGCACCCCTCTCAGGGAGGGGACACCCCAAGGCTCCTGCAGGTTTGCAATGCACAGAGTCTCTTTATGGTTGCCATGTGCAGAACAAAGTTTTTACAACCTTTCTCTTTGGGGATTTATGGGCAGAGTTCCTCCAGTCTTACTGAAATGGATGAACAGCTCTAGATGAAACTTTCAGCAACTAATGACAGCAAAGTTAGCCAGAGGCAAAAACCTAGCATGAAGAAGTTCAGCCTAAATGATTAAATTTGGCAAAGTTTTAAGACAGTGAAAGAGAAAATCTTAAAAGGGGAAGTTTTGGATGACCTTATTGCAATGCACTGCAGCCTGTGGTGTCTGTAATAGGTTATTTCCAGAGCATCTGAGCCTCTTCCAGTAGTGCAATAAGCAATGTAACTAACATCTGTCACGAGGTTCATTTTCCCTCTCATCTCCTCCCTCGAGGAAAATTCTCTCATTTCTTAACCTCTACTGGACCCCCACTCAATAATGTTCATTACCTCAAGAGAAAAAGGGAAAGCCTATCAAACAGAGGAAAAAAAGCAAAGAGATAGATAGTAGATCTAAGATTCAGGCTGCTTTGGTGACATTTTTAAAGTGTTTTTTGCCAAGCAAAACAGTATTTTAAAAAAACTTCTTTACATGATATTTAAGCATAGAAAAGGAAAGACAAATTAAAATGATTTTTCCTTCACCCATGATTATGCAGCAATTTATCAACAAAATGAAACACGAACATCTGACTGGGATTATTTATTATAGAGTAAGGCATTTATTTTTTGTTCACTTCACCAGGAACAGTGTCTCTGTTATGGCTAGTTAGCCATCTGTGTCCAAAGAGCTTTCAGGAAAGGATTAAACTGTCATTTGTTTTATTTCCTTTCATGAAATAACTCTCCTAACAGGGCTGGGGCAAGACTTGGCTATTGCTGGACTTGTTACTTTAAGGTGGCATTTAAAGGAGTAACTGGATCTCCCCTATAACTAAAGCAAAGCAAAGTTTAGGGGATTGTTTTTGCTCTTTTTGCTCCTCACACATGCAGTATTCTACTGGAAATGGCACAGATCAGGCAATATCTTAGGCAGAAGTAGAATTATCCATGTATTTATTTTTTTAAATCTGATTCATCCACTTCATTCAATTAGCCAATAAGGGTTTAAGCACTGAGAGAATGTGCAGCTAATCAGGGCTGGAAGCAGGAGGCTGACAAAAATAACCCTGGGAGGCAGAGGTGCTCCACGTGCTCCAGGTGCAGGGGGTTCCCAGCCATCCATTCCCAGCCCCACAGAAAGCAGCACCACGGCATCCCTTGCCCACCTACAACTGCACAAGTGGGGCAGAAACCTTCTGACACTTCTTCCCTGCAAAGGAAGAGCAAAAGAAGCCACTGGTGTGGAGACTGTGCCCTCAGTAAGAGCAAACAGGCAGGAAAACTACTTGCCAGAAGGAGGTACCGTGTGGCTCTTGCAGGGGCACTGCGGGGCGTCCTGGGGCAGCCCAGCAGGAGCACGAGCAGCAGCTCCCTCATGACCTGTGCCCACAAATCAAAAGCACTTTTGCAAGAAAGGGGCAGACTTGGGAAGTTTGATGCCAGCAGCTCCTCACGCCACACTTTTACTGATTTTTGGAAGCACCCAGTAGGCAAAGCTCTCAGGTGCTCGCTGTGCCTGAAGTGACAATTGTGCTCTGCTCCAAGGCAACCTGCAATGGAACAGACCCCTGGAGCAGCTGGACCTCGAGGGGGACACTGCAGCCAAGGAGGGCTCTTCCAGGAGCCAAACATCTGAAAGGATTGGAAAATGGGTTTTCTAGAATTATTGGCTCCAGGGACCACATATGACACCGCAGTGAATTCCACACACCGCCTCTGACTGAGTGCAAGAGCTGATTTGTCGTGAGTGAGTGGTAGTTAAAGAGCCAGGTACCCCAGGTGAGCCACTGACTGCAGCTCTGGAGACTGCTCAGCAGGAGCTGGTTTGGCACAGAAAAGTGTGGTATTGCAGGAGAAATAAAATACTGACATCCATAGGATATCCAGTATTTCTAGCAGCTACAATAGGAAGAAACCCATAAATAACATCCATTCTTCACTAACATTTTCTGCATTGGTTCACATCAAGAGCCATTTCAGCTTTTCTGCCCATCATTGTTGAGGTGCTACTCACTGCAGCCCCAAAATCACTGTGTCCTGCCTGGACTGGCCTGCAGGACATAGCAGTGTGACTGCAGGGATGCCAGGGAGAAGCACCTGCAGCAAATGCACGGGATAGAGGCAGCAGAGAGGGAGGGCAGAGCTCTGCAGGAATGACAGCCCTCCCTGGGAACCAGGGAGGCTGCAGGTGCCACCACCTCTGTCCCCCAGTGGCAGGACAGCAGCTTCCCCTCGGGGTGCCCCTTGCTGGGAGGCACACGAGGGGCTCACCCAGGCTGCTGCTGCTCCTCGGCGGCGCTGTGAGCGAGGAGACATCGACCTCTCCCTCTGACCCTGGGAATCCCTGGAAGGATCACAAGGCTGGTACAAACCCAGCCAGGTGCACACAGCCCGTTCTCAGCAGGGTGTCACCAGGGCCCCAGTGGGACAGCACCTCCTGCCCACATCCTCTGCAGCTGCTCTGCCTTCTAACCCTTGCTGTGTTTGAAATAACCTGGCCACGGGCTGTGGGGCTGCACATCCACAGAGCTGTGACCCCGCTCCCAAACCTACAGGAGCATCTAATTCTCCTGATCAATGCCCAGACAAACAAAAGCCAAGAAAGAGGAAGGACACCCACGGCAGGCAGCATTTTCTTAGCAGCAATACAATTATAATGCAGTTAGACTGTATCTGTTTACATTCCCAAATTGAAATAATCTTTTTCTTATCCCCCTGCGTTAACTTCCCTAACATTCCACTACCATGGTGTCAGCAGGAAATCCTGTGCACTCTAATGGAGCTGCACTAAAGAATTGGAGTCATGGTAGAGACTGAAATTCTCAGTCATAGAGAAAATGCATTTCATTTTCTGCTTTGGACTGAAAATGCCTCTTCTTAAAAAGGACTGGGTTTCCCAGTGTTCAAGAAGAAGACCTGGGAAGATGTAGTTAATTTCCTTTTTAATGGCTATTTTGCAGCCTTTTTCGTTTGAACTTTGAGAAAATCTTTGTGCTTTCCTTGTTCACAGAACTCTAAAACAGGCAAGGTAGTTTGATTTCATTAGTGATACCATACAATTCCTAGGGTTCTTGCAATGAAATTTGCTCAGGGGAGCTGAGAGAAGATGCAGTTACTTCCTGAGAAGCAGCAAGATTACCACAAGCAGGGGCAAGGTCAGAATTTGGTTTCTTTGCTGACTTACACAGTGTCCCTTCATCTGCTTCTCCCCCATCCCTCTGCTACTGGGAATCTGCTAAAACACCTGTGGGAAGTCTGGGCTTTTAAATTTGTGCCTTAAATGTCCCAACAGTTCCCTAACTTGCAGAAAGTTGACTCCTACCAGGTCCTTAATCTCAGTTTTCCTGAGAAAATCTCTGCAAGTATCTTCCTTCAGAAACCCACTACAGAACATGCCTGAACTAAAGCGTTTCCCCCCCACCCCATGAAAACTGAATGTTCTCCAAAAGATTAAGATTTTTAGATTTAAAATTCTTGTGTTTAGGCTGAAATTACAAGCTAATAACAACAATCATGTCATTAAGTCTGGATGAAAGGTTTTGATCATGGGGAAAGTACATTCCAACACAGTTCAAATGAAAAATCTCAAAGGTTTGAGCCCCTCCCTCTCACACTCCACCTCCTCTCCCCCTCTCTGTGCTTCTGCAAAAGCACAGTAAAGAAAGAGCTGGAAAAAGCAAGGAAGAAAAAATAATTTTCTCTCCAGAATGCAAGCAAAACAGTAACAAGTTTCAGTTATAACAAGATACTTATTTTCTGCACAAAACACATTTTGGTTTCTTTTCCAACAGGCTCCAGCTCTCAGCAAAGGTGTAACACATGAAGGCAAATATAGCTTATATTTTAGGAATTTCCATTATTTTTATGGATTGCATTGATGAGAAATGCATCACTTTGAACTGCCAGTAACAATTTTGTTGTGGGATGTACTTTGAATAATTCCTTTGCAAAAAGCATGATTATATATTCATTAGAAATGGAAAGTCGTTCTGGAAGACCCAAGCATCTAAATTAATGGTGTTTCAATAAATAAGGTGGCATAAATTCAACATACTGATATCCAATTCATCTTCCTCTGAGCTAAAATATATCACTGCTCTCTAACTGCAATTCCCAGCCACGCCATCCTCTTCATCTTAATTCTAAATGGTCTGCACTCATCGAATCATTTGTGGTGAACTGCACAATCCTCACCCTTAACTGCACGAATATTTTACTTTTGGAACAACACAGCTCAGCAACAGGCTTCATTTTCCCATTCCTGACTTAGTCTCTATTAAAGTAAACCATTTACAAAAGCTCTGTGAGCAGGGAGAGAACCTGAGTTGCCCCTCCATGGCCAACAGCTCCCAGCTAATCACAAGGCAGCCCCAGAGCCCCGTGAGCAGGGCAGTGATTAAACTGTGCCTCAACAAAGCAACTTTGTGCACAGCCCTGACGTGCTCCCGGCACAAACGTCTCCCTCCTGTTATGATTGGTATTCCCCAGATGTTTGACTTTGAGCTCAGGCTTGGCAGGTGAGTCTCTGTGGCTGCAATTCAAGTCCCAAGCCTGAGCAGCTCCAGTGTTTATTCTCGTAATTTACACTTTGTGATGGCTCATGGACAGTCACGTACTTGGTTTTACAGCCACCACTTCAGACCAAGTCAGTGGTAGATGCTTCCCAATTCCACCACTGGCAGGAGGCCCCACGGCATCAAACTGTCTCTCAAAGCAAACAAGCCAACATAAAAGAACAATTTGCTGTAGAAATGATAATAATAAAATGCCTGAAATCTTACTTACTAGGAAGTCTTCTTCACAGTACACCTTGCCATTGACATTGTAGAATGCTTTTCCTCGTAGTCTTCTCCCTGTTAAAACACAGGACCATCAGAATTTTGTTCTTCATCCCCAAACCCAGTTGTTCAGGATGCAAAGTGAAAAGCACACCCCCTGCACCTGTCTGTGGGGTCTGTTCCTGGCCCCTCTCTTCCCTGGAGGGCCCATCCAGAGCCAGGGCTGAGGGTCAGGCTCTTGGCTCTATCTGGCCTTACCAAATCAGGTACCAAACCTCGCCTTAGGTACCAACTAAATGTTACCTTTAAGTGCAGGTTATGGAACCCAGCTGATAACAGTTCCTGAAAAACTTGCACTCTAAGCTCAAAATTGATTTGGGGGAAAAGGCTCCCTTGCAAATTGAGACAATTTTCTTGGCAGGTAAAATCCCAGCAGGCTCACATCCACTGCAATCAACAGCAGCAGCGTTTGTCTCCAAAGGACTACAAAAAGGATACTGCATGTGGATGTTCCTGCCACCCTCAAAAATACTAATAATCAATGCCACAGCAGTTCCCTGCAACACTAAAGCAGTACAAGGCACGCATGACAGAGGGAAGGGCAGCAAAATCACACAGAAAACAAGAGATTTTGTACTCAAGTTTTGACATTTGCCATTTCATTAGCCCATCGGAACCCGACTGACAAAGCCTGTGATAGTCATTAACTGATGGCTCCCTTTACAGTGAAGAAATGCACAGCAGACTCCAGAGAGTCCCAACAGAAAGGATACAAACCAGGAATTCAAACCAAGAACCACCAAGCCCAATCAGTTTGTAGATACAGCAGATCAGAGCTGTCTTACACCAGAGCTGCTCTGTTGAAAGCAGGGCTGCTTCACCAGTGTAAAACCAGAGAGGGAGAAGGGAAACCACACTCGTCCCAACTCACCTCACTCCCACTGCCAGGGTCCCACTGGCCAAAGCTCCCAGGGAGCTCTCAGCACCCCTCTGCAGCCCCAGAAGGACAGCAGCTGCCTTGGGCTGTGCCAGCAGCAACACAGGGCAAGGGAGAGGCAAGAGGAATTCACAGGTCAACAGATCCCAGGTCACTGCTGGAGCTTCACTCCATGGAATCAGCCTGGATGTCTCCTCCAGCTCCACCAGGAACAGCACCAATCTCCACGGAGGGTTTGACACCGAGGGCCGGCGAGCTGAGCCAGCTCGGAGGGGCAGGAGTGCTCTCCACGGTTTCCATAAACAATGTTGAGGAAAATATGATTAATTTTCAGTGTTTGAAAGTGCCTTTTACACGTTGCCACTGTGATCTGATCCTGGGAAACAGTGTGTGGCACGAAGAAGTTGGGATCTGGGCTGATGCTTTTGGGAAATCACATGCTGCATGTGGCTGTCTGGTGGTTTTACTGTCGTGGCTGAGGGAAATGCTTCTTTTGTGTGCACATTCTTGGGCTGTTGATCTCACGGGCTGCTGTCTCCATACTGCTGGTAGGTGGAGTCAGCTCTTGTTTGTCTTTCCAGCTTCCCGGTGGCTCTGGTGGGGACCAGGACCCTGGTGACATGGGTAACATGCTCATCCCCTCTGAGAGTCTTAGGTAAAACTGGGCCATGCCCTGAACGAGGCACAGGGCTGGGACAGCAATCAGGGCACCGTGGGGCCTGTCTCAACTGATGCAGGAGCAACCACATCTAGATCTTCCCTCCTGCTTGTCAAAGCTGCTTTTAAACCTCTCTAGGGAAAGGCAAAGTACATGGAGCGAAAGGAAAAAGGAAAGAGGCCAGAATGGCTTTGTACAGGACATGTTGTTTCTGTCAGATCCAGCCTGGGCACACAACTTGTCTTTAGCTGGTGGAGATGAAGTGTCCACCCAGAAGAGGGACCTGCCCTGGATGTGCTGGTGCAGCACTTCCCCCTGCTCACCCCCAGCGCTGGGTGCTTGCTGCAGGGGAGGGAGCGCTGGCCACGGGCTCAGCACACACCCCCTGTGGTGAGAACGCAGCGGAGGTGATCAGGGACAAAGCCCCGGCTGCTGGAGGGATCTGCAGGAGAGCAGTGCCAGTGCAGGGAGGCACCAGCATCTCCCGAGGCACCGCAGAAGGACCCCAACATCCCACTCTGCACCGCAGCCTGCCAGTGCTGAGGGTGACAGGAACGGCACAAATTCTGCTCTGGTTCTTTCCTTAGCACAGCATCACTGGCAGGAGCCAGTGGGGTCAGCGCTTTCCTGGACTGGGATGCAGTGGGAAGCCTCTGATCCAAACCAACAAGGCAAAGCCAGTGCTCTGGAGTGCCCCTCAGACACGTCAGGTGTGCAGCTGACTGCCCTGTGCCCGGCCCCACTGTGAGTGTCCCCATCAGCCCTGCACTGTGGGATCCCTGCTCCCAGCCCGCCCCACGAGCCCCCGCCTGCCCAGCACGGAGAGCTGCTCTCCCTGCCCTACACCACCACCTCTGCACCACACTGCACTCCCAGCACAACACCTTTCAAAACTGAGCGAAAATACCATCTCCCCCATTTTTCAGCTGAAAAAAACAAGACACCTATTAGGGAACTGACTTGCCTAAACTCATACAGCAGGCAAGCAGCTGGCTCCCATGATAATGACTATTACTAGCAATGATTAGTAAGAGTGACAGGCCTTCTACCTTAAAAGAATTTCATTCAGGAACTGTACAATAATTATCTCATAAACAAGAAACAGCAAGTTATCACTCAAACAACCATGGATGCCTATATTGGCTTCTACATTCTGCATTTTAGAAATATAGGCAGAAGTGTACATTCCATGCCCTCCGGAAGGGCTGACTAAATGACAGCACTGAACACGGTCAAACACCACCCTCGGAGTGCCTGGGCATCATGTGCAAACTGCAGTCAAGAGGGAAGAGCTGGAATTGCAGCCAGGGAGACAGGAATCCCGAGGAGAGGCAGTGCTGGTGCCCCCAGCCCCAGGGCAGCAGGGTGGGTGCAATACCTTGATGTTGGGATGCCTGCCCTGAGCTCCAGGTGCTGGACAAGCGGGCTTCACCTCTCAAGGTCCTGGAGCAACTCGGGGACCCGCACAGCAGCAGCCTGTTCTGTGCAGCTGTAATCTGTTACTGTCAATTAGGCAGAAATTAAGAGTTAAAAACCCCGATGTTCCTTTAGCCAGCTGAGCCAAGCACCTGGCCAGCCAGGGAAGGTAACATCACCCTGCCCACTGGCACACAGGCCCTGCTGCTTGGCTTTCCTTTGAATGACTGCGTCTAGCCAAGCCTCGTTAGTATTTGCTTTCATAATATTGAAATAAAAAAAGTCAAGAGCTTCTGACAAAACTTGATGCAACTTGCTGACGGCTCATTGTAATAACAATGGGCAGCCTAGCGCAGAGTTCAGAGTGTGGGGTTTCACAATCACTCCTGCCGGATTCCCACCTTGGCACGCCTGCCCTGCCGGACCAGTTTGCAGCAGCGAGGAAGCGGCTCCGTTTCTCAGCCGACAGAGCGGCAGAACAGGGAATGAAATGCACCGGGAGCCGCCCGGCTGCGGGCAGGCTCCTGACACCAGCAGCAGCTTTTGGGGGGAAGCCCCTTCTCCCCCGAGTGCCCTTCAGCCTTGTTTTCCCACAGAAAACAAAGCTTTAGCAGTGCCAGTGATAAACAAGTGACTTCCACTTCCTGACACCCCCACCTTGGAGGGGGAGCGAGCGCCAGGCTAAGGGAGTTCCACCACCTCGGGTGGCAGGCACAGACCTCACAAACACTCCAGCAAACACTGCAAACATTCACGAGATAATCTAGCAGATAATTAAATGAAAGCTAGAAATGACTCTATCCCAAGGACCAATCACAAGTGGTGATTGCAACCAACATGAAAAACATCCAAAAGAATACAGGTTTGTGGAACTCTTAAAAAAAAATAAAAGCAGAACCATCTCTAAGTTTTTAACAGTGGCTTGGATATTTAACAAATTCGTAAGTCTCTGTTATTTAAATGGGTCTATCAATTACTTCCTCCACAATTTTTATCTCCTACATGTCATGAACTAAAAGGAAGGAATGGGAGAGCTGTTCCTTTATCAAAGGAACAACTCAAAGACAGCTTGCAAAAGGAAAAATGACCCCCAGTTGACACAGACTGTCCACAAGTATTCTCCCCAGTCTCCACAGCACACTGCTGGGTGGTGAAAACACACCAGCCAGGAAGGCAAGATGGAGTAAAAACTTTCTCCCAATGCTGTTTCAAATGCTGCTCCGGGCCTCCATGGAACCAAACGGGAATGAGCCCAGGTTTCACAGTCGTGGGGACACGGCCCAAAAGAGCACTGAAGTGTCCTGCCCCTCCCCTCTAGCCTGAAAAGCATCTTCCGAGCCCTGCCTGCCGCTGCTGGCCGTATTTGCCTGTGGGGAGGTCAGTTTATCAACCACAGCCTTCCGTGGAAGATCTCCTGTCTCACACAGGATGGATGCAACCGGATCAGGGGCTGACACCCCCCTCGCGCTGTAAGACAGGAGATAGGAATGTCTCACTGTCACAGCAGGGTTATTAGACCTAATTACTGTTTGCAGTGTGCTTTGAAGTTGAAAAGTGCCAAGCATTATTATAATATTTTAAGCACTTTGATGATTGAAAACACACAACCCTTTGGTAACCATGATTTAGTGGTACTGTAGAGTAAGCAAGTTCATGTGAGAAGCCTGCATTGTCTCCGTGCCTGACGCTGCTCAAACACAAACAGCTCCCCTCTGACATCATGGGAATGCTGCAGCCTCAGCCCTGCCTCCCAGATAATGCCTGGTGCATCCCAGAGATTACCAGCGTGCTGAAAAACGCCAAGCAGAGCACCCCCCTCACCACCAGGATCCCTCTCGTGGTATTCTCAACAGCAATGTGCCTTTTAACTTCATGTGGGAAAGTTCCAGTGTTAGAGGGGACAAAGAGTGAAGTGACTAATAATGTCCTCTTACGTCTAATGTCACAGCTGTGTGGGACAAGGATACTATTTTAGCCACAAAATATAATTAAACCTCCCATATGGAGTGCAAACCAAGAGTTCAGTTGTAGGTATCATGCTAAAGATAGGAAATTCGTTAAAGCAGAGCTAATTAACAGTCTGAACAGCCCAAGTTAACACCGTGGAGTATCACTTCAGTGGCTGCCTCTCCTGTTGGCTGGGGACATGGCTGTGCAGCACAGAGAAGGTGCAGGCAGTGAGGGGTGCAGGCAGTGGCCCAGCCACAGGCAGCTGCAGGACCAGGCAGGGTAGGGTGGCTGTCCCTGCCCTGCACAGCACCAGGGCCCTGCAGAGCCCCCAGCATGGCCATGCCCTGCTCCTGCTGGAAAAGGGGCACCCACGAGCTCCTGACTTGTCTCACAGCAGCAAGACAGATCCACAGCATCCTTCTTTAACAGCTCTTTCTGGAGGGAAAAAAGGAATCTCACATTGCTTCTCTCCTTGAGATTCTTCCTCCTTCTTGTTTAATGAGCTGTCAGTGCTGAGGCTGATTGGGACATGCAGTGAGGATCTCTGCTCTGGAAGCTCTGGTCCATGACTTGCCCAGCTTCCTGAGTGTGGCAGCCCGAGCTCTTCATGCCTGGCTGACCAAAGAATTGTGCCTGTTTTAGTTAGCAATATTAAACATGGACCTAATTGCTTGTTAGCTGCTTTAGATGCCATCTCTGCAGTGACTGATGTGACACCAGCACCAGGACTCGTCTCATCCCAGCACCTTAAGTGACAGTCTCCCAAAGCCTTCAGACTGCAGTGATGTGTAAACACACACACAGAGGATTCATACACAACAACATGTGCTCAAATATTTCCCAGCTACCTTAACAGTGAAGGAAAATTCCCATGCATTGCCCCAAAGCCCTGTGCAAGTGAATGAGACACAAAGTGGCTTGAGCTGAGCAAATGCTTCTGCCTGCCCACTGCCCACCTTGCCACACTCTCATCACTGCTCAGTGAAATGTAAACTTTTACCAGGCCAAACCTGGTTTTTGTTTTGCAAAACGCCCTGGCTCTTGGTCTGGGGCTGCTTGGATTCGGAGCTGGTCTGTGGTGCACCCACGGGCTGCCCACACTCCCAAAGAAACTTTTCCAGCCCAGGGTCCTCCCGAAGGTCCTGCCCACAGCATCATCACAGGGGGAAGCACTGCCCACCAACCTCTGGCACATGCTGCAGCTTCTCTTGGCATGCAGGCAGTGACTGTCCCTCTCACCTGTGAGACACCACCTGATGACTGAGGAACTGGGACACACAGAACTCAAAAGCTGAAGGGCAAGTGAAACCTCCAGAACCCAAACCAGTTCTCCACAAACCCCTAGATTGAACAGCTAATATTTCTGGACAGTGGAAGCTAAATTTTAAGTTACCAGATGAATCCAGGAGCTGAAACTTCAAGAGAAATACCAAGCTTTACAAACACAATAAATAATTGAAAACATTAAGTAATAACAAGCCACCCCTGCTACCTCCTCTGCCCAGACACCTCTGGCTAAAACGGGAGCAGAATTTCACCCAGGAGAGTTGTTTCCTTTTAAGCAGTAGAGGAGGTTTGCCTGCCTAGGAATTGAAGATATACCAAAAGAAAACAAAAGCTTCGAATACTTTTTCTTTATTTGTTACCATTCCTCCTTTACTTACATGTGAGTTTGGGCCTGCAGTTCCCCATCCCTCCCTCTGGCTTACACTGCCTCTCTGCACAGAGGTTTTCTTTCCACAGGGTTTCTGCCACTCCACCCACTGCGAGCGGGGCAAACCGAGGCTGCTTTAGCCTCTCAATAACTGTTAATTAAATTTTTCTCATCGGTCTCTTACAGTGGACTCACACAAAGCCACCAAGCACAAGCTCTCCGTGCCGGGGTCCCGTGATGAAGCTGCCACCACAGTCAGGGTGCCAGGAGGGGACTGAGCTCCAGCCCAGCCCCTGGGCTCGGAGAAACTTCCATCCCCCCACTGCCACGGCCCCCTCCCCTCCTCATAATGGTCAGGCTTTGTGAAAGAAGGGGTGAATTTCTAGGGTTTTCAGGGGTTTTAAGATAGGGGAAGGAAAAAAAATCAATGCCAAATTAATTTGAATAGAAGATACTGCATGTTGGCAGAAGCCACTTTTCACAGACTCCAGCCGTTTGAAATCTGAAACACTAAAAAGTGGCTACTGTGGATGTGCTGTATTCTTCTTTTCAAAGCAATCTGGCACACAATTTTGCTCCCCTGTTCCAGGACCCAATCCTGCATTCCTTTCACGCTCAGACTCCCATTGACTTTAAGGAATGCAGGATTGGATCCTAAATGTGTGCTTTACTCACACAATAGCTCCTCATGGTTACGATCTATTGAGAAAGGCACACTTTAAAAACCATTTGGAATTGCAGGCTCATCCACCAGGCCAGAATGCCTGTAAAGATCTCCCATTATTTCAGGAAAAATGCTCAGTGTCTGGACTGCACACACACTCTCTCACACGTTTTCCTGGTTTCAAGCTGCAGGCACAGCTTAGCTTGAGATGCATCAAAATATTTTGAGCACTGACCTGATAGCTCCAAAAGAAACCACGTGTAATTTTAGGTTTAAAAAAAAAGCAAAACTCCGGGGAAAGAAAAAAAAACCAAAAACACCAAAGCAAACATATAAGCAGTTGAATCTTAAGGTCGGTTTTTCAGAGAACTTTTGTAAAAGCCTCTAAAGACCCGCACCAGGCTAAGACAAAACAGAGCCTTGCACTGCTATTTTTGAGGATGCTGTATATTGAGTTACAAGGCTATTACGATGCAAATCTCAAATGTACAAGCTTTTTACTCGGCCATAAACACAAAACAGTATACATTGTCCTTTCAGAAGAAAAGGTTTGCTGCTAAAATAGCAGAAGCCCTACGTAAATAACCAACATTCTTTCTGCCTGAGGTCACTGACTTGGCCTATTCAATTCCAGGCTAGTCTGGGATTTGACAATCTAAGCAGGGGAGAGGCCCTTTCCTTTTTTTCAAAAGAATGCTGGGATTTTATTTGAAATTTAAACTCTTGCAAACAAAAGGTGGCATCGTATGTTGGAGGCCTATGAAGGTGGAGTACAGGATGTGTATTGTTTTCTCCCTTTACATAGGTTCTTTCAGGAAAGAGTATTCAGAGTCTACAAATTCACAGAGTGAACAAATTCTAGTAAAATATTATCATCAGGTAGGCAGACATAGCAAGATATGAACAAACACTTTAAAGAGATTAGGAGATTAAATTTCAAGGAATATTGATGCGGGAAAAGCATAAAAATGGTTTAAAACTATAGTTGAAATTATAACTTAAAATAAATTATTTTCAAATTAATAATTGGAAACCATTCTCTAGTTTAAGTTCCTATACTAATTCATATTTGTACACCAAAACTGAGCTTTTCAGTGCAAATTAA
This sequence comes from Promerops cafer, assembly GCA_013398275.1. Taxonomy (NCBI): domain Eukaryota; kingdom Metazoa; phylum Chordata; class Aves; order Passeriformes; family Nectariniidae; genus Promerops; species Promerops cafer. Next base: position 48,826 of record VZSE01005214.1, on the reverse strand, counting down.
CCGTGGCTACAAAGTCAGCTTTCATTCTTGCTCTCCATCTCGTCGCTCTGCCCGGGGGAGGCAGATGGTAGTTGACTATTTTTCCTCCCAATTACCGTTGCCCAGCTCTTACTCGGACTCTCACAAAAGCACACTCTTGTGTAATGCAATTCTCGTCTCCCTTCTGGGCTGCTCTCCAGGCTCCGCGCTGCGCTGTGCCACCTCTCCCGGCGGGAGCAGCCCCCGC
>VZSE01005214.1:32353-48582 GCA_013398275.1 Promerops cafer | reverse complement strand
GGCAGGCCCGCGGCTGCTGCGCCGGGGGCACCGCGGGCCGGCCGGGCCACAGCGGCCCCAGGCCGCAGCCCCGGCTGAAGGGAGCGCTAACAACTGAGCGCTGCAGTCCACATGAAAACACAGCACTCCGTCATTCTGACGTGCTTGTAGCCCAGGGTACACTCGAGACTCTCCTCTGCAGTTTACCTTAAACCGGCCACGATGTCGAAGTGAAAAACTTCATTATCTCCCCCGGGATTTTGCCCCGTGGCAGCCGTGGCACGGAAGGGAACGCCTCTGTACCCAGCAGGTGCTCCTCTGCCGCAGCCAAGCCCTGCATCTCCGCATCCCTGCACCGCGGACCTCCGCAGGACTCGGCCACCACAGCCCCCAGTGGGTGCTGAGGGCACCGAGGACTCATTTCTGCCCTGTGGAGGGCCCATTTCTGCCCTGTGGAGGGCCCATTTCTGCCGTGTGGAGGGCCCATTTCTGACATGTGGAGGGCTCATTTCTGACATGTGGAGGGCTCATTTCCACCCTGTGGAGGGCTCATTTCTGCCCTGTGGAGGGCCCATTTCTGCCCTGTGGAGGGTTCATTTCTGACATGTGGAGGGCTCATTTCTGCCCTGTGGAGGGCCCATTTCTGCCGTGTGGAGGGCCCATTTCTGCCCTGTGGAGGGCTCATTTCTGACATCTGGAGGGCTCATTTCTGCCCTGTGGAGGGCCCATTTCTGACATGTGGAGGGCTCATTTCTGACATGTGGAGGGCTCATTTCCACCCTGTCGAGGACTCATTTCTGCCCTGTGGAGGGCCCATTTCTGCCCTGTGGAGGGCCCATTTCTGCCGTGTGGAGGGCCCATTTCTGACATGTGGAGGGCTCATTTCTGACATGTGGAGGGCTCATTTCCACCCTGTGGAGGGCTCATTTCTGCCCTGTGGAGGGCCCATTTCTGCCCTGTGGAGGGTTCATTTCTGACATGTGGAGGGCTCATCTTGCCCCAACCTCACTGCATGGCTGCAGCTGTCAGCCTCCAGCAGGATTATGTAGATAGATAGCTAATATCTTTCGTTACCTTGCTGGAAAACCCCACCTTTCTTGGCAGAGTATCCATAATCTCCCTGCCATGTTTACTCTAGAGTGGAATTCTCTCTTCCTTTCTGTCTCCTCCTATTTTTTGGTCAGGTTATTTAACTGAAAGGTTGCTTAAAGCTGCAGGGACAAGAAGGTCTCTGACCTCTGGCACTCTGGGAAGGCGTTCCTGTGCAGACTGTATTATAAATTTAGCAGATACTTTCAAGCTTCCATATAATTTGCTAAAGTTTAAATTGGCAGATGTTTCCTTTCTCTCCCACTTACATATTTATTCTATCCCATACCACCCATCAATTTCAGGGTTAACACATAAATTACTTCCACAGAGTTCTAACAGAAGAACTTATTCTGAAAAAGGATTTGCAAAAACATAAGCCAACTATATATTTAAAAACAGAAATACAACTAACTGCATTGATCTAACAGCTACTTTGAGTCTATATATTAACATATATCTTAAAATATATTACTTAACAAGCCAGCAAGTGGCAACACAAGAATATGTAAAATAAATCTCCAAGTGTACTTCCATTTAATGTTTTTTCCCCCAGGGCTGGGTTTACAAATGCAAAAAACCCCCACCAAACCATGAGAGGCCTCCCCACCACTCAACAAGCTGGGAGGACAGGGGGTATAGCTCTTCCCCCAAGGTAGCTTCCACTGTGAGAAGCTTTCACCAGTCCATCACAGCCTCTTGTTCATTATCAGCAAAGAATTCCAATTTTCCAGCTGCTGCCTGTAAGCCAGGACTTAAAAGAGTACTTGTCTTATCACACTATGCCAGGGTCCCAGTACCAGCCCATTCTGTGGCAGAGTAGATCCATGCCCGAAGTGCAGCCCACTCCAGCCCAGGAGTCCAGGCAGGACAGCCCACTCCAGCCCAGGAGTCCAGGCAGGACAGCCCACTCCAGCCCAGGAGTCCACGCAGGACAGCCCACTCCAGCCCACTTCCAGGCAGGACACAGCCTCCCAGCAGCCTGGCTGGCCCCTACCCGTGTGTCACAGTGGGTGGCTCTCTTTCAGCCCCCAGCAAGAACCACCACAATGTCAGCAACAAGGATCCATCTATCCTGGCATCCTGTCCCCAGATCTGGCCAAGAGTGGAAGTTCATTGAGCACTACAAACAGGGCTCACACAGCTGCAGTGTTCCCAAGAATAACCTCTCAGCTTCCAGCAGCCAGCACTTAAGGCCTTCCTGCACCACAGGTTGCATCATAACTATTATGTTTAATAGCCTCACTGGACCAATTCTTCTCTAATTTGTCTAATTTCTCTATGAGATCATTTATATTCTTGGCCTCCACGCTGTCCCTATGGCAGAGTCCCACAATTTCACTGCGTTGTATAAAATGTTCCCTTTTTTTGTTTCGAACCTCTGCTGATCTCAAGCTTCTGTTGCATCTTAGAGAACACAGCAGCCTCTGCAGTCATCACCACCAGACTAAAGAGCTCTGTAAGTCAAAGTCTGAAACTTCAGCTGCACCTGGACATGAATGGGATGCACATCTCCAGCACAACTGGTATTTTTATCTAACAGTGTTCTGAGACTCTGCTCTGGTCTTCTTTGTACAACACAGGCATGGACACACACGTGGAACAGAGTCCCTGAATCAAAGTTCACACTGTGTGATCTCCCTGAGGGAGACAGGACCAGCCTCCAGAGTTCTGCACTGCCTCATGTTCCTGAGCAGCCTTTGTGAGGGGTGAGCTGCTGAGAAACACAACAGGAGGCAATTCCTATGGGAATACATCCAAAAGAAGATGCTACTCTATTCCAGTAAGACTAAAGGAAAAAAAGAACGAAGAAGGAAAAAAGGATGTTTGGTCCTCAGTGTCACGTGGACATTCAGAGCAGGGCAAGAACCCACTGGAGGCTCTGACAACCAGCAAATGCAGGGTAAGGCTGTTGGACTGAGGGTACTGCAGACCCCTCACCATTGCTACCAGGTTCTTTCCTGGAAGTCATTATTCTCCATTCAAGTTCAGCCTCAACTAAAAGTCCCAGCTTAGCCAGGCTCTGAAGCAGATGAAGAGAAACCTGAACAAGAGCTGGAAGAGCAGGCAGGTTGCTGAATGTCACCTTCACATGGAGTGAGCTGCAGCATCACCTCTCCTAACATACAAAAAAGTATTCTGAACAAAAGGAGTGGACGCAGCCCAGTCCTGTGGCAACATGCAGGAGAGCCTCAAGGGAGATGAGCAATTTCCCTAAACTCTCTCCTGCGCTGTCTCACAACAACAAGAATGGATTTGCAGAGTCCACGCTTCCTCCAGTAGCACCGTGTGAGTCAGCAGCCAGTGCAAGCAGCACCAAAGGAACCTCCACAGCCAGCAGGGCTTGGGCTGAGTCATGTCCAGAAAGTGCTCAGCAGCCAGCACCCCATGTCGGTGAAATCAAGCTCACAGTGCACAATTCTCCTTCCCTTGAGATAAATCTTTGCAATAAAGTGAGATTGTTAACATCCACAGTGCCCAGAAATGACATCTTGAGCAACAGCTTTTCTTCACGGGACAATGGAAAAATGTGTCAGGGAGTGGTCCTTGGGTCCAGCAGCACGAAGAAAACTTAGATAGGACAGTACACAGTGAAAAAAGAAAAGTTCAGAATGACAAAGTATTAAAGCATCTGCTAGTTTTGAAGGACATTCTTTGGGTTTAGATTATTTAGCTGTAAATTTGAAAGACCGGTGCAGAGAACAACTCTCCTGTTGCCCACACTGGTGAACAATTACACTGATGTTGGTAACGTTACTTCAGATTCATCCTGGGTAACTTGGAACAAAACCTCGCTAGGGCCTTAGATATGTGTTTTAGACAATATTCCAGTATTCTTTGCTGTAAACAAAACAAAACTGAAAATCCCAGTTGTACTCAATTACTGAAATGGACTGGGGTTTGCTCAGCCAATTTGAAATCTAATCAAAGATCAGCCCTCCTTGGGCTGCCCTTGATATTTTGTGCTGGACTGACCACAGCTTCCTGCAGCAGGTCACATTAGTACTAAACCCACAAGCAGCTCCCGAGCCAGAGGGCTGAATAGGTACAGCTCCTGACAGTACACTCACTTCTTTTGGCACTCAGGTACAATAAGGATATTGTTCCTTTAATGCTTAGCTTTCCTTTTAAGAAGTATGTGAGATTTCAGCCAATTCTCCACAACGATTAGTTCAGGATGAATGTACTTAACTCAGGATTCAGCTGGAAAGAGCCCAAGTAGATGCAATCAATTTTCTGCTAAATCCACTTCCTTCCTCTCTTCTCTACCCAGCATGAGACATCAGCTCTCCACTACAGCCACTGGTGACTAAGACACTGCAAACCTCTGCCTTCAGCCATGCTCCTATCAAAGCTGGTTACTCCTTCTGTTTTCTCCTGGTTTTGGGTTTTGCATATCCTGTTCACTTGCCCAACATTTGGGCTAGGGGGAAAAGGCTCTAGAAGCAAATATGAAAAAGCAGCTCTACAGCAAACCACAAACATCAAATGCATTGGCTCCCGTGACCCTGAACTAAATCACTCACAACTGCACAGATCAGCTGCAGAACTTCACTGATAAAGAACTTTCCCCTCAGTGCAAATTTTGAAACCTCCTCGAGGTTTCAATGTGCAGGTACTGTATGATCTGCCAGCTTCTGTGCTGCCATCTCTGTATGTGAACCAAATTATTGTCACCATCATCACCCAAACCTCACAGGACTTCCGAGAGAGCAGCCACCGGCCCCCCTCCCTGAACCAGCCTCATGCAGCAAGGCCCAGAACAGCACACTGTAACAACAGGGGTGATTTGCTACTTGAATCTAAACAGGATAATGAAAAATAACATCCCTTCAAAAACAAGGCTTAGAAAACATGATCTCTGGCTCTCACCTACATATTTTCTTAAGAGATTAAGCAGATGATTTCCAGCCTTATTTTCCCAAGTGCATACATTCTGCTTTGTTAAATAACTCATGGAATCAGCAGAACAAGTTCTGGTGGCTGTGTGTTCTTTAGGCTTTCTTCCCCTAGTCCAAGGGACTTCCCCTAGTGCTCCCCTACCAGCAAAAAATGTTTGCACATGCATTCCAATGCACGTACATTTATATATTTATAAATTAAATACATCCACATGTCAGCTATTTTCGTCCTGCACCCTAAAGGATCATCTTGAACACTCGTCTGGGGAGCCTGCACCCCACTTTGGAGACTGTTTCTCTAGAGACCGCTGCACTGTTAGTACTGATTTAGCAAATTGTTTCCATGGGTCTGAATTTACACTGCCGTGGCTCCTAAGGTCAGCAATCCACTGAGTCACTCAATAAAGTTATTTGCATTACTTCCAGGAAAAATTGTGCAGGCAGTGCAGTTGGAAGAGTGACAGTGCAGAGTACCCAGGCAGCCAGGGGAGCTGTGTGACTGAGGTTCTGTGACTATATCTAATTTAATGTCAGCACACTTGTGTTTTAGAGGACACTGACAGACAACTGCTGAGATGTAACAGTGAGTAAGCAAAAACGACTGCTAAAAGACTGCTTTTAAACATGCACTAAATTAGATGCCTTTCACTCTGCACAGGCACAGCTAAAAGAGCTGGAAGGTATCGGTGGCTGTGTGCTACACCAGCAGAGCCAGCCCTGCTGGCTGGAGTCAGAGCCACCACTGATGCTACTTACAGCAAATACTCTAAAAGTGTCTCTCCTCCAATTCCCTGCCTGCTTCTTGCCTGGCTCATTATTCACTTTTACTACCACTACTCCAAACACAGTGCAAGTTCACAGGCTTTTGGTAAACAAATAGCTAATCCTGGAAGGTTTTAGGTAAGAAAAAATCAGCTTGGGGGCTGGTGGAGAGGAGGAGAAAGCACCAAGCCTATGGGGCCATCCAGAGCAGGGAGCACTGCTGGAAGCACCTCCCCAGGCACGATGGCTGCCTGGCCCAGGCTGGGCTGCAGGAGCCGGACAAGGGAGCAGCAGGGGATGGCAGGACCAGGACCAGGGCCAGGGCCGAGGGAGCAGCAGAGAAGTAGTAACAGCACATAAGGAGGAGCACGGGGCCCTGAGCAGGAACGGGGAGGAGCACAGGGTTTTGTGCACCTGTAAAAGGAGCCTGTGGAGACAGTAAGAGCAGGACAGTGCCCAAAGCAGCGAGGGACCCCGTCACCAAGCACCCACGCTGCTGTGCCACTGGCACCCCNGGAGCAGCAGGGGATGGCAGGGCCAGGGAGGGGCTGAGGGAGCAGCAGGGGATGGCAGGACCAGGGAGGGGCTGAGGGAGCAGCAGAGAAGCAGTAACAGCACATAAGGAGGAGCACGGGGCCCTGAGCAGGAACAGGAAAGAGCACAGGGTTTTGTGCACCTGTAAAAGGAGCCTGTGGTGACAGTAAGAGCAGGACAGTGCCCAAAGCAGCGAGGGACCCCGTCACCAAGCACCCACGCTGCTGTGCCACTGGCACCCCATGGCATGAACGGGCAGAGGAGAGGGAGCCTCTCCACCAGACTTGAAACCTGGTCCTCCAGGCCTGCCCCTAACACCACAAGGCAGAAAGCACTCGGGGGATTTTGGGAATGGCTTTACAGCGCCCCAGTTACCTCCAAAGCAGTGGAGTTTACCTTGGGGTTTTTAAATTCCATCGCAGAGGCCATGACGGTCAACAGCCTCCCAGGCCCCCTCCTGCCCCAAAGTGCCTCTCCCAAACAGCACGAGGTGACCAGAGCACTTAAAAAAAGCGCTGGGCAGAAGATGCTTTGAGAGGATGAGCAACACTTCCTGCCCCACAGGCTGCCAGGCCTCTCCAGCCACGTCACACACAAACACACAGAAGCTACAGCTTCACCTGTCACTTGGCTTTGCGGACACGGGACAGAGACTGCAATGCTCTTTGCCATTCAGTGTAAAGGGTGGGTTGTTCATTTTGTGGGTGAAATGCTGAAGCCCCTGAGCACCCACCACCTCAAAACAATGGCAGGAGGTTACTCTGGCCCATGACCACAGGACACAACCTGTTCTCAAGTCCCCAGTGTCTGAGAAAGGGAGCGAGAGGCCCAAGTGTCCAGCAAACACTCAACACCATTCCCAGAGGAACCTCAACACCATTCCCTCCTCAGTCCTTGCATGCCCTGAGCCTGCAGGGATGTTTGGGACAGGCGAGGAACATGGAACCACACCTGAAGTTATTACACTTCTGCTCTCTCCACTGCTTGAAGAAAATAATCCTCATTAATTTGAAGCCAGGAGAGCAGGTAGCCCTCACAAGAGGGTGGGTCAGCAAGAGGGGGCTGTTTAGGGGACAGCCCAGCACTGATTTCCAGCCCAGCACCAAGAGCACAGCACACAATCTCTGCTCCATCAGATACCAGTCCTGGGAACTGCCAGAGGGAGCCACTGATCCCTACAATGGGAGGAGCACTGGATATGGATGGACTGGACACTGACCACCAGCGAGGCCACGGTGGGGTTTGCTTCAGGTTTCCTTCCAGAAAGCATTTACTGTACCTAACTCAAGACTGTGGGATCAAGTTTGCAAGTGTGGCAGTTGCCTGTTTTTACTTGCGTGAGCTCAGTGCAGGGCATCCACGTGTAGGGTTCATGCTGGTAAAATAATAGGAATTTCACAAAAAAACCCATAAAATAATTCCTTACTGTTTCTGGCATGGTGTTCACGATCAAAGCCACATTGTAAAATTACATGGGTTTTTATACAGCTACAGGGAAGAGACTCACCTGGGGCAAACCACAGGACTACTGTCAGTGTGATGGGGGCAAGCTCCTGCTGCCCAGCTCAGAGCTCACACTGCCCTCCATGAACTCGGGACTACCCCAACACTAACTGAAACTGGACTTGGGCATGAGTGATGATAAATCTAGAAAGTCCCAGAAGTTTTAGTCAAAGTCAGGATTTGCAGGAAATGAGATATTTATTGGAAGCAAGGGAAAAAAATAGCTTTCTGGCCAAGACTGAATTTACTGAGTTTCTTCCTGTTCAGTGTTTTAAGGGAGTGAGGCAGTGAGGGGCGGTTGGAAACAAGAGCTCTTCATTACCTGGGTTAAAATGAGCTAAAATTTTCTGAGAAGTCCAAGGAGAGGAGAAAACATCCACTGCTGGTAAATAACTTTGACCTGTAGAAGTGAATTTACCAGAACCAAGCTGGTCAGTCTGTAACAGTAAGTTTATAAGCAGGCAAAACATTCAGGTCGTGTCAAATACCAGGGGTTACCAAAGCACTTTCCTTGGTGCCCAAGGCCAGCCCACTGCTGCTATAATTGGCCAATCCTCCCGAGTCCTCTCATTTAAATGAGAAGAATTTATGGTTGTTTATGTAGGCTTCATGCCAAGCCTGTTTCTCTGATAAGCTTCTCTGGTGCATTTGTGTCTCGCATCCGATTTAGAGTCCTCTGAATACTGGAGACAGCATTCCTTGGATACTGAAAATAAATTAAAAACACAATGTTGGGCTTGGACAGAGGAATGGGAACGCTTTTGACGTGGCCCAGGCACTGAGGGCTCTTGGGAGCAGTGCTGGGAAAGCAGGCTTTTTAAAATCTTGCATTAGTCCATTTATTTAATGATATATAATCCTCAAACTGGTCCCCCATAAACTGTAAATACGCCTTATTTGAGCAAGTAATTAGTTTCAGTAGCATGCAGTAGCAGCTGTATGGTTTGGCTGCCAGACACTGGAAGTGTTTCCTCCAGCAAATGCATCTATTTGTGATATTAACAATAATGACTGAAAGATTTACAAAACTTCTCACTTCTCCGGTGCTTTGACCTCAGGATCTCCACATAATTTCAAAATATTGAAAGCAGTATCATCCAGGTGAGGGAGGTGAGAAAGATTATGTCCACATGGGCCAAGCCAGGCGAAGTGATCTGTCCAAGAGGACAAGGAAGCTGTAGCAAGTGGAGCAGAACCCTGTCCCCTGCCTCACTGGGCTGATCCACCCCTTGGTGACCACCAACCTACCAGTCCTCTCAGCTAAGAATTTTTCCTCTGTCGTTTGCCAATATCCTCTGCCAGAAGAAAGCCTCAAACACAGAGTGCTGAAGTCTGCTGCAACTGCATATTTTGTAAGTGTGAAGACAAATTTTAGCAAAAAAAACCCCAAACCTTTATTTTGTTTTGCACATGGCAAGATTCTTATGGGAAAGAGCTTTTCTAGACCCACAAGAAGGCAAAGCATCTTTAAGGTGAAGAGTGGCAGTGGAAACCTTTGATCTGTAAAATGAATTTGCAAGGTAAAACCCAGGCTGCTTTCTGGTGAGAACTTTAATGTGTTTTCAGGCCATACAGACAACTCTCCCTGGAAATAAGCAGTTAACAAGAATTAAGGATGAGATCCTAACCCAGCCTGGACAGGGGGCATGGCTGAGGAGCAAAACCAGAGCCCTCCTATCAGACAGCAGGGGAGGTGAAGGCAACAGAAGTAGCAAAAACCAGATTTCCTGATCGCAGCTCCTGGCAGGAGGGGAGAGGTCCTGCCCCTGCACTGTCACCAGAGAACCACAGCAACAAGTCCAAGACCAGAAACAGCAGGAAAACAGGTAACAGGAATAAGAATAGAAAACGATTTTGAAGTTTGGAAGAGGAGGTTTGCTGGTGAGGAAAGACAGACTGAAGTTTCCATGGCTGCAAAGTGGTATAATCCTGCCTCCTTGATACGGGGATGATGAGCTGCCAGCAGTCCTTAGACACTGGGAATTCCAGGAAAAGCCAAAGATACGCATAACAAATCAAAAGGGGAAATCACCAGGGTACAGTAACATTTCTAACAGTGCCACAGGAGCTCACTATTTTCTGGAGAAAAAGGTACTGACATGCAGTTAAGATCTTGACTAAAGTCATCCATTGTGCCTGTCTGAGATGGAAAACAAAAGATGCCCACACAGAAATAGCAAGGAAGTTTGAATTCTTCAGTAGCAGAGCAGACACATCAGAGCAAATGCAGGCAGAAAGAAGAAAAAGACAACATATGGGGAATGGAAAACTTCCCACAAGATGCATCAGAGACAAATGTGAAGTTCAATCCTTCCAACACACCAGGAAAACAATCAGGTAATGGTGGCCCACAGACCACACTTTGGTCAGTCTAGAGCAGCAATGGTGAGATCAGCTCCAGGGCAAAGGAAAGGTGGAGAGTCACCCAAATGCCAGGAGAGGATCCAGGTGATACATGGCTTTAGGATGGCCTAAACACACAACAGCCTGAATGTGTTTATACACATGGACAGGTTTTGTATGAGGATAAAAAGTACTGAGACAGGCACCAGGAAAGAAACCAGTGGTTGGTTGTGGGCAGGAGAATGGATTCCCTGAGTGCTGAAGGACAAAACTGATTAACTACATGTGTGGACATAGAATTGACTTTTTGTTGAAGGACTATATTACATAAGAAATTATTTCAGAGTTTAGTTTGAAGGCTTAGTTTTCAGGTGAGCAAAGATGAAGGACACCACTAAAGCATTTTTTGCACTTGGCAAAATACGTAGGGACAACATACAGGAGAAACAGTTCAACAGAATTACAGGAAACCAACCCTGTGTTTCTCCTTTAATTCATTTTCTTCTCCACTTTTTCCTTCCACCTGTTCTTTGGTAACAATTAAAGATTACAGGTCCTGGAAATGGGAAACAGAAACATCTGTTGACAACGTCAGTGACTTGCCTGTGCTCTGTTCTGGATTATCTGGATTTTTTCCCTTTTGAGAGACAGACTCGGCAGCAGCCCAAGGGAATCTCTTCTTTTGTAGAAACTGAGGTGTGTTCCAAGAAAACATTTTAAATGGGTGGAGGGGAAGGTAAGAAAGGAAAAAAAAAAAAGCAGAAGGGAAGACTGAACACCCAAAAGACGTGAGTTTCAGAGAAGACCACTGAGACCTGCAGATAAAAGATGCCAATAAGGAAACGGGGAAATTTGACCAAATCTTGTTACTGTAGACAATAGGTGACATTTCAGACCCACAAAACCATGCAAAGAAGTGATTAGCTTCTCTGGAGTTTTTACAGAAATAAAACAGAGACAGAAACCTTGTTAATTAGAGCAGATTTTTTGTACTTTATGTGTTTTCCAGCCTTTGAAAGGATCAGAGGTGCTGTCAGTGAACGATTCCACATTATGAGTACAAAAATGTTGTGGAAGGAAGACATCTATGGTCAGTCAATGAACACAGAAGAAAGTTTCTGTCATGAGTTGCCAGGCAACCCCCACCCATTAAAAGCCATATATTTCATGCTGGAATCATTAATAGCAGAGTGCAATTACAGCCTTTCTAGGAAACAAGGAGACAAACCACCACCCAAGTATTGATCACATACCCTCTGATCATCAGAGATAGAGAAGCATTTCCCAGTTCCCTGTCAGCCAGGTACTGATCCCAGCACTTTTCCCTGGGGCTGAGCCTCCAGCGCTGCCACTGCTGCTAGAGCAGCTCTCAGAGAAGAGTGGCACTGTACCAAGACACACACTCCCCCAACCAAAAAAAGCTTTAAGCACGTGCATCTTCAATGTCTGGGATATCCCCATGGAAGTAAAGCAATCAGATGAGCCACCCCTAAAAAAACAGGTTCTCTCCTAGAGCTGAACTAAATTTAAATTAGTCACAGAATTGAAAACATCTCATGACATAATATTTACAGCATAATCTGCAGAAGGGACCCAGAAATGGACTGCTTTATTTCCAGCCCAGCAGACAGATCAGTGCCCTGATGGGCCAGAGTTACCTGGGACAACAGACAGCAATGCAGAGAAATACAAAATGCCTCCTAAAATGTAAAACTCAACTACATAAATTTTAAATAAAGGAGAGTTTCCTGTGTCTATCCCATCTCAAACATTTCTGATGACTCTTTTCCATCCCATTGTTTTTGTTCGAAAGCCTGGGATATTATCAGACTAACCACAGATCAAGATATAACATTTTTCTAGCAATCAGTACCCAAAGGTACTTGGGCTCTTGCATGGGCTGGTATCCAAGTTCGACTTTTAATTAAAATTAAGATTATGTTCCTTTGCTTAGTCATGCTCAGAGTCTTGCCCAGGGGAGCCCAAACCATGTGAAGCCAGCTGTCATCTCTGCCATCCACTGCCTCTTCCTAGAGCGAGCACCTCCCTTTCCTGAGCTCTGCACTGGGGGGGTGGCTGGGCCTGCTGCTGCAGACAGAAACGGCTTCACCCATCTGTCCTGACAGGTGTTAAATGGGAAGTGCGGGGCTGAGCACAGGCTGTAACCCATCCCAGAGATGCAGAGTGACTCAGGCAGAGCTCTGCCCCCCTGCAGCAGCAGCAGAGTTACCTCAGTGACACGTCTACACCAGCCACAGGCCGCGGCACAGACACCAAATCCGCGCTCCCAGCCAACCTCGCACCTCCGCACAGCGCTCGGCTTCTCCTGGGCATCACACCTCCAAGGGTCTGCCCCACGCACAACACGACCTGCTGCCAGCTCCAGCCACGGCCTGGAAACCACCAGACATCCTGTCTGTGGCCACAGACTCAATCCAACCACGGGCTGGAGTCGTGGATGAGCAACAGTGGCAGGGTGTGAGCTGAGGGGATGTTCCTACAGCACAGCACTGAGTCACTCCCAGCTTGGCCCCTGAGCACCAGGTATTAGCCAGTGCCTCTGGCAGGGTTACAGATGAGAAATCCCAACATTTCAGCCTGCTCCAGTCCAACAATATGTGCTTAGAAAATGGCAGGGAAAAGCTCACAAGGACACGAGCTACCCAGCAGCCTGTCACTGCAGGGCCCCTCACAGCAATGCCCATGAGCCCCTCTCCCTTCAGGGCTCTTGCCAGGTTGCCTTGATGCCCAGAAGAGCTGCACGAAGTGGCTGCAGAAAAATGAACAGATACTGCAACTAAGGCAGTGAAAAGTCACTCATGAGGTGCCAAGGGTAACCACTGGCACACACACATACATACATTTGTACCCTGTGATTACCAACTCTAACACTGATGGACACACGCTGTAGAGCTCACAGATTTGACACTGAATTTTGTTCTATTTTATGGGAAAGTCACATTTACAGACAATTTAATTTGCAGCTACAAAGCAAGAACTGGCAGTGTGCAATTTGGATGCAGCAACTCATGCCAAACTTATAAATACACTGTGGGACAGAACAAATACAAATTGAAAATGAACCTTCCACTGGGAATTTGGGTATTTTAAAAACTCACCAACTGCTGTAAATATACACCAAAAGGACACAGCTTCCTTAAGATGTTCTGTGCCTTACTACCACCAAGAGCAAACAAAGGTTCAACTTGGGGCAGCAAATACGCAAAAGACCATTTCCAGTGTCACAAGGAACTTCTCTGGGACGTGAGCAACCTCCTATTAATAGCCATCTACATCCAGTAGCACTGAGTGGCCTCAGACAGAAATGAAAAGGCAAGTTGTGACTGTGGCATGAACTGACTCCCTTTTCTTACCAGCTGGGGGCATGGGCTGGTTCAGAAGTGCTCTTCATACCTCAGGGTAATAATAACAATACTCACACCGTGGTTGTCCCACTTGGGCCTTTGAAACCAGCAGCTCTGTCAGCCCTCCCTGAGATCCCCTCCCAGAGACCTGGATGAGCTTGTGAAGGCTGAACAAAGGCAGCAGCACTGCCCATCATCACCTAAACTGTGACACCTTTACCAGCTGTCCCTCAAAACTGAAGTGCTGTCTGACCCCTGTGAGTGCTCCGGGCTGGCCAACAGCCCTCAGGTGAGAGCTGCATCCCTTCGTATGCTACAGTTTGCTCTAAGTTCTGGTTGATCTTGCCATGATTTTCTGTACCTTAAAACCAGCAGCAAAAGCTCCAATTAAAGATGAATGGCATGCTCAGGCATTTGCTTTCACGTAGGAGAGCAGAACATGTTCCTGGCTTTTATGGTGAAATACTTGGAGAGTAGAGCCTTCAAACCCTTAGCTCTGCAAAGCTCATTCCCTGACCAAAGGTCATTCCCTCACACTCTCTGAGTTACAAACAGCAAACTGATACTCCTCATTGTGAAGATTTATTTTACTGTACTTTCATTGCCACTGGATTAAAATTTTCAGCCTGAAAAGACACTGCGGACGACATTATGATCTGCAAACTGAAGGCACCTGGTAAGTTCTCTTCTTTAATGAGTATCAACCAGAGTCCATTAATTCCTGCAACTGTTCACCTGCACTTAGATCACACAAGCAATCTGGCATTACAGCAATTATCCTTCAAGAAATCCTGTCATGCTCTGAAATACTATCAAGAGGAATTAGATGATGAGCTGTTCAGACAGATATTTTTCAGGTCTTGTCTTCCATAAGCAAAATCTGCAACTGAACTCCTGCCAAAGCCAAGATTTTATACTTAACAGAAGGGACAGATTATGTTGTTGCCTGAATTAATATCTGTTATTTACAATTCAGCAAAGCAACTTTACATATGACTAATGTAACATATTTAAACACATCTAAGTGCTTTGCTGAATCAAGGCCTAAAAGAGATTCTGTTAGTGTCAGGGCTGAGACAGAATCTGCATTTGAAAACCATCCTAACAAACTTCAGTTGTTTCCTCTAAGAGATTGTGAAAAAAGATCTACATTGAAATACTCAATCTCAGGAAATCAGATCACTTTGGCTTCTACCTTACCTGCAGAGAATTATTTGACCTCTGAAAAAAAGCTATCTGAGGAGCATGGCTGTAGGCAGAATGCCACAGGAGTTTACAGAGATGTGGCAAAAATCTACTGACAGAGCAAGAGATGCTGAACTTGCTCAGTTAGGAGAGCAAGGCTCAGGCATCCAGCACCCACTGAACACATTCGAGAGGCAGAAAAGCAGCACATAAAACATCCCAAATAACTCACTCACTGTTCCTTTCCATTTTAATTCTAATCTCAGTTTATTGGTGAAATCTCCTTTTTTTGAGGAGATCCTGTGCAACTCTGAATCAATATATTACTGATGGTTTTTCCCAAAGTTGCCAGAACCTAGGAACACAATGAAGAGATTTACCATCTGAGCATTTTCCAAAATATCTAGAGGGGACAGAAGTCTCCTGTTTATTAACCTGAAATACTTTCTCATCTTTCCACATTCATGTCCTCAAAGAGGGAACCACCCTCACTGCAGGAGACCCCAATAACCCCCATTCCATCCTTACACCCCTACACTGGCAAGGCTGGAGCCCCCACAGAGGTGCCCATGGCTGAGAGTCTGGTTTTGGGTGTCCTCTTAATTACAAGCAACACAAACCCCCCAGCAATGATGTGATAAACAGTGGTGGGAGTGGGAAAGGACAGCACTGGGAGCTCCTGGGAAGGCACAGGATGGCCTGTCCTGGCACATGCTGCCCTCTTCAACCAGGACACCCTGACAGATGGCACCTGGCACTGAAACTGAAGATAAACTCAAAGAAGTGCCTAAGAAAGGGCTCTGACTCAGGCAGAATTTCCACTTCTCTGCACAACTGCACTTGTCTTTGCTGAGTTGAAAACACTCACTGCCAAGTGATGAAATGAGGCCTTGGAGGCTCCATCATTCATTATCACATTTCAGCCTGAGTGGTCTCCAAACCACAACTTTTCCCAAGGGTTTGAAATATTATTTTATATATTTCTTTAATTGTAGCTGGTTAAGTATTGAGCCCTTATCTAAATCTGATATTTTCAGGTGCAGAATCATTGTTCTTTGGTTACTGCCTTTTATTTACTACAACCATTCTTTTGAAAGTAAAACTGAAAACTGCTGGAGGTGAGCTCAGATCAGGATTGGAATTTGAGGGGGAAAAAAAGACAGAATAGAAAAGAGACAATCTCGTGCTCTTATTCTCACATTTCTAATTTGCACTGGGCTGGCATGGCCAGGTTTTGGTGGTGGGGTGGCTCTGTGAGAAGCTGCCAGAAGCTTCCCCCGTGTCCGGCAGAGCCAATTCCAGCCGGCTCCGGGACGGACCCGCCCCTGGCCAGGGCTGGGCCCGTCAGTGACAGCGGCAGCGCCTCTGGGGAACATTCAGGAAGGGGGAGGAAATCCCCGTGGAGCTGCAGCTGGGTGAGAGGAGCCAGGATATGTGAGAGGAGCAGCTCTGCAGACCCCCAGGGCAGGGCAGGAGGGGCAGGAGCTGCTCCAGGTGCCGGAGCTGAGGTTCCCCCGAGCCCGGGGCACAGCCCAGGGAGAGGCAGCTGTGCCCCCCAGCCCCTGGG
>VZSE01005214.1:0-27071 GCA_013398275.1 Promerops cafer | reverse complement strand
AGCCCAGGGGCTGGGGGGCACAGCTGCCTCTCCCTGGGCTGTGCCCCGGGCTCGGGGGAACCTCAGCTCCGGCACCTGGAGCAGCTCCTGCCCCTCCTGCCCTGCCCTGGGGGTCTGCAGAGCTGCTCCTCTCACATATCCTGGCTCCTCTCACCCAGCTGCAGCTCCACGGGGATTTCCTCCCCCTTCCTGAATGTTCCCCAGAGGCGCTGCCGCTGTCACTGACGGGCCCAGCCCTGGCCAGGGGCGGGTCCGTCCCGGAGCCGGCTGGAATTGGCTCTGCCGGACACGGGGGAAGCTTCTGGCAGCTTCTCACAGAGCCACCCCACCACCAAAACCTGGCCATGCCAGCCCAGTACTACCCACCTTTTCTAAAACTGAACTGCTTTAGTTCAGAGCAGCATCAACACAGGCATCAGTATGAGATGTGGAGTGTGATCAGATGAATTGGGATACTGGCAAGTTTTTAAAAAGTGTTTTTCCTATACTACGAATTCCAATCTTGAAATGGACAGACCATTCATTAAATCACAGGGTTTATTGGTGTTTATACCTTTAACTCCCTCATTTCATGTCATGAAGGGAGATTAGCCTTTTTGTCAGCTAGCTCAACATCCTGGCACAATGTTGCCATTTTAGACTGTTTGTCAAATGAAATGATAAATTTAAAACCCAATACATCCACTAATATTTTTTTAAATCTTAAACCTGATCTCAGAAATTTAGAGAAGCAAAAACTATGACTCTAAGATTAACAGCTACCCAAGCTAAACCTAGTGAGACAAACTAGCTGCCATCCAGCTCCATCAGCTCATTGCAAACTTGTTAAGAAAAGGCCAGTCCTTGGGCGAGCTCAGCCCTGACACAAGGAGTGGAATTTCAGAACATTTGTTGCCTTATCCAAGGCTGCCAAGTCTCTTCATTTATTTGTAACCAAGTGTTATGGAAAACATCTTCTATTTGCCAGGAGCTGAAGGTTAACTGATCAGAGGTGGCTATTGCTAACTGTGGATGCTGTGACTGGTAGAGGTGTCCTGTGAGCCAGCAGCTGCAGGAATTCCTCACTCCCAGCAGCAGCCCAGAGCCCAGGAGCCTGCTCGCTGTCCCACCTCACCCCGGGGCTCTGCAGGGACCCTGGGGCAGGGGGGCTGCACAGAACAAGGGGGCACCCCTAGAACAAGCTGGTGTCACCTCAGCATCGGGCCCTGCTCCCGCTTCACTCTTGGCCATGGGGACAGAGGAAGCCCCTTCAGAGCCCCCCAGCTCCCTGGGCACTCCTTGCCCACCTTTCCATGCCAGCACAGGCAGGTGTTGATAACCTGGCTGGCAGATTGCTCTGACTGAACCACGTTTTCCCATCTACGCTTGAAGCTGTTCAGAGAAGAGCAGGAATCCACAGTCTGTAACTCTGGCAATTCTGTCTCTGAGCTCTTGTGCACAAATCTACTACAGTCCAAAGTGCTTTGATAAATCAAAGTTATTACCTCATTTCTTTGCCATTGCTGCACTGAACCATCAGAAGCAAAAGAAGGATTCATTGTGGATGTTAGACTTGCACTGGCCTCTCCAAGCAAGTGATTTGTTAGGAGCAGCTGTCAGTTTGTTAACTTGTTTTCTCCAAGAGAGTAGTCATCAACTCCAGGAATGAATGACCACAGAGATGATTAGCATACTAAAAAAGCTTATGTAAAATTCCAAAAGTGTATTTTGGAAAATATATATGCAGCTGCAGTGTGAGTTTAGTGTGAGCTCATAACTGCCTAGGAAAAGCCCTGATTACATGACTGCTCAGGTCTGCTTTTCTACCAGTCACAGCCCAGACTGCACACTGCGGGCTTGTGAAGCCCTGACATAACAGCTACATCACTTTTCCCCCCCTTCCCAGATTTAATTCCAGGGCTTGTTAAACCACCTATGAAGAATGTTCTGTTGCAGAGCAAACGTGTCTCGTCTCTGACGCTTCCCTTGACATAACTTCAGATCAGCTTCTGCCTTTATACAATTCCTTGCCCCTCCTGACACCTCGATTCTGAGCACTCAGCTGCACCCCAGATCTTTAACACATCAGCTGCTATGCTTCTACCCAGGTCATCAGCTCTCCTACAGATCTGGTGTCTCTACCCAGAAAAATACATTACAAGATGTTTCATATACTCAGAGTTGCCATGAAGGTTGGCTGAGCCAGGAGCACAGCACCACAGCAGTCCTTGGCTGGGGTGGAGATAATGTTCACTCCCTCACAGGGTGTTTAACCAAACAGGAGTGCACAGACTGAACATACACTCCGTGGAGCACAGCAAACAACCATCAACAAAAACAGTACTAGAAAGAGAAGGAGCCCCCAGAGACTCCCTGCTGGACTCCAGCACGTGGCCAGTGCTCCCCACATCTTTAACCAGCCCACTTCACTGAGCTTGCCCACATCAGTGAGACCATCCTCTGTGGACACAGCCTGGCAAGCCTCCAGCACTGCACAGCAACAGAGCCATCAGAGGCACAATGCTCCCTGGGTAACTCACACAGCAGCACACACAGACATCAGCACCAGCAGCAGATCAGACAGCTATTGTCTGATGTGTTCACTGACTCTGCTCCAGCCTTGAGACCAAATGCAATGCATTGTAATCACAAAGGTATCAGCAACAACCTATTTTTCAACCTGCTGGTACTTGTAAGAGTTTCCTGTATTAGGCTGTGCATTACAAGAAGTTCAGTTTGGGACCTGTACATCAGATCTGATAATGCTCTTTTAGCCATGCCAGTACAGGCTGCTACTTCATACAGACTTCACCAGGCAGCCAGAGTTAGGAAAAAAGCTGATAAATGCCATGCATATCATGGCAGATATTTAACCACCTTTTGGCCAGGCTTTGTCCTCGGACACAGGTGGAATTCAGCCTGTGCCTGATGCCCCCTTTATGTAACCTAAAGCAGAGGTTTAGCACGAATGCAAGAAAAATGGTACCACGTGGCCTCTCAACTCCAGCAGGCAGCAGCTGTGTGAGCTGGGAGAATCCAGACTGAGCACCACGGCCCAGGGATGAGCTGCAGCTTCACTGTCTCACAGCCACACCGTATCTCCAGGATAACTGCTACATGCTGCCTACAGTAGGAAACAACCAAGCCCTGTCATCAAGAGTTATGGTAAAGCTAAAATTAACAACTAACACATGGCACAGATGACTCCCTCCCTGCCTCTGCAGTTCTGGGAAAGGGGCGGATGAACGTCACGCTGGGCCACTGCAAAATCCCCTTTTCTTCTCTCAGACAGGAAAATCATCTCTACACAAGCCCCAAACAAGATTCTCCACACCTGCAGCCTATCCATGGCACAGGGGCAGGAAATGGACACCCACTGCCACGGAGCAGGGACAACAAACAAGGAGGGAAGCCTCAGCTCCAAAGAAGAAGCCGAACTGCAGCAAGAGCTGCAAGAGCTGTGGAGGGGCTGTGTCAGACACCTGCAGGTGCCCCTGGCCAGGGGAGGTGCTGCCTGCAGCCAGTGATCTCACACAGGCTGCTGCCACTACCTGTCAAATGTGCTCTGCTAAGCAGCCAGGCAAACAGTGAAGCCCCAGAGCTGCCCTGAGCCCAGGCAGTGGTGCCACTGCTGCTGCAGTACCTGCTGAGCTCCAGGCAGCTCCCGTGCGCGTCCTGGGCTGCGGCAGCTTGGATCGAAGAGGTGACCTCAGGGGAGAAAAATGCTCCTTCCCTTCCAACAACCACAGGAGGAGGGATCTTCCGACACACACGTCATCCCCCGGTCAGGCAGAGAGAAGACACGAGGCACCTGCACGGGGCAGGGCCAGGCAGAGCAGGGGAGGCAGCCCAGGGAACCCTCCCAGCCACCATGGGCAGCTCTCACTGCAGGGCTCTCATCTGGTACCTGGCAGACACCAAGGATTCAGTATCTAACCTGAAATGAAATCTGGCACATACAAGTTAGAAATAAATACAACCTGGACATGCTCAGCAGCAACATCCTGTACTAGCAATGATGGAGGGACTGCCTGGCTAAGCTACCAGCACTGCCTCTGCCCCAGGAAAGAGCAGGAGACACCCCAACTTGAATTAAGGTTGAAAATGACAGGCTAAGAAAAGTGAGAAATGCTCAAGTAAATGTTTTAGGCTCTCCTGCCAAGCCCCAGCCCATCCACACCTGGCATCCCAACACCCAAGAGCCATAAGGGGGCTGACGCCATCTGGCAACACAACCCTAACTCCAGCCTGGAAGTCCCCAAGTGCTCCCTGCAGCGACTGTGCTGGAGTACACCACACTGCAGGAACATGGGCCACAACACCTAACACAAATCACAGCTTAAGCAAAGCAAGGCAAGAAGCAGCCTGTGCACTGCAAAACTTCTTGTTGTCACTGTTAAACCTTGTTGAGATTACCCCCAACCTTACTTTCGTCCTCAAGGAATAAACAATAAACTATTTAGGCCCTTGAGATATGCATCTGCTGACTTAAAAAGATCTCCATCACTTCAGTGCCTGCCTGCTTCAGGAGGCTTTACTCAATTAATACACAGGGGTGCATGTGTAGAACTTTACTGAGAAAACTCAGAATTTGAGATCATTTATGTTTGGTTACAAATGCAGTGAAGTTCACATTCACTGGAAGTTTTGCAGAAGCAAAGCTGTAGGTTCTGGAATAACTTTCATTACCTCCACTCTGCCTGTTGCTTAACAAGGCTTGCGTGGGACAAAGCTGCTGGGAGAGGTCATGGCCACAAAGGAAGGCACTGGGACCAGTTCCAGGAATGACAGTGCTGATGAGAGCACAGGAGCCAAGCTCTACCTGCCTGAGGGATCGGCGCTGCCAGCAGGACTCAGCCTATTCCTGCTCGCTCTGAAAGCAGCCACACATGCTGTCTGTTCTGCTTTGTCCTTAACCCTTCCGCAGTTTCAAATGCAGGCTGGGGTGATGGGCAAGTGTTTGGGAAGGCCACAGAAACAGATCACAAATGGCTGACTCCCTGACTCCCTATTTTAGCAGCTCTGAGCCCAGGGCCTGTCCGTGCTGGTGAATTAAAGCAGCTCCAGGCCAGCACTGCAGAGCGGAGATGCCACAGGAGCCACTCTCAGCCTGAGTAGCAGCTGCTGCAAACTGGCAGGCTTCTGTTACTGCTGGAGGAGATCCACCCCATCACACAGTGAAAGCCCGAAGCCAGCACAGCAAATGCTGCCTGCTCCATACAGTATGTGAAATTACTGCTCTGCAGCATGGAGTGACTGCTGCTGTCTGCAGGGCCCAGCCCACCCCGGTGCCTCCGCAGAGCTCCCTCTGCGCCGAGCCCCCCGCACAAGGCCCCGCACAAGGCCCCGCACAAGGCCCCGCACGGCCCCTCGGCACCCACTCTCCGAGTTACACTCATGCTTGCTTTACAAGCATTCATTCATCTCTCTGTGCCTTGATGTAGTGCCTGGCACTTCCAGGGTAATTTATACTTCTTATTTGGCATTTATAGAAAAATCTTTTGCCACTGAGGCACCGAAGTGGAAGGCAGAGGAGCTCTCGTGGCTGCTCCGTGGGCCGTGCGACTTTGGGTCGCTTCGTCTGGCATTCGGAGCTCAGCTGACTGCTCAGGGCTCGTGCTCACACCGACAATCACAGCACAAGGGGACTTTCAAATAACTTCAGCGACCAAAGTACTAAGCAAAAATAAAGACAGAAAAAAAATCCTGTTTCTGAAAGCACCTTGTGATGACTGGGATTGTCAAAGCAAGGAGACATACAGCTGGGGTGGTGAAGGAGGGCACCGCTGGAATGAGTAACTTGGAGGGAGTCTGTGAACCAGGCTTTCCTGTCCTACTGCCCCTCCACTGCTGAACACCTGGGTGTCTGGCTGTGGACAGAGCCCTCTTACAGCCCCAAGGGACCAGGCCAACAAGGCCCTTCAGCTCAAACCACACTTACTTTGCCTGGAGCACAGTGAGTGTAATCACATTTATAACGCAGCCAGTTGAGGAGTGTTGAATTTCTAGCAGTGTAGTAGCAATCACAGGAGGACAGGCTATGGCCAAAAACTGGAGCTGGTCCAGCTGCTGGCAGAGGAGGACACAGCACCACAGCCAGAGCCTGGCTGAGCCCAGCACACACACAGGTAGGGCCTGGAGCCAGCAGGGCTGAGCGATGCTCCTGCAGCTCCTGCTTGCAGTCCAGACTCATCAAACACCAACAGCCAAAGCTCCGCAGTGCTCCCGGGCAAATCCCCTGGTAGGAAGCTGGTGTGAAGCACCAGGGGCACTCAGCCCAGCTCTACACTCAAACTGACAAGGAAGGGGGCAGACCTTCACACTGCACAGCCCAATATAATGGGCAACAGAAGAAGTGGCAGTTCACAGAGAGTGACAAAGAAGATTTTAAAAAAAGATTTACTTGGTTTTTAGTTATCATGGATACTGCAATTTATACCAGTTGCTGGTTATACCAACTGGGGAGAGATGCTTGCCCATGCCATCACTTCAGACTTTGGCACAATGCAGGTCAGACTGTAGAGCTTTTATGTTTTATTTAAACTTTTATTAAGTTTTATTTTCCAGTGACAGGTTTACAGACATTGAGACAGTTTTATTATAGCAAATAAACAATAAACTAAATATTTAGAGGTCATATGGCCATCATCTTTCCTATCTGCTGCTGCCACACATTAGTAATAGTACATTTATCTACATATTACAGATTTTTTCTATATAAGTGACAGTGTGCACAGTACAGAACCAGTCAGAAAACCTACTGCACCAGCCCCCTTTTCCAGTTTTGATGTTCTTAGTTACCTTTCGTTTCTGTCTTGGCTCTTTTCTATATTAAATGTGAGTCACTGACACCTCTGTAGTCTTCAGAGGAAAAAAACCATCTGAGATGACATGGAAAAGACAGAATCAATTTAAATACCTCAGCTTACAGAAATCTGTGAACCAGGGAACAGCAGCGATACTGCAACAGGAACGATGCAGCCCAAATACCCTGAACTCCACAGCACGTCAGAGCTGCAGACATCAGCTGCACACACGTCAAGCTGGAGACTTTTCATTACATTCTCCTGCCATTGCACGCATGAGTCATCACTCTAATATATGGCAGAAAAAGGTCATATATTACAGCTGCCTTCCTTGACATATTTAAAACGGGTTCATGATTAAACAAGGAGGCTAGTCTAAAAGTTTCCAGGTGCACTTTGCTATTTTCTTAGATAATGGTCTATTTCCAGCTCGAGCACGACAGTCTGGAAAAGGCAGGGAATTACGTAACCACGTTTGGTTACCAGCTCAGCAGCTCCTCCACAAGCAGCTCCCAGCCCCACACGGACACCACAGCCCCACAGTGCCAGCAGCCACCCCACAAATGTGCTGACACCTCTCCACAGTTCACACCTGCCCCAGGGAGGTTCTCCAGTATTCCCAGAAGCAAAAATAGGTTTGTTCAAACATAAACATGCACATGGGTAGGTACTATACCAAGCTAGTATTTAGGAAGACTGAGCTATTAACTTGAGAAAAGCTGGAAGTGATTTGAAAATCTGTCAGCTCAACCCTCTGAACCAGTTTTTTCTCAGACACCTCAAGTCCAGTGACTCAAGGATGCTTTGAGAACATCAAGAGGAGGAATGTCCCTTCCTGTAAGGTACAGGAACGAGCATTTCAGAAAGTACTTTGCCATGGGCTTCTCCCACCTTCAGTCCTGAAGGACCTGGCAAGCCTCAGCTTCCCCAGCTGGGTGAGAGTGAAAAGCTGTCTCCTAAGGCTGGGCCCAGGGCTGTGCTCAGTGCAAACAGCCACACTACTCCACTCAGACAGGAAGATGCTCAGACTGTAAGAAAAGCCTGTCCTGATCTAGCAAGTTGAAAACCCTCAGGACAGCTGGTCAAATACAGCTTGAACGACATGTAAACAGGATATTCTAATTTTGCCTCCTCTACCTTTGGGAAACAGCGGCACTAAATGCTGTAGATGTGGGCTCATTTCCTGCCTGTGAATTCAACTAGGGGGAAAAAGTAAAAGTTACAAAATCAACACGCTGCCCATGTGTTCAGCTGCTCTCCAAGGCAGACCAAAGGTGGGCAAGGTGTTCTTCCAGGCTTTTGTCAGGCTCCTGTCTGCAATGATTCCTGCAAGAGGGCAACTCTGAGCTTCCCACAGCCATGAGAGGACCTGAGCTCCATTCTGACCTTCAGGGCCTGGCTCCCCCCAGCACCACCCAGACCTGCAGGAGTGGACAGGTGTCCCCCTGACTGACACTGAACCTTCCACTGACATGGGCAGCAGCACAGGAGGCCACGTTCCAACACCTGAACAAATCCACCTTCACAGCTCTTAGTACCAAAGAAAAAGATGCCACACAGTGTAAAGTACTGATAGTTAACTTCATCTTGGCAGGATTTCTGCTAGGTCAGGTATCCTCTGTCTGGACTGCTTTGACTTTTTGCTGGATCAGGTATTGTCAGTCCTGGATCAAGTAACAGTCTGCTCTCCAGCAGCTGGAATGAACTCCAGGGTATGTGGTCTGTCTGGCTAATTCGACACAAATGTGAACACACACTTGATCCACATCCAAATAGTATCAATGAATGATCCAGAAATGCACAAATATTGCACTCAGGACCATCCCTCTCCCCTGCTTGGACCTAGACTGTCATCTTGACATGAAACAGGAGCAAAGTGGGTATAAAAGGGCAGAAATTGGGGGAAAACAAAAAACAAAGCAAGAAAAAAACCCCAAACAAACAAACAAACAAAAAAAAGAAAGAAACTCATGATGTTAGTGTTCTCTGATGAAAAAGGTGTGAAATGGGCATGGTCACAACACCCAGCTAAGAAGCACACGTTGAATCTACTTATGCCCTCAGTGATGAGCTCTCTCCCAGACAGTGACAAATCAGCAGGCAGAGCTGGCAGACTGTGTCTAAAATCAAACTTTTTTTTGCCACCCACCTTTTCTGTTCTCACAGACAGACCAGAGACCTGTGCCTGGCTGCTCTGCAAAACCTGGGCAGTGAGGGGGAATCATCCAAGACACTGACTCTGCTTGGAAAGGACCTGGCACAGAAGGCAGCCCCCACCTGTGCCAGGGGTTTGGCATCATCTGCTCTTTTCACAGCCTGCCCACTGCACCTGCAGCCAAAGCTTTGGCCCACAACCCCTGCAGAGAAACCTGCAGCCACGCAGCTGAAGTGCTAAGCTGCTGCTAGTAAAGAACATGTGCCCTGCAAGATCACTTGGCAGCGAGATGCAAACAGGGAAACACCCCTGGCCTCAATGGCTCCTGTCAAAGAGCAATTTGCTTGAGGGGAAAGGATTTCTCTTTGCTAATGATCCCTGAGCACAGTGCTGGCACTGGTGCCCGACCTGTCCTGTCCTCACCCAACAGCTGCCATCCAGCTCTGCAGGACCCACCCTCACATCACATCACAAGGGGCCTGTCCCCAGAACTACACTGGGTGCCTTCTCCATGCCCACCCTACTCACCATCTCCCTGCCAAGACAGACAGCGTTCTGTTCTCTCTAAAGGATGATTTTTGGAAGATTTTTGGACTCTGTTCCTTATAAGCGGGATGCCAGGCTCAAGCCAAAGCAAGGAACAAGACACGAGATGCTCTTTTCTCCCACTCCTGACACCCCAACACCCAAACATCTCTGATTTAGTAACTCATCAGCTCCACCACCCACAGTCATGAGACAGCAAAGGAGTTGTGGCTAAATTTCTAGCTAGATTTCTTATAAAAATACAACTCAAGCACAGTTGAAGAGCAAACTCCCCTGGTATAATTATTCTTTAAAAATCTTTCTAGAAACAGCAAAAATCACCTCCTCAAGAACTGCATAACCAGGGAAAGAGTGAGCAGATAGAAAAGGGTTTGGAAGGTAATTTTTCATTTTGTTAGTTACAGTAAACATCTCCAAATAAATGTGATCTTATGGATTTCGTCAGCCAAACCCTCCTGCTCCATTTTGAAAGGTTAGATGAAGTGGTGAAATGTTAGTTAATTTATGTGTTAGAGGACTGGCTAAAAAATAACAGAAACCTATAATCTTTTCATAATTACAAGTCAACACTTAAGTGATATGAGAAGCTCTATTCATAGCCACTAAAAGGAGCATTCATTCCTCTTTACATCATCCCTTTACCCTTATGTCTTGATGCAATTTTCAACAGCAGGTGAAACCACTGAAAATTGGAAACAGTGTGAGAAATTTTCCTCTATCTGGTTTTAATTAAAACACTCAGCAAAACAGAGAAGTGATAAAGAGAGGCAACCTGTTCCACCTCAGCTGCTGCCTGTGCAGCCATCCTGGGAGAGCCCAGTGGAAACCTCACGTGCAGTGTCAGGGCATTTTCCCTACTGCTAAAGCAGTGCTTCAGATTAGGGTATAAAACATAATTCACATCTGATTATGAAGTATGTGGTAGTTGCTTGGTGCCCTTTTAGGTTTCAGGGCATGCACCTGAGAAGTGGGCACTGGAGGGGCTGCCTTTGGGAAGAGGTGAGACCTCAGCTCCCCACAGAGGGACCTTCCATGGGGGCACTGGCTGGGAGCTGCACTGTCCCACCCAGGAGACCCCACCAGAAGCTGAAACACCCCACTCCCAGCCCCTGCTGCTGACACAGCTTTTGTGGGCAAACTGCCCAGATGCTGAGGCTGGACCGAGCCCGTGGGCACCCCGTGTCCAGGTGGTGGGCACCCCGTGTCCAGGTGGTGGGGCACCCCGTGTCCAGGTGGTGGGCGCCCCGTGTCCAGGTGGTGGGGCACCCAGGACATGCCTGCAGCTTCAGGGTCCCCCTGATCCAGGGCAGTCATTCCTCCAGAGCTCCAGCTGAAGCTGCTGTTGGTTTCCTTTGCCAAACACACACCCTGGACTCCAGAGGGCCTTTCTGCAGAGCTGCTTCCAGCCAAGTGCTCCCAGCTCTGGATGAGGCTCTGGCTCCCCAGTGGTGGGACTTGGCTTTTCCCTGTGTTCAGTTCCATGGGGTTCCCATTCCCACATTTCTGCAGCCTGTCAGGGTCCTGCTGAGCACCACCAACATCCTTCCAGTCTATCAGGCAGTCCTCCACGGTGGTACAAGCCACAGGCTGGCTAGAGGGTCCCATCACCCCAGTCATTAATGAAGATGTCAGACACTACTGACTCCAGACCCAACTCCAGCATGGACTTAGGAGGTGCAGCACTAGTGACTGGCTCCAACTCAGCCTCATCCTGCTGGTCACACCCAAGCTTAGCCAGTTTTCAGTCTGTACTTCACTCGTTTTTCCAGAGGGATGTTATGGGACAGCATCAAAAGCTTTACTGAAGCTGAGATCAAGCACCACTGCTCTCCCCTGATTCCCCAAGCTTTTCATCACAGAAGGCCAACCCAGCACCCCTGCTCCACGTTTTCCCTGGGCTTCCTTTCTCTCACATACCTGCAGAAGCACTTCTTGACTTCCCTGTCTTTCACCAGGGCCAGCTCCAGATGAGCCTTGTGTCCCCTGATATTCCCTCCAAGTCACCTGTCCCTGCTTCCACCCCTGATATATTACACACATCCTTTCCATTTCTTTCTTCAGAGCCCCTTGCTCACCCATGCAGGCCTCTTGCCACTTCTGCAGGTCAGCATGGACCATCCCTGAACCTGGAGACTGCAAGCCTTGAAAAATCAACCAGTTTTCCTGACCCCTTTTCACTTCTCCCTACCTACTCTGGAACTCCTGTAAGTCAGTAAAATACAGAATTTACATATGAAATATTCAAAGTCAGTTCAGTCTACAGAAATGCTCTCCCCTGGTGTAGGTACCAGCAGAGTCTGGACTTCAGCTTCCAAGTAAATCTTGCCCTAAATTCACAGCAAAATGACACGGCTAAGAAAAGAGCTACCTGGGAATATTTACACATTAAATGCCTACTTAGAGATTTAACTCCCCACTGGATTCTCTTTGGACTTAAAAATAAGCATAAATGCATTTTGGAGTCTGACCTTTGATGAAAACATTCGACATCAGTGTGTAAATCACTCAGCTGGGATTTTTCCTTCTCATGTGTTAAATCACTGCAGCACAACCTAATGCAAACATTCCCTTAATTGCACAAAAGCCCTTTTGGAATCTCTCCTTTCACTGTATTCACCAAGAAATGGGTTCCTCAATGCTCCCTTGAAAAAAAACCAACAAAGCAACTAACACAACCCACAAAACTTATCTTTTGAAAACTAGCTAAAAGAATTAGTTTAGTTGTTGGGGACTTTAAAATTTATTTCTGCCTTTTTAAAAAAAATACTAGAGCCTTTGTTTGCAGATGAATGTAACCTCTTCTGTAATTATATCCATGAAAATAAGGGCAGCTTTTACCAAACCAGTGATGAAACTCTCTACTGTGCTTTCTCTGTAAGGTTAGGAGTGAAGTACAGAGTTGGTACTGAGCTGGTGCCTGCACATCCCTTGCTTCTCCCACTGGTGCCTTTGACAGATGAGGGATTTTATAATTCCTGCAGAGGAGCCAATTGTCCCTCTTAGAGAAGGAATCATTGTTGATCCTCAATTAAAACAGACTGTGCTTCACTCTGGTACCAGTCACAAAGCATCTTCTCTGGTTGTCTTCCACCACAGAGCAAGAGAGATGTTTCTTCAAGCAAAGCAATAAAAAAACAAAACCCAAGACCCTAAGAGATCACTCAAAATGGTTGTTCCCCGTTGGTTTCCAGCTGGTGGAGCCACAGCTTTTGCCCTGCAGTGGAGTCAGTGACTCAGGCTGGCAGGAATGGCTGTGCAGGGAGGAACACGCATCCCTTTGCCCGTCCTTCGGGCACAGCACGGAGGGCCGTGCCGGGGAGGGGCTGAGCACGCTGCTGCTCCCTGCCCGACTCAGCCCCGTCCTCTGCAGGGCCAGCCTGCAGTCCCAGCCAGCCCCTGGCCCTTCCCCTGCTGGAGAAGGCAACAGCTCAGCTCCTGCTGACAGCAGCAGGACCCTCAGCTCAGACCTGGAACCCTGGCTGCCCCCCAGGCTCAGACTCCTTGTTCCCTGCAGGGCACTTGCCACTGCTTCTTCATGAGCTGATCATGGAGCTCTTTGAGAGAGGAACATCTCAACTATTTCATTCCTGCTTAGCACTAAGCACCTGTTCTGATCTCCATACTCCAGCCTGCACAGAACACCCTTATCTCACTTCTTCCCTCCCCCTGGTGTGTCCTGCCCTGGGCTGCAGGATGAGCACAAACATCCAACAGTTTGTTCCCCAGTGCTCACACTTGACCTGGAGTCAGGCTTACTTAATTTAGACCCTGAGACAGCACTCTGTTGACTTGAGTCAACTGCTTGGTGACAAACTGCAAGCTGCATGGTCCAAAAAATTCAAACAGCAACTGGTTTGCAGGCTTATTGGACACTTTTTCTGGCTGGTAGATATTTTTCTGGGGAACAGCAGTGTTCCAGCAGGAAACGATGCATGAAGAACTGAGCCTGCACCAGCAGCACATCCAGCTCCCAGATCTTCCTTCAAAAGAGGAATTAATGTCCACTCTTTAGGGAGATTTTTCACACATCGTTGTCACCTGGGTGTGCAGCTCTTGTCTCTGGAGAAGGGCACACTCTCATTCATCTCACTGCATTTTGGCTGCACTCCCAATCAAATTTACAACATGTACAAGTGAAACTGAGGTCATGACCTAACATTCCCTCACAGTGCCCCTATAATTTGGTTCCCTGGTCAAAATGAAAATGGCTTAAATTAAAAACAAAGCGAGTTTATACCACTTGCAGCTCAGCCCTGGACCAACAGACATTGCCTTGAAATGTCAAAACCCCAGAAAACACTTAGGGGGATGCAAATACACAGGCATAAGCTTCATAATAAAAGTGAAATAATGTATTTCTCAGAAACTTAAGCAAATATTACCATGTATCTGCCAGAACTCTCAGCAGCCTGCCTCTTTTTTTTTTTTTTTTTTTACTTGAAGTTCTCTCTTGCCTTTTCTACATTGTATGGGAACATTAAGTTATAATCTCCCCAAATGCACACTGGTGAGCACCCAGTCACAGTGGGCACTCCCAGAGTGACTGGCCCTCTGAAGAGATGTTCCCCCACACACACTCTGCACATCTCCTCCTCTCTGCTTTTAAATGCCACAGCAAAGTTCACAGCAACCTTGAGGACCAGAGCAGCCAAGTCCTTGAAGAAGCTGTGGTCTCTGGAGAAGGCACACAGACCTTGCACTTGGATGTTGGGAGGGAACAGGAGTCAGAGCAGGGACAACCCCACCCAAAAGAGCAGAAGAGAGGAACTCTGATCATTGGGATCAGCCAGTGCACATCACCCTTAGCCAACCATGTGGGCTGGGAGCTGGAGGAAGGAGCAGGGCTAGAAACTGCCCAAGCAGGCAATGACCCAGCTGGGAACAGAGGAGCTCCAAGTCCATGCTCATTATTCAAGGGGTACTCTGTCAGACAAACGAAACAAAGTCCTTCCCCCCAACCTTGAAATGCACTTTTTCTCTGACCTTACAATAACCTAACACCAGCTTTCCCAATTCTGCCAGTCCAACCAAGTGAAACACCCAGTAATTCCACAGGAAGTTCTGCCACAAAGGAGTCCAGGATTTGTCCTTCAGCTCAGGAGTGCAGGTGCTTTGTTTTGTGGGTTCATTTATCCCCTTTTCACGAGTTACAGAGTAAATCACACAGACAAAGTGACATGTGGTGTCCAGCCACAGCCAGGCCACCACAGGGCTTTGAGCTGCTGCCTGTCATCCCTCCTGGTCACTCCTGCCACCCCCATGGGGAAGTCAAAGCCCCTGCAGGTGGGAAGCAGGGAAAAGCAGAGCTTCACACACTTGGCACACCAGGAAGCTGATTTGCAAGTCTGCACTTGGCACAACTTCAAAGTGTTTTCTTTGGGGCGGCCTCTGTGGATCACCTGGTTCTGGGCTGGTTCTTCACTGGCCTGGATTCCTCCCAGGTGGGAAAGAGGGGCTGAGAAAGCCTTTTCCCAAAAGAGTCACCATCAGTTTGCTCTTACACAGCATGCAAGGCTGTTTCAGCCTAACCCAAGCTATCCCTTCTCTTTTTACATTTTCCTAACAGGTCAGGGAGGTGTTTTGGGGTTGCTTTTTTAAAAGGTGTGGTCTGGCACTCCAGTCATTCCACCCCGTGTGGAACTACCCCACTGCTCTCTGGCAGTGTGGGGTTTGGTGAGAGAACTGCCACATCTCCACCCTGCCAGAAACTCCTGCAAGGGGCAAACCTCATCCGTGCCACGCTCAAAGCCCCAGGCCAAACCTGCCCTGGATTTGAGTTGTTCCCTCTCTCTGAGCTGGGCAGTGTCCAGCTGCAGGTGCTGCTGCTGTGGCTGCAGCACTTTCCACGCACAGGGAACACCTCCCAGCACTGTCACTGTCACCACCCTTGCACTGGAATGCCTCCCTCAAAACCAACACAGAAAGACTGGGAGAGTCTCTTTCCAGGCAAAGCAAAACAAGCTTTTTTTCTAATTAATTGTGAAACAGCATCTCAGTCTAGCACCTGGTGACTGCCAAGATTTCATAAAAAGACATTAAGTGAGAATAGGATGGACCTATTGTTTTGCTGCAAAAAAGAAAAAGGCAACCAAAGGAAGTAAATGGCAATAGCCCTCAGAGCCCCAGCACCTCAGTCAGCACAGGCAGCACCAGGGTGATCTCTAGAAGCACCTGCAGCCCATGTGCATCACCCTGTCTGTGCCTGGAGCTGGGCTGTACATCCTCTCCAGGCTGAGCTCTGGATTCCTTTAAGGACCCTGCTCTGGGCAGAAGATAAGGAGAAGAAGAGCAGAGGATGCACAGCTCACATCTGGACACAGCCTCCATCACACTCTCCTTCCACCCCGTCCTGAGAGCGCAGCAGTGCAGGAACTCTGTGCCCAGAAGTGACTTTGTACAAGCTGAAAGAGGCCAGCATCACAGAGCATCACAGCCCTCTCCCACACCACTGGCCCCACCTGCTCAGGGTCACTGATTTCCTGCCAGCTGTGGTACAGGTATTTATCTGCTGAAATACCAGCTCCCCAGGCAAACAGCACATGGCTCTTGCAGCCCCAGCACCAAGCAGTGACACATGTGACCATTCATGGTGGGCATGGCCTGGGAGGTGCAGGGGCTGCTGGACATGCCAGGCACGGAAACACAGCCAGGGAAAGGCAGTGGTGGGAATTTACTTATTCCCTGATCTCTGTGGTGTAACAGGAACAACTGGAGGTGACTCCCAGCTGTCAGAAACAAGTCCATCATGCCCCATGACTTCAACAGGACTGTCATGCATCAGGCAGCACTGGGTTTATCAGATGTGCTCCATCTTCTGAATAAAACTGCAAGAATTCTAAATACCCGGCATGAATTTGATTTGGAGATGTCTTGAGGGTTTTTCCCCGCCCTGGGTTGAGCCACAAAGGTCTGCACCCAAGTCATGGGGGGTTCCAGCAGAGCAAGTGCATCACTTGCTCTGCACCCCTGCAGCGTTGCAGGGCTGCACTGCCAAGGCCCAGCCCTGCTCTGGCCAGGAGCAGGTACAACAAGCCAAGAGACTTTCCAAGACAACCAGCTACTGACCTACACTTCAAAAAAATTACATGCTTGTTTCTGAAACCAGCTCCAAATATGGACTCCAACACACTTGATTGGTGTGCAGGTCTGTTTTCTATTGAGTGTTTAGATTTGGGAAACGTGGCTTTGATTAAAAAATGGGCAACCCACCAACTGCAGAGAATTTTCACATAACTGCCTGGCAAAAACAAAAACAAAAAAATAGAGCTGCAACAGTTATTGCCATTCATCAAAGCTTCTGCCTTGTTCCCTGAGAAATTGCCTGCTTGCCCCACCTACACCTGAGAATGCACCCACATCTGGGATGCTCAAGGTTAAGAGCAACTGCCACAACACAGAGAATCCAAGATTTTACCAGTTACAGCTCTTTCCACTGCCTACTACACAGTTGTTTTGCCTTAGCTGGTACTGCACTCCAGTATCTTTTACTTCTTCCCTTTTTCTTTAAACGAAAATCAACATTTCCTTTGAACCAGCACAGTTATGGAGAGAAGGAAAGTGCCAGGTGAGACCCTTCACAGACAGGGTCTGATCCTGCTGCATTTCATGCTGGTGACAAGAAGAGGCAGGGCAGCAGAGAGCAGCACATGGCCAGGTTGACACACTACTGTGAGCAGGGGAAACCAGGTAAGTGACAAAGTTTATTCACTATCCCCTTGCTCAGAACCACTCCATCAGTGATTATTTTCCAGTCATTCAATATTTGACCCAAACAAATGGATTTAGCAGGAATTTCACACCAGCAAAACACAGAAAACCAAGATCCTGCTCTAACTCCAATGCTGCTGAAGGGAGTGTCATATCCACAAGGGCAAGAAAACAGAACCAGCAGAGCCCTTGGTGGTCTCAGCCCAGCCAAGTCCATGTTTGATTTATCACAGTCACTATCACACTTCTCCCACCTGGTTAGAAACTCCTTCCTACCAAAGGTTTCCAGTCCACACACACAAATGCTGCAGTTCTGCCCTTGCCAGAGACACAAAAAGGAGCCTCAGATTAGTGGCATTAAAATTTGTGACATCCATGAACTGTGTTTCAACAGCACCTGACCCAGCCATGGACCCCATTCAGGACTGGCCCTGCCTGATGCCCCCCTGGGGGCAGTGCCAGCACAGAGGGACACTGAGAAGGTGCAGCAGGACCAGCCAGCCCAGCCCAGGAGCTTCACCCCTGGCACCCCTGCACGCCTGGGGACGAGCTGCAGCACAGGGGAAAGGTCTGTGCCATGACCACCAGAACAAAAGGGTATTTCCCATGCCTGGGAGAGGCCACAGGCTCTCCAGAGAGCACAGGAAATATGATCCAAGCCAGATCTAAACATGCACAACTGTCAAACTGCATTTAGGAATGGCTTTTTGCTTCTCTTTATTTTAACTTTGAAATTTTCTAACTTTTTCAAGTGACCACATTAAAGGAAGAAAACATCTTGTTTTCTCTTTCCAGGAGTTCTGAGGTGTCAGCAGTGAAACAGTTCACCAATTAAATAAATGTCTGGATGGCTAGGAAACAATGAAACTCCCTAGCAGTTCTTCCACAGCGGCCATCTACTTCTCTGAAAAGCTATAAATACATTCTGAACTGAAACAAGCTTTGTTCAGCCAAATTCTTAAAAGAGCAATATTACACATGAGACATGACCTTCTGTAGCCTATTAAATGCCTCCTGGTTGTGCATTTGATCCCCTCCCTGTTTCATGACAGCCTCTGACATTACCATTCCTTACCCGCACACCGCCTCCCCAACACACTTTAACCCTCCCAGCACACCAGAGGCATTGCACTGCTGCTGCCTGCACCTAAAGACTTTACAATTAAGGCTGGAGTTGGGGGACATGATGAAGTATTTGTGCTCTAATTCCAACCCAGCCACATCCCTCTTTCAGAGTCACTTGGTTTCTCATCCCTGGCACCTGATTCTCTGCTGGTAGCTCAGCCCCCAAAAGCCCATCTGGGGGTCCCCGAGCCCAAGGGCACCATCAGGGCCCCAGGGCAGCTGAGCCCTGCTGGGCAGCACCAGCCCAAGATGGTTTTTCAGCTGGCCAGGCAGAGCTGCCACTGAGCCCTTCCCTCAGCAGCAGCAGCAGGGTGGGACAGGGGTCCCTGTGCCCCAGCCCAGCCCCAGAACGCAGAGCAGAGGCTCAAACCCGGCTGCCCGCAGGCTTTCCTGCAAAGCCTGCCCCTAAGAACCTGTCCAGCACCTCAGATTTAGAAATAGCTGTCCCAGCAAGAAATGCTCACCCCCCAGCCTGTGCAGCCCTTCCAGGTTTGTGTGCATGGTACAGCTGAGCCCTAAATGAGGTTTGTGCTCTGGGGGTGCAGGGCTTTTCCCTTAGTGACTCACAGGCCCTTTCTTAAAAGTTTGCTGCAACGCAGAAATGTGACATTAGAGATGTAGCAAAAACTGCTCCAGAAAACGAGGAATGAGGCTTCAGACAAGGTGAAATACTCCAGCTGGAAGAGATACATGACTCGCTCAGCCTCTTTTTTGTGCTCAGTCTCAGCACAGTAACGAGCAAGGCTATGCTGACATGGAGCTAAAACAATGCAGTGAGGTTAATAAGAGATAACACATTCCACAGAATGGAACTATCTGCTCTAATGTAGAAAAAACCAGGAGAAAATCCACTTCCAGAGAGAGCACCCACACAGGCACATTGAAAAATCACATATAAACGTGGTGTTTGGCTGGATTTTTTGGTTGATCATCCGCACATTTGCTGATTTTGTTCAGAGCTGAAGGCTAGTAAGCCAGCAGGAATCCTGCTGCCAGCCTCAGGAGCTGTCACACCCCTGGAGCAGCTCCAAGCAATGCCACATCACAGCCCCAGGTACGATGGTCCTGTCAGGACTTGAACCTTTCAGGCAGCTGAACACAGCCCTCCAAAGTGAGCCTTTCCAAGCTCATAGTAAAACTTACAGACATCATGCACATTCCTGCATCCCATCCTTCTGGCTGCTTCAGTTTTGCTTTATTTCACACATCCCCATCCCTGTCACAGAGGAGGCACTTTGTCCAGGGTGGGCACAAAAAACAACCACCACATCATACTCTAAGACACTCGGTTTCTCCAGCCACAGAACATGAAATTATTTTGGACACAACCAACCAGGCTCTGCCAACGTGCTGTGAAGTGCTGTCCTGAGACATTTGGGACATATGATGTAGGTAGAAACCTACCTAAACCTTATTAAGTGTCTCCATAAATGTTCTGATCATAGTAAAACTACTTGGCTTATCACTGTTAGTTTATTTGCTTTCCATTGCTGAACAATCCTATTATATACCTGAAAATTACTTTGCCAAGTTTGGGGTGGTTTTTTTTAATTATCATTTTAGCATTTTTAAAAAATAATCACTTCAGGATTAGGCAAATTCTCTTCCTTTGAGAGTGTTTCCTGAGCACCCAAAATCCACACAGCTAAGAGACATTACCCACATTAACTGTGGATATGAAGGATTTCAGCCTAGACCTGCTGCCATGAAGCCATCAGTGGTAACACACAAACTTGTACCATTGACACATTTTAGATGTAAAAATTATACAACTTCAGGGACGTTTTCCACTGAAAAAAAAAAAATCAACTTCAACCAAATTATAAAAACAGCTACTTTGACAGTTACCTGCTCCTTCACAGCAGGGAACCATTTCTATTCTGCAAACCCCAGTGTCCACTGAAGCCATTAAAGTGGGGTTTACTCCCAGTTCACACACCACCATGCATAAACCTCCAGTGAGTGACTGGACCTCAAAAGGGACATTCACACCCAAAAATCTCTGTGGAAGATCCAGCACGGAGGTGAGGGAAACAACTGCCAATGCAAGTTGAACTCTGCCACAGAACCATTTCTGACTTTCAGTCTTGCTTTAGGATGTCTCCCTGACCTGCCTGAGAGAGCAGAGCTGACTGCTCTGAGGGCTGGCTTTTTTTGGGGTGAGGGGGCAGGCAAAGGGGGAAGGGTAGGTTTAAAAGCCTGATGTTATTTCTGGGACTTATCCTCGAGGAAAGCAGCACAGCCTTGGCCTGGAGCTTGTGACAGCCCTAAAAGCTGAGCAGAAGCAAGGAACTGCTCAGTGTTTGTCACAGCACCCCCACTCCTGCAAAGGTTCCCCCCTGGGCACACTGCTGCACAGCCTGGCTCCAAAGCTGGGCACACACAGAGCATCTCCCAAGCCCTGGGGCAGCAGAGGAGGGTCACAAACCAGGCACCAGCACAGCAGTGCTCACCCCTACACCAGCTCTTGTCCTGCAGACACAAACCTCTGAGCTGGAAACCTCACCTTGGTACCTCTAATCAAACACGTGGCAGTTTTTGGAAGAATGTTTTTCTTCTTTCCCTTTTACAACAGAGTAAAAGCGTGTGCAATAAAAAGAAAAAAAAACATCTGCTGTGAAACAATACCCCATCCACAGTCAAGTGTCATGCAACTGGAGGTAAGAAAATGTTTGTCCCCATTCATAACACAGGCTTCTGTCCAAGTCACAGCCATCCAAACTTCTATTTCATGATAATTGTACATGTTACGTGTATCTAGTGCCTAATACAATAAAGCCACACATACTCCACAGCTCTCCCCTGCTGTTATTACATCACTTCCCACCTTCAAGGAGAGTCATAAGGATGTGCATGGCTAGCAGGGACTGCAAGGAGCCATCTCAGGAGCACCCCTCACAGCATATTTCGTGCCACAGACAAGACTCCCTTTCCCCAGCTCTGCAGACTTGTGTTAATCCCTGTTTTTTTCATGTTAATTCCTTCTACTTTCCCTCCCCCCACCTTCCTGCTCCTCCCTCCCTTTGGATGATGTTCCAGCTAAGACTTTATCACTCTTTACCATGATTTCCTTGCCCCATTCAGGGGACAGGCTCCTGGCAGCCCTGAGCCACGAGGATGCTGCTGCTTCACAGGTACCCCAGCATCTCCCACTGCAGCTGCTCCTGCACCTTCCCCCGTGAACACACACCTCCCTTCTTGAGCCTTCCTCGCTCTTTGGCTAGAAAAGCCTGACCACTCTCAAATTAATTTCAGCAATGTATTCTCCAGCTGTAATAGGGAGATTATAAAAACCAGAACTCTGAGATACACAGCCTGTTGGAAGGCTTCAGGAGACCCCACCACGTGAGTTTATTTCTGTTTAAGTGTTTGCCTATCAAAGGCAATTTTTTCCCCGGGCAGCCTCAACTGCAAATGCTGAAGGACATCAGCTGCTTACCAACACTGAATGAATTTCTAAGCCCAGCAAAAGAGAAATACAAAGTAATTACCAGACAGTAAATCTTTGCTTATCCCCCCAACAATATGATGTATTAATCATTACCTCTACCTTCGACTGGAACAGGAAAGATCTAATATTTCACAAAGAAACCTTCAGGAACTCCTAAGACTGAAAGCAACTCTCAAGTGTTCTGGTCACCAACTACAAGCTCATCTAAATTTCATTCAAATTTTCAAATTTCATCTCTATACAATACAGCTTTTAGAGACTTACCACTGTTACCTGTCTTAATTTTGATCTCACTTGCATAAACAACCTTCCATCACATCAACCTGCACACACAGAACAAGCACAAACATACAACTCTGAATTCATGAGCACATTGCAGGGCTCAAATCCAGATTTACATGGATGACTAAACACATAAAGGGTAGAGACAGCTGGGATGGGTCTAGAGATTTATTTCTTCCCTTCCCTCACCTACCAGGCCAAAGGCTTTTCAACACCATCTTATCAGCACTGTTTCTTGGTGGTGCTCCAAAAAACATGTGCTGGTACTGCTGGATGGTTTTCTGGAAAGAGAGAGCTCTCAAAAGTCAAGGCTACCCACCAGGGTGGGCACAGGCTGTGCTAGACTGAGGACTGCATCACTAACAGAACCAGCCTTTGTGTCCAACTCTGAGACACCCCTGCTCCCCTTGGCAAGCCCCTTGAGGTCCCCAGGAATTCAGGTCCCCTGGCTTCTTCTGCAGGGTGGAGACAGAGATGCCCGTGCAGGCAGGGACGGCGGCAGCTCTGTGACAGGACCCCTGTCCTCCCTGAGGAGCACCACACGTGGTCTGAACTCGCTCTGTGCTGCACCCCAGCTGTGAGAGGTGGGCCTGAGCTGGCAGCCAGGGGTGGGGAAGGCTCTGGATGTGCAGGGATGGGGAAAAGCACCTGCACAGAGGGCACTCCCTGCACAAGGGCAGCTGAAGGACAGCAGAGAGCTGCAGACTTGCTTGTCTCTCTGGACTTTGCACAGGCAGGCAGCTGCACCCCCCACCTCCCCAGGATCAGGTGCCTCTTGCAGCTTCAGCAGAGGACAGTGGGACAATTAAGTCACTTCTTGTGCTGGATTCCACCAGGGTGGCCAAGATGAGCAGAACCCTCCTTGGGGGATGTTTGCAGCAGAGCAGGGGCTACCAGCAGGGTGTGACTGCTGCCTGCACCCCTGCACCCCCCCTCCTGCCACTGCTGACAAGGCACCAGCAGAGAGATCTGCTTCAAAAGTAACAGCCAGGTCAGCCTGACTGCTCCACGTGGACCTCTCCTGCCTGGCAGGTGACAAGCCACAGGCTTACAGTCAGTCCCCCAGGGAT
Organism: Promerops cafer; assembly: GCA_013398275.1. Classification (NCBI taxonomy): domain Eukaryota; kingdom Metazoa; phylum Chordata; class Aves; order Passeriformes; family Nectariniidae; genus Promerops; species Promerops cafer. The sequence goes on along the minus strand of VZSE01005214.1, from coordinate 3,950 downwards.
GTGTGACTCAGGTGGGCCAAAACACAACTTCAACCTTGCATTTTTTTTCAACACCTAGACATCAGACTGGAGTATTCTGCAAAGAAAACAGAATTTAAGACAGCACCTGAGCTCATGACTTTCCAACACCCACTAATGTCCTGTTGACACCTTGGGATGAACATTCAATTTAAAAAACATTCCTGAAACACTTCTACTGCACCTTATATCAATGTTCAGCTCAAAAGAGTTATGAAAATGAGTGAAAGGGCTTTTTTATTGCCTCACTTCTCAGCATCTGCCACTAAACCAAGCACATTTACTAAACTGTCAGTGCCTTGACAGGGGCTCTCAGAGGGTTGAGGAGGAAGAGGTTTGGGAAGGGAATGCACAGGAAAGAGATACAAGGGAACAGAGTCTCAGAGCTCTACCCAATTCAGCTGCTGCCAAAGGAAGGGTCTCAGCTTCCTGGAGCCCTCTGTCTGCACCCTCTGCCTTGGGTCAGCTCCAGCCATCTCTTTGACAAGGATCAGTTGGAGCAGCTCACCAATCCAGCCCTGAACAGCCCTCCCTCTTCTCCCTCCTCCTCTGCAGGCTTTGTTTTTGTCAGATCAGTGAGTGCAGGTGGCTGCAAGGTGCTGGTGGGAGCACTTGGAAGTGGAATGGTGCTGGCCCTCACCTGTGCAACTGGGCAGATGCAGAGCCTTCCTCTGGCAGCAGTGCCATCTTTACTCAGATTAAACTGAGTGTAGGAGGGCATCTTCCTTCTCCCTACACGTGCACTGGAGCCTGGGAGAAGGAAGGGGAGGATGGAGCTGAAGCAGCAAAGCTCCCAGCACAGCACTGCTCAGGCCCTGCAGACCAGCACGGGCAGACAGCTGGGGGTCCACCAGACCTGAGGGCTTGCACCCTGCTTGGCTTGGCTCCCCCAGGGCCTCTCTGGAGATCAGACCCTGCACTTCTCCTCCCCCATCCCGTATTTATCTGCCCCGGACTACGGGAGCAGAGCAGGGAGGTGTGGGAACACAGCCAGGGCTGCCAGCACCAGCACCCTTGGGGGAACACTGACACGAAGTGACCCACAAGCAGGATGGAGGCAGGGTAGAGCTGCTCCTCCTCCAAGCAGAGCTGGCCAGTCCCGTGACCTCAGTTCCGAAATAGCACACTGCTCAATTTTTAATTTTACTGGGGGTGTGGGGGGGCAGAAAACAACAACATGATGACAGGACACAGAGCACAGTGAATACCTGCTGCCCTCATATCAGCATTTACTCATTAGACAATTGAACTCATCTAATTAAGAAGCAGTGAAGCATCTCCTCTGTTCCCTCTACCTTGCTGGACCTATTGGCTCAACTCTTGTGCTCTCCACAGCCTCCAGAGAACAGCCAGCACTGCCCCTGGAGTGTGCCACACCAGTGCTACACAGACACCCCACAGCTGCAGCATGTACAAACTGCAGTGAAAATCAACGCATTTTCCTTGCTTCCTTTTATTAACTCATTTAAGACACTCTCAGGTAAGTGAAGCTAAAAACAGACTTCTCCCTATTCTGTTCTCACTCTCCTTGACCCAACAGCCCTGCCAGCCTCTCATGCACTGGGGCTCAGCCAAAACTCAATATTCACCTACATGGATCATCTGAACCAAAGAGGTGGGATCAGATCCACCAGGATTTATCAAAACCTCAACAACTCACAGAAAATCAACTTGCTCTTTCAAAGCACCCCAGTTTTCTGGGTTTCATCTGCTTCCAGGGTGGGAGTCCCAGCAGTCCTTGGTGCTGCCACAGCAGGAGCCTCCAGAGCAGCCCAGAGGCTTCCCAGGCACGGGCTCACTGCTCAGCCTGCACTGGGTGCATCTCCCGAGGTTCAGGGCCTGCTGCAGCACCTCGCTGTGGAGCACACGTGCACACAGGGGCACTTGCAACAGCCAAACTCTGATAAATAAAATCTATCCACAACACAGACTCCCCACATTTGCTCCTGGAGCCCCTGGTCGCACACCCAGCTTTCCCAGGCCGCTGGAAACACCTCCCAGAGGCTCAGGACAGACAACTTGTTCCTTACTCTCACATTTTATTCCTCAGTGTCTCACTGTCTACCGTGGAAATGTTGAAGGTGTCGTTTTCTGCAGCTTCTGCACATCCTCAGAAGGGAACCATAACTGCCCTCAGCAGGGTCCCCTCAGCGGCTGAGGAGCATCTGCCAGGTGCCAGCACTGCAAAAAATCCAGCGGGTGATCCATCAGCCTCCTTATCAGCTCCAGACGCATGCAGGAAGGCAGTAAGCACTGCATTCAGCCTCCTTTGTCTGGGCACAAAAGCTCGGAGAAACTCTGCCACTGCAGTTTACAGAAAGGTTTTCCTGCTAGAGAGGTTGCTGCTCACTTAGCTACCTCCACTGACCGGCCCAGGTCTCTCTCCCAGACAAGCGAAGCGGCCCTGCGAGTCCTCCCTTCCCTGCAGAGGACACCAACGCCGCGCCACCGAGCCAGCGACCAGGACACACACGGCTCCATCCTCAGGAACGCACGGGGCCGGGCAGCCTGTCCCCACGGCCGGCAGCACACGGAGCACGGACATGACCGTTCCCTCAGAGGCCTCGGATGGGGCCGGCTCATCCGCAGCCCCTCACCTTCCTCGGCCGCCTCCCCGTGCCCCGCGGCAGCTCCGACAGCCCTGCGCGGAGCCCCGGCTCCCGTTCAAGCGGGGGACGAGCGAGCTGTACCGGGTCCCGGCTCACCTCCAGCCCCCAGCGCAGGAGAGCCAGGGCAGAATTTACATGCTCCAGGACCAACTTTTCACAGGTGTTTTTAGCCTTTGCCATCCAGTACAAAGTAAGAAGGACAGAGGAGCCCAATCCTAGCTAGCGTGGCTATAAAACACGTGCGCTCATCCTCATTTCAAGAAGTTACTTTTTTTCCATAAAGAAGCAACAAAAATTCAGGAGATGGCCAACAGGCCGATTTAAGCTCAGCAAGGGCCGAGGGCTCCTCTCCTCCAAACTCCCCTCTGGCCCCAGGGATGTCCCTGTGTGCCGAGCAGACCCTGCGAGGCCTCGCGGGCGGGAACAATGCTGGGCTCCCACAGGTACTCTAACCTAGCACAACGATTTCATTGAACGAGGCACTAAGAATGCTCCACCAGCCATACTCATCACCTACAAAAGTTACCACAGATTAAGAGCAGGACCGCAAACACCACAGCCTCTGGGATGCTGGAGGTTAGCAGAGAAGCTTCGGCAGCCCGTGAGGAAGGGAGACAAACGAGAATCACCGTAAGCCCCGACTGCACAAGCAGCTCTCATCACACTTCAGACGAGTCTCCCATCCGCACGTGGAAAGGGAAGCATCGCACATCCCGGCAAACCGCGTTAGGAAGAGACGGGAAAGAGTTCACATACCGGGAGTGAACTACGGTGCAAGCACTTCGGACACCAGACAGTGTCTGTGGCCATGTGAGACTTCAGCAGGCACCTGGTCCAGAGCAGCCCCGGGCATGGCACACCCGCCTTCTCCACGGCCGAAGCCGCCCGACTCGGCAGGCCCCGCACACCGCCGCCCTCCAGCCGCCCGCTCCCCCCGCCCCACTCACCGAAGTACTCCTTCTTCATGTGCATCTCCAGCTCCTTCTCCAGCTCCAGCGTCAGCGCCTCCAGCCGCCTCTCCGCCTGGCTGGGGCCGCTCTCCCGGCACGGCGTCACCTGGTAGGGGAGCTTGAATTTGGGAGCCGAAGCGGAGCCTTTGGTCGGGCTGTACGCGTAGGGGGGCGGCGGCTCGGGGGCGCCGGCCGGGTGCTGCTGGTCGTGCCGCGGCGGGGACTGGGCATGGATCCGGTGGTACACGTCCCCCAGGTCGGGCACGGCGGCGTCCTCCTGCAGGCCGGGCCCCAGCAGGGACGAGCGGGGCGACGGCAGCTGCAGCTCGGGGTAGGCGCTCATGGAGCCGCGGGAGCTCCGCGAGCTCTGGCT
>VZSE01005213.1:0-27168 GCA_013398275.1 Promerops cafer | reverse complement strand
AATATGTGTGTGTGTGTGTGCTGACACGTGCATAAATAGATTACAGATGTGTGTGACTACCCTACAGATAGAAAAGCAGGTGTGTAGATATAGATACATCTATAAAATCTATACAAACACACACACACACACACACACACACACACACACACACACTCACACTCACTCACCCTCCCACCACACTCACACAGACAGAGCTGTATGGAGCCAGTAGAAAAAGCATTTCCAGAGTTCCCCTGACCCTTTAAGGAAGACCAAAGCTGATCACATCTGAATTCAGAGCCACCAAAGCAGGGTGAAGCAGGAGTGCCCAGGAATGCAACATTCAAGGTGCAGGCACGTGGCAGAGAGTTCTGCAGACAACTCGGTATAAAAACAACTTTCAGCCAGGGTTTGGGGGCAGGGCACAGGGAGCTGGAGGGGCTCGGGACCGGGGTGGTGAAGTTTTTGGCACTGCTGCATGGAGTCCTGTGTCCCCCTGAGGGCTGGGGCCCAGAGACCTGGGGACAGAGGGAGGCTGGATGTGTCTCTAACGAGTGTTAGAAAAGTTGAGCACCTGACTCGGACAGTGAGGTGGCCACAGACACCCCTTGGCCTAAGAAAACCCCAAACAGAGAGAGAGGAAGGACGAAGTGGCACAAAAGGAGATGTCTGCCCTGGAGGTAAAGGCTGTGGCTTCTCAGTGCTGCTGGCCCTGTTCTGTCCCCGCCCCACTGTGAGTGCCCCCAGTCAGGGAGCCCAAAGCCCAGCTCCAGGTGCCCCAGGCGTGCCCAGTGACACTGCAGGGTGTCAGGGGAAGCCCACCAGGTGCAGGCTCTTATTGCTGGTGAAATCAAACAAAGGATTTCGGTTCCCCCAGCAGGGGACAAGCACAGACCATGGCTGGCCAAATTTCTGGGCTGATCTGGTTTTAATGGTAAAAACAGAGTTGCAAATCTTGGCTGGGCACCAGAACTGTCCCGGTGCCTCACACTGCCCTGGGCTAAGGAGGAGGAGGGCTGGGGACTGCATCCCACTGCTCAGTCCTTCCTAGTTCTCCTCAGAGCAGTCACCCACGGATGCTGAGACACTGAAGTGACACAGGGGACGTTAAAGCGCTGCCTCTTCCTTCATTCCTCCATGCTTTGCACACACCACAGAGAGGTTGAGGCTTGGGGCCTTCTGCCTGGTGTGCTGGCAGAGCCAGGGCTTCTCCCACTGCCCACATGCCAAAGTATAGAGGGATCATCCCTGCCCTCAGTGGAGTAAGAAAGGGACAATCTGCAGCGAGGCCTGTCCATCTCCTGGTCAACTTCATCTTCCTCAGCTGGAGTCCAACCCAAACCTCAGGCCGTGGGAAATCCCTCGAGGGGTCTGCAAGAGGGAGCTCGCCCCTTCCTGGCTCCTCTGCAACCTGCTGAGCACAGGAGGTGACCTGGCAGGGAGGGAGGGACACTTGTGGTGTGCGCTGGGCCACCCCCGTCCACAGCCCCAGGGTCACAGCTGGGGCAAAGCTGAGGCCAACCAGGGCTGCTCTACAAACCAGCTCTGGGCCTGACCCCACTGCCCCTTCTACGGCCCACGTCAACCTCGGATCTTTGTCTCAACAGGAAAACCTTTTTTTGGTGGCTTCTATGGCTGCTCATTCACATGTTCCAGCTCAGGCACATGCCCCGGCTATGCGTTACCTCGTTGGATTAAATTTGCTCATATCCTTTTTTTTCCTGTGTATTAAAATATTCTATAAAATCAAGTGACCAAAAATCTATAGCTCTAAGAATACCTGGTTATCTTCTTTTTTTTTTTTCCTGTTGTTTTTCACGTGTTTTTTCTTTGTTTCTAAGCACAGTTAAACCTAAACAAAAGAAATGGAGGGGAAAAAAAGCAGGAGTGGCGCGAGGGGAAGGAGAGGAAAAAATTGCTCGGTGAACTCATCAGGAACTGAACGGCACAGCTGGCACGAGCAGCTCCTCCAGGAGTCATCACAAATTGGAGGGCAGCTTGGACCTGACGGGCTCCAGATCCCCCGTGAGCACTATGGACTCTTTCCGCCCGCCCGCAGTCAGGGGAGCGGTGGCGGCTCCGAACACCAGCGGGTGTGGCAGAGAACCTGAGGACATCTGGCGTGGCAGAGTCACCCGCCCGGGGATGGAGCTACAAGGCTTCCCCAGGAGTCCGCTCCCGCCGCCAGGGAAAGGGGAGAAGCTGGAAACAGATTCTCTAGAGGAATGAGGAGAGCTGTGGTGGCCCAGCGTCTGAGCCAGCTCTTGGGGCAGCGAGGGCTGGGACGCAGAAATCAGCTTGATGTCCTGGTTGAGGCGTCCCGGTGGCACCATGCTGCGCGCCGGCAGCGGCTGGGCGGGAGGGCTGGCGGGCTGCGGCAGCAGCAGTGAGCCGTGGGAGCCTGAGGCCCCGGCAGGGCCACACTGGAAAGTTCTGGTGGCCACCGGGCTCTGACTGGGAGGACTAAGGCCAGAAGGGGTGTAACAGGGAGAGGCGACGCTGGGCTGCTGGAGTGGGGATGCGGAGGCGAAGGGAGGCCGCTCGTGGTGGAGCTGGGCTATCGTTCCAGTCAGAGATCCTAAAGCACTTGGATGTGTTTGGCACAGGCCTGCGGACAGGCCGCCTGAGGCCTGCGCCAGCTGGCTTAGGCTGGAGGATGGAGAGTTGGAAGAAGGAGGGGGTTGGAAGTGGTTCAATCCCCCCAGGGTCCCACTGCCTGAGAGCTGCTGCGACTGTCCCCCCTGCAGTGGTCTCGTGGTGGGCTGGAACTGGTTCAGGAGACTGGGGGGGGAGTCTGATGAGAGCTGGGTGAGGGATGTCGATGGGGAGCTGGCTGTGGCTTGCTGGAAGTGCCCAAATCCACTGCTGGAGAGGGCTGGCTGCTGCTGCTGCTGCTGCTGTTGTTGCTGCTGCTGCTGCTGCTGCTGCTGCTGCTGCTGCAGGGGCTGTCCTGAGCCTAAGGGTGACCCAGAGGGGGCATTTTGGAACTGGCTCAGCCCCACTGAGGAGGTGCTGCTCAGCCCCGGCTGGCCAGAGCCCCCCGGAGGGGATCCCACCTGGAACTGGCCCAGGCCGGCGGCGGCCGAGAAGCCGGCGAGCTGCTGGATGTGGAAGGACGAGGACGAGGGGGTCTCTGCGCCCGGCGTGTGCAGCTGGGACGGGGTGCTGGACGGGGAGCCCACGGCAGAGGGGCCGGCAGACGGGATGAGCGACTGGAATCTCTTCAGCTGCCTGGGGGTCTGGTTGGGCTGCTGGCCCAGGGAGCCCAGCACGGACACGGGTGGCCGGAAGATGGCCGTGGGCAGCCGCGGGTGATGCGTCAGAGCGATGGCCACCGAGGTGGTGGCGGCGGCAGCCTGCAGCGGGGCCTGGATCAGTGGTGTCCAGATGACCGGTGTGGGCGTGGATGCAGCGGCGGCGGCGGCGGCGGCCTGCACGTTGTGGGCACAGTGAGCCATCTCCCGGTCGTGCTGCACGATCTGCTGGATGATCTCGTTCTCCTGGTAGTTGAACACCCCCGAGTTGAGGTCGTGCTGCACTTTGTGCAGCAGGATGGAGTTCTTCTTGCCTGGAGAGGAAGGGAGGAGAGAAAGGGTCACTGCAGGTGGCAGAGCACGGAGGCTTCCTCAGAGCTTCCTGCCCCGCTTCCCTGGAATGCCTCCCCTTGCTGCCCCGCACGGCCCTTGGGGGATCTGTGCACAGCCTCTGCCCAGCAGCAAGATGGCAAACACCACATCTCCTGCTGCTGTGGAACAAATGGCTTCAGCTCCCACGGAACTGTGTCCAATGGGACACGCATCCTTAGGCAGTAACAACGCTTCCAGTAAGCGGGGCAAACTGGCAGCAAAAACCTGATGGATTTGGAAGATTCTTATTTTGCACCTGAACCTCCATCAGAAAAAGAGAATAAAACCTCAAAAATATAAGCCCAGTGAAGTCTTCAGCCACTCTCCTTCAGCTTCACCTTTTCCTCACCTGTCTCAGGTGCCTTGATCACTTTGGAGTCAAATACAGGAGTTCACTTGAAAGGAAATTTCTCTGTCAGTTGGGACTTGACGATCTTGGAGTCTTTTCCAACCTGAATGATTCTGTGGTTCTATTCTATGACTTCATGAGCTGCTGGAAAAGCTCAGCTGGGCCAGGTAGGACCTTCAGGCATCCTGCAGCTCCTGTCTGAACCCAGCTGTGCCCTCGGAGCCCCAGCTTTAGAGGATGTTCCAGCTGGATTCCCAGCCTGCAGCCAGAGGTTAACTCAGCTCTTTGCCCTTGCAATGGGCTGGAAAATACAGTGGAATGATTTGTCCAGCCTGGGAGTGCAGCTGGCACTGGAGGGATGCACTCTGGGGCTGAGGGACAGAGCCAGCCAGAGCAGGGCAGGGCCTGGCACTAGAGGAATTTCCTTTTGATCCCACCCAGCCAGCTCTCAGATCTTTATGATCTGAGGCACATCTAGATGACATCCAGATGGTTGTTTGGTTTTTTTACTGCATGATGTAGCTTTTAAGTGTGCAGCAGATAAAAGAGTAAGAGTTTAAGGATATGCCTTTTACTCCAGCCAAATGGAAAATCAAACATCTGGCAGGAGAGAGCTGGAATGACACTGAAGAGGGAAGGTGGAACCTGGTCTCCTAAAAAGCCACTCTGAAACAGCAGAGTCTTGGACATAACTCACTGAGTTCCAAATCCACCACCAGAAAAAGGTGAAACAACTCTTGCAGCAGTAAAGAGGAAATTGTACAATAGGACGGAGATCCCAGTCACTCCCACCGTGATGCTGGGAAGGCAAAATGTGTTTAGTTCTTGCTGCAAAGCATGGAAAGTACAGAAACCACTCCCATGAAAAACATCGGTGGGGAAGTACAGCACATTCAGAACAGAGGTGATTTCACAGCAGCTGAGGAGGGAGCTCAGGGACAAAGGAAGCTGTTCCAAAGCATTCCCTTCCCTTGCAGGAGGAACCAACAGACACAGATTTGAGCCAAGCCCATAAAAAAGGAGCAATCTGACTGTAATTGCAGATACTGCAAGAACACACTGAAGGTTTTCCCTTCCATTCTCTTTTTCAAATGAAGCCTTTGTCACCCCACAAAGGACAGGGGGTGGCTCCGAGGGCTCTGTGGGTAAAGCTGCAGTGGGCTGAGCTGCACTGAAATGCTGCCAGAGCTCTGATCCTGAATGTGCACCCGGGACCTGGCTGCTGTGGGGAATGGGATAGGATGCTCAATGCTCTGCTGTTTTACCTACTGCCAATCACTCCCTGCAAGAAAGAGGCAGAAAGGCTTTTGTTTCCCACTCAGAGAAAGATCCTAGCCTGGGAAGGATGTGATCCTGAAGGCAAGCACAGTTTGGAGCTTCTGAAATCATTCCAGGGGCTGGAAGTGCATGTGTAGGAATTCTCTAGTGGTTGTTGTATGCAGGACTGGAATAGCTCTGGATACCCCTAAAGAGACAGATCCTAGGCACCTTTAAACGGGTTTTGGCACAGGAGGTCTCTGAACACACACACACACACACACACACACAGGGAGTCATTCCCACCCGGATCTGCTAAAATGACAGAGAACGAGCTCCAGAAGAGCTGCTTGAACACACTCAGAGACACAGACTGCGTGTGGAGAGGAGAACCTGCCTGACTGCAGCTGGCAGGTGAGGGAGGAGGTGGCCAGCTCCGGAATTCTGGAGGGATTCAGGCTGCAGCATTCCAGAGTCACAGAGGACTGGGACTGCAGCACTGCAGAGTCAGGCTGCGGCTGGGGACACAGGCTGAGCTCAAAGCAGCCGGGGGACAGAGCTGCTGTCCCGAGATCAAGCCGGGCTGAGGGGAAGGGCCAGAGCACGGGAACGAGGAGCAGCTTCCCAAAGCTCCGCTGCAGCCGTCGCTCCGTGCTGGCATCACCACACCTCATCCTGCTCTTCCAGTGTCACCTGGCTGCGGCTCTTGGGCTGAGCCCTGGGCTGGTTCCCAGGAGAAGCACGGCATAAATCACCCTGAATGTCTCCCAGCCCGAGCTCCCAGCTGCACTCAAGGAGCTTCACAGCCCCCCGTTTCCCTGGCACAGCTGAACACAGACCATGCTGATGCTTTCCAAGCGTGCCTGATATTTACTGGAAATGGTTTGATCAAAGCTCCTTAGGTTTGTGTCAAGTTGATGAAGTAATACCAGTAAAAACCTTGGAATGATTCTTTTTGTTGTTTTTTTAAACCAGAACACTCCATTTTCCCTTTGAAATCACATTACACTTCACTGTTTTCCTGAGCCCAGCTTGCCTCTATTAACTGTTTCATTAGATCACATTTTTCTCTTCTGATTTGCCAAGAAAATATCAAATTTCTCCTCCAGAACACTGCAGAAGATTACTGAAAACATTCTGCCAGCCATGGAAGGGGAGAGGAATTCTTCAGAATTGTAACTGGTTGGCAAACTGAAAAATTAATTGACTTCCCCGTTCTAATGAATTGCCTCACTTACATGATGTTTCCACATGCCAATATAAGCCCTGTGGGTTATTTCTGGAGAAAATCCTGCTTCCCTCCAGCCCCAGATGGGAAGAAGCCCAGAGCAGAGTCCTCCTGGGACAGACAATCCCTGGCAGGGCTGACTGAGGTCCTGCACAAGACAAAAGCCAGCAGTGGGACAAGGAGTGGGACTGACTTTACCTGGGCCAAGACTGGTGCTGAGATTATTCCTTCTCCTCATGGGATTGAAGAAAAAGCTCCCAACCCCTTTTCCTGCCCTGGATTCCCTGTCCCAGCCCCTGCTCAGAAGGAGGGCAGGGCAGCTGGCAGGGAGGGGGGTGCAGCTAATGAGTTTGGCTCTGGGGAACCCCCTGAGATGAGGTTCTGTCCCCAGCCACGCTCAGTGACCTGCAGGGAGCCAGCCCTGTGTTCCTGCTCAGCCACGGGGAAGCTTCATCAGGAGAAGGCAAAAGGGCTCCTGGTCCCCTGCAGTCCAGTCAGGGATGCTGAGTTTGTCCTTCTGGGTTTATCCCACAGAAATTAAAGTGCTGGGCAGAGTGTGGTCCTGAGATGCACAATCTTCCCAAAATCACTGCTAAAGGCTCCACAGAAACTCACTGAGACACCCCAGAGCCCCAGCTCCCCTCCCTCCCTTTAGAACACCCTCTGGGCTCTGAAAACTCCCTGTTTGCCTCACTGCAACAATGCACTAAATATAGGGGGAAAGGAAGATAATAGAAGCCTTGAAGATGTTCAGAGCAAAGCTCCTGGTGCTTTGAAGTGGAGTGGGGTATGTAAAATTATGGAAACGAAGCAAACAGATGTTGCTCCCCTAATTAAGAACTGCAAAGTCAGATTTTCCTCAACTGTAGATAGCACACAAAAGAACAGGGGGAAACGCTCATGTGATTTCATAAAAGGAGCCAGCACTCAACAATAATTCTTCTATCAAACAATCAAAATTAGCTTTCTGTTGTTAAAATTCTGCCCAGACACAGGGGAAATTAGCTGTGACTTTCTGTTCCTTTCTCCTTTCAGTTCTCTCTGAGCCCACTGGCTGCACTTTAAGAATTCAGGTCATTAAATTACTTTCTGAATTTGCATGTATTTGAAATAATCTCATTTTATTAGGCTGCCTTCTGCCCTGGCCTGCTGTCAGCGTGGCTGCTCCCACCACACGGATGCTTCTCTCAGGTCTTCACTGATTATTCCTGGCACCAAGGGCTGGGTTTGGATCCTGGCTGCACATCCAGCTCTGCCCTGGAGCTGTGCCTTCCTTGCCAGGGGTTCCCGGTGTCCCGAGCTGTCTCCCGTGGGAATTCAGCCCCAGAGGGGCAGCCCAGCCAGTGGCAGCTGCAGGCAGAGACCCTGCCCACACTCAGGGGCTGGCTCTGCCCTGCCCCAGGAGTTTCCTGGTTGGGAGGAGCTGCTCCAGCTCCTGCCGTGGTCTCAGAGTCTGTGTGCACAGGGAAATGAGCTGGAACAGGGAATTCAACATGATTCTTAACCCTCAGACTATGGGCTCCTTCCCCGTTGGAAAAATGCAGGTGAACCCCCACTGAGCTGCATTCCCTGCCATGGGAAGGTTTCTGCTGGGAATTAAGGAGCCCTTGGTGGAGAACTCAGCAAAGGCAGCTGGATCAGCTCTAAGAGCATCCTCAGAATATGTCCCAGCCCTGCTCTGGAAACTCGGAGTGACTTCCCCGAGAGCCTGGCTGAGTAAATCCATCAATGTGTGAGCTCTGGCACCTGCCAGGGCAGCTCTCTCTGCATCCTGTCCTTCCCCTTCTCCCTCGCTGGATCCTCTCCCCTCTGGGGGTACCTTTGAAATGCTCAATTCCCTCTCTGCCCTAGTGGAAGCCTTCCCTCCCTGTACAGCTCAGGCCTGCCTCTGATTGCTTCCCCTCTTCCATAAACTGAATTATCCCCCAAAATACGGGGCATCCCTCTGCACAGCTAGAGCACAGCCACACTGCTGCAGGTCCAACACACACTGAATAATGTTGTCTGATGAGTCTCAGCACAGCTATGCTCCAGATAAATGAAGCTCTTCCCTCCCACTCTTCACACAGAGCTTTGCAGAATGAAAGAAAGGGAATATTTAGAGCGGGGTAGGCTGTGTCTCTCCATGGAGGTGAGGAGCTGTGGCATTCCCGAGGCTGGGACACCCTCAGGGCTCCTGGCTCTCACTCATCCCTGCAGACTGAAGCCAAGAGGTGCCTTCTCCTCGAGTGGCACCAGTGCCAGGGTCCCTGCACGCCTCCCCAGAGCCCTGCTGGAGCTGACAGCTGTGACAGGACATGCTCTGGGACACTCTGGACACACTGGCACTGTCAGCTGCTGCTCTGAAGTGTGGCCTGGCTGCAGACAGCTCCTGGGACGCCTTCAAGGCAGGGAGAGGCCCCCAAGAGGAGAGGTGTCACTGCTGAGCAGCTCCTTCTTCATGTGATTCAAAAGAGGGTTGAAAATTATTTATAAAAGTGCTGGAATGGTAAAATGTTAGCTGTGCAGGTGTTTTATCTTGATGCAGACAGCAAAGAGCTTTGTGGACAGCAAAGAGCAAGGTCAAGGTCAGGGATGGGGCTCCTGAGATCTCCTCAGCACCCCCCACTGCTCCTTCTCCTGGGGTGTCTGGGGCTGTGTTTTCCTCTGGAGTCACAAGAGAAATGGCACTTCATATCCAGGTGAGCAGGGCTGCCAGGTCCCCTCCATTAAGCTGAAGTAATTTACATTCCCCCATGGCTGGTGAGTTACTGACCTCTTTCCTTAGGCTAAACACAGAATACCCCGAGTCTGGGCCTTGGCTTCCAAAGAAAAGGAAATTCAGATACTCAGTTACATGTGTGATTATTCAGGTGATGAGAGAGGACACCACACAGGAGCACCTCTCAGGACTTGGATAAGAAACCCCACCTGTGCCAAGGGCTGGGAATTTGAAAGGAAGCTTTGTGCCAAAGCACACACCCTCTACCACCGTACACCCGGGCCATGGGCACTTTTCTCCTTGCACCACTGGGTCAGCAGCCTCAAATCAGAACTGTTTCTGTACCTCTAGCTGTGTTCATGGCCAGATCATCCTGCTCCTCTCACCTGTGCAGATCTGTGGGGGTTACTCACCTGTCCATGGAACAAACCTGGGACTTTATTTGGTTCAAGTGTAAAGCTGGTGTTGAGCACACGTTGCTGGAGTTATTTGCATTCAGTGTCATCTATTCCCGAGATCCCCAAGGGAGCAGCCCCGAAACATCCCATCTCCCCCTTTGTGAGCATCATTGTCCCTGCAGAAGGGATGAGGAACTGAGGCTGGGAGCAAAGGCAGCCCAAGGACAAGCAGGGAATCTGTGGCAGAGCTTGGCACCGCTCCCAGCTGCTCTCCTCCCTGGCTCACCTGGCCCAGGCCAGCCCTGCCTGGAGGCAGCACAGCCCAGGGAAGTAGTCAGGACTAGACAAGCAGGACTGCAAACCCAACAGCATCTCAGCTGCACAAGTGTGGTCACAAGGTGGCAGGCCAAAAGCTTGGGAACAGCTATTTTTGTGGCTTGTTTATAGACAAAGCTTTTAAAATTTCTACCATTTCTGTAGTATGGTGAACAGGCACTCTCATACTGCAATAATATCATAAATTATATTTAGAGGCTGGAATTGTGTTGTATTGGCTTTTCTTTGGTTTTTTTTAGCATCTGCAGTGCCTGGAGGAAACTCAAGGCATCTTTAATCCTGACTTAACTGGGATCCTTGTATCAAAACATACACAAGTGGCATTCAAGGTGTATGCATTTCAAACCATGTGGCAAAAAATTCCTGAGGAAAATGAAAACAAGAATTTCCTCTGGCTCCTAGGAGGCTTTCAGCTCTAACTAGTGACCTTGCTGTGGGTGGGGAGGACCTGGTGGCAGGCTTTTCTGGGATAGATCACAGCCCATGGAGCAGTGGAAAAGCAGCATCCCCCCTATTCCCGAGCGCATCCGCGGCCCTGGGTTGGACAGCGTTCACCACCCGTGCTGGGCTTACTTTCAATGAGCATTTAAGTGGTGGTGTTTTACAAGTGCAAATACTTGTGGAAATCTAATTTTAAACTCCAGTGGTCACTGAAAGCCAGTTTCAAAGGCAGGCAGGAATAGAATGGGGTGACTTATGTAATGGGGCACAGCAAACTGGGGCACTTCACCAACGCTGCCAGACAGAGAATTACTCACTGCAGAGAGCACAGCATGACTGCAGTGCACAAACACCACACACAGCCTTACAGCCTGGGCAGGAACAAGGAAGAGGGGCTGATTTCATCAGGGATAAAATGATCATTCATCAGTGAACAGCCCAATTTCTTTGGGTGCCCACCTTCCAGCCCTGAGCCTGAGGAGTGTCACACGTGTGACATTCTGCAGGCTGAGGAGTTCTCAGAGCCTGAAGTTACTCGGGCTTAAGCAGGCCCACAAATCTTTGTAGCATCCTAGCCTCTGTCAAGTCATGGAGATGAATGCCTTCCTGCCCAATCCAGGCAGGACATCAGGATGAATTCCCAGTAAGAGCAGAGGTTCAAGGATACACCTCAGCTCTTTGCCCAGGGGCCTGTGTGCCCGACAGCTCCATGCACAGCCCGTGTTCCTGCAGGAGCCCATGGCAGCACAGGCTGCAGGGCTCTGGCCCTTCTCCTCCCCTCCCCTCTGCCCACCCGCTGCTTCCAAACTGCTCAGCCCTGCTGTGGGAGTGCCTCACCCCACCTCAATCAACCAATCCTGCTCCTGTTGCTGCATGGGCTGAGCCCCTGCCTGCTCGTTCTGCTACCCACAAAGCTTAGACCACGCTTTCCAAAGCCCCCAGTGGCCAGAAATCCCATAAACATCTCTCCATGGGACTGGATGGGCTGAGATTTTCCTCCCTGCTCCCTCGAGGCACAGGGGGAATATTGGATGGATCTTATCCTGGTACTAGAACAGTGACAGGGCCCTCTGAATCATCTCCCATACTCACTGTGGCCTGGGCTTGCCAAGGACATTGTCACCCTGGGCTTCCAAGGACATTGTCACCTGGGCAGAAGGGAGCCAGTGAATGCTCCACTGACTTGGAAAGAGGCTCCCATTTGCTTCCTCCTTGTGCACAGACCCTGAACTGGATGAGACAGGAACAAAAATGGTCCTGCTTCTGTTCACCCCTGCTTTTCAAGAACTTCTGTTCCTCAACGTCAGTCCTCCAGAATGATTCCTGCACTTCCAGAGAGTCTCAGCAGAATGCAGTAACCTTGAATTCCTTCAAAAGTCACCCGCTGGTACAGAACCACTGCACTGCTCCTTCTGGATGGTGCACATTCCAGAGGAAGGGGGGAAATGCCTTATTTATAAAGTCAGGGAATTCCATGGATCTGCCAGCTCCAGTAGGGTGCCCAGAGCTCCCCATGGCTCTGTGGGGCAATTACAGCCAAGGAGAGCTGGGCACCTCAAAGGGCTATGGAGGAGCCATTTCACAGTAGTTCAGATGCAGAGCTAAGGGAGCAGGCAGCTCTCGAGGGCGAGTGCCAGGGAAACCAGGGCACAGCAGGACTTTCAGTGGCACAGGGACCAACGCTGTCCAGGCCAGCAGAACAGCAGAAGGAAGGGGGGGGCAGTGGCAGAGCCCTGCAGCAAAGGGCCTGTTGTTCCTCTCACTGTGTTGCCTTCTGACCTTACACTGACATTTGCAGCTGCCTGTGGAAGGGGAGTTCTCTCAGGGGAAGAAGCATGTGAGGTTCTCTGTGCTGGGTGAGAATTTTCCATGGATTTCAGTTACGTGTGCAGGGGCACAGAGCACAGGACAGGAAGCACAGGATGCTCTGCCCACCTGATCCCACAGTCCCAGAGAGCACCAGGCTGGAAAGCTGAGCAGCACTGAGCACCCAGACCTGCAGAACTTGAGATAAAGCCAAGCTGGCCCATCCCTGCATTGATTTTACATTTTCTCTGTGGTTTGTACAGCCTCACTGAAATAGCCCAAGTGTTGGGCCTGCTGCCACTTCCACCAGGCCCTCATTAGCCTGGGCTTTGCCAAACCATGTCTTCAGCTCA
The DNA here is from genome assembly GCA_013398275.1 of Promerops cafer. Lineage (NCBI taxonomy): Eukaryota > Metazoa > Chordata > Aves > Passeriformes > Nectariniidae > Promerops > Promerops cafer. Next base: position 14,691 of record VZSE01005213.1, on the reverse strand, counting down.
GAGCCTTTTGCTCAGGGGTCGCACTCAGTGGTTTGCAGCAGGTAATGAGCTGCACAGAATCCAATGTTCCTGGCAGGAGAAGCCCCAGAGGCACTGCACCCCTTGCTGGGATGCCAGCTGAGTCCCTACCCCCCTCACCTCATCACCCTCCTGGCTCTCTGCACTGTGCTCAGAGCTCCACTGAGCTTTCCACGTGGAAAGCAGTGGGAATGCAAGTACTGTGAAGGGATGGATAAGGAGCTAAAGGAGAGTGGGACTCCAAAACGCTCCTCAGCTCTGCAGCCTTCTTGCATGACCTTGCATAAGTCACTTCATATCTCTCTGTTAAACACCTCTGGCTGTGACCAAGGAACGTTATCCTGCTCTTTAGCTGGGGAAGAGACACCTGGACAAAGATGTTTGCAGCACAGGTTGTGTCTCCCACAAGACAGGGAGCATCCTGGGATGGGTCACTGTGAGCTGTAACAATCACAGAATCCCAGAATAGTTTGGGTCGGAATGAACCTTAAAGGTGATCTAGTACAGGCCCCCTGCTGTGGGCAGGGACACTTTCCACTATCCTGGGGTGCTCCAAGTCCCAGTGTCCAACCTGGCCTTGGACACTTCCGGGGATCCAGGGGCAGCCACAGCTGTGTGCCAGGGCCTCCCCACCCTCACAGGGAAGGATTTCTCCCGAATATCCAACCTAAACTTACCCCCAGTACGTTTAGATTGGAGTCCTTGAGGGAGCTGAAGTTGGACAAGGAGGGGCAGGCTGGGATCTCCTTCACTTCTCAGCTCCAGCACAGAACTGAGCACCAAGCCTGGAGAAGGGCTGCCAAGGCAGCGGGTAAGGAAGGAGACTCTTCCCCCTGTACTCACCAATCCTGTCCAGCCTGTCCAGAGCCACGGTCTCGAAGGCTCTCCTCATCATGGGGTACTCCTCCAGAACCTCGTTGAAGTTGTCCACGGACAGGGAGTAGAGGCGGCAGTAGGTGTCGGCGCGCACGCTGGCCGTGCGCCGCCCGCGGGTCAGCAGGCAGATCTCTGCAAGCAGAGAGAGGCTGAGACAGGGCATGAACACCACCACCACCCCTGCAACCTGCCTGCACTGCCCTCCCAGCCTCCCATCCTGCACTGCCCTCCCACAGAAAATGCAGCCAGAGTTAACACTCCGTGTGTGCACCAACATTTCAAAGTACCGGGCGCTCACTTGGGGCACCTGCCCCTCCTGGGTTCTGCTGGTCCAGTCAGCCAAAGTTTGTTCTGGGGGATTATCAAAGGCAGCACTGTGAGTTCACACTGGAGGAGTTGTGTTTCTCCAGCTCCTTGAGGGCACTGGGAGCAGAAGGTCAAGTCATGCTCTCATTGAAGCCAACTGTCTCTAATTTGTATAGAGGCTCTGTGCTGATCTGTGCCTTTGGTGCCTGGCTGTAATTTTGATCCCTGTACCTGGAACATTTATCTTTCCACTGTCAGGGAAAGCCACATGAGTGGCACCTCGCAGCTCTGGGTGTATTTACACTGCTGTACTGCACTCCTCAGTGCTCAGCTGGTTACAGAACACAAAGCCCTGCATTCAACCACAGCTCCTTGAACACTCAACAGAGAGCTCCCAGATCCTGCTTTTCCACTGCTTACATGGAGTCTGGGCAGCAGAGACAGGCACTTCAGGACAGATGGTGTGAGCTGCAGTGACAGCACTCTGCTCCCTGTGTGTGTTGGGTGCCAATCCTCCTGCATCATTCCTTGGATTCATGCTGAGCCTACCCAAAGCCCTGGTACAGCAGCACCACAAGGTTATGAGTGTGCTCCTAGGCTGCTTTCCCAAGGAAATGATGCTTAGGAGTGCCACGTGTGTGAGGAGTTGTGATGGAATGTCATGGGCAAGTTCAATCCCATCTGTCAGTCCTGACTCCAACCCTCCAACTCCAAACGCCAGGCTTCAAAATCCTTGTGCACAAGCGAGGTGCAGAAAGATTGTTTCACATGAATCAGGAGTAACAGGAGTGTGGGAAATGCATACTAGAAATTTTTTAGAGGAAAGGCCTCCCAGAAGGGAAGGCAAGGCAGGTTTTGCTCTGTCTCCCCTCAGCAGATCATCAAAGGTGGTGCAGTCAGAATTTGTCCTGCAAGCTGCCTGTCTGGGGCTGAGCTCTGCACAGGCTCTGACAGGAGAGGGGACTTTGTGTCTCTCATGAGAGCAATGCCCTAAATCCTTCCCAGCCTCCTTCTGGTCCCACTGCTCCAGAGCTCTGCTGCTCATACATTTGCCTGCCTGCTGACCCCCAGGACATCTTGCTGAGCCACAGGCAGGGCAGATGAGGGACTGTTTTCCCTCCATGTTTACCCAGCCCTTCATGCAGTAGATGCTGGACAGCAGGAGCAGGAATGTGCCTGCAGAACTGAGAACAGGCCGATTTTTACCTTTAGGTTCTCAGCTTCACTGATCTGTCAGAAAGAAATGAACCTGCAAGAACCAAGTTTCCCTGCTGTGTTTTGCTGTTATTTATGACCTAGGTTCTGCAGTTCCCACCAGTCACCTCCCCCTGCACCATCCCCTCTCTGGGAAGATGCCCAGAGATGGAGGAGGAGGTGCTGGGGGTCAGTCCCATGTGGATCCAGGAATGCCCAGGAGCGCAGCAGCGGTGTGGCTGTGGGAGGGTGAGTGACCAGCACGCACCTCCGAAGTAGGAGCCGTCGGCCAGCTTGGTCTCCTTGTTGCCCTTGGTGAGGATGCTGACCACCCCGTGCTGGATGAAGTACATCTTCTTGCCGATGGTGCCCTCCCGGATGATGTAGTCCCCGGGCTGGAACACCTCGAACTTCAGCTTGGTCAGCATGGATGTCACAAAGTTGGGGTCTGCGTTGGCAAACAGGGGCATGGAGGCCACCAGCTTGCGGCAGTTGAAGTTGATGATTTCCTGACCAGGTGTGGTGTAAAGGAGAGAGAGGAAGAGGAGGGGACAGGGAGCAGACACACATATGGTTAGTCAACACCTAATGACCTGGGAAGATCCCCCAGCTGACCTGTGCATTTAACGTGGGATGAACTGGCTGTGCCTTGGTCTGGCTGCCCTAGTGCAGGCTGGACGGGCTCTGGATGCTCATGGAGCAGTGCTGGAGCCAGCACCACGCTCACGCCTCCACCCCTCTGCCTCCCCCGAGCAGGGACAGCACTCAACCTGCCAAATACACACAGCATTCCTGTTTCTGCAGGAAACCTTGGGCTGTGAGGGAGCACAGCAGTGGTGAAATGCTGTCTGACAAAGCCCAGTGCTCCTCTCTGGGCAGGTGTCATAACTCACCTTGGCATCCCCTCGTTCTCTGCTGCCCTTGCTTGTCAATGAGCTGTTAAACAGCACAAATGTGCCCAGGAGGAGAATGATCCCGGGCAGATGGGGACAGTGTCAGGAGAGCAGGGAGAGGGGCTGGATCAGAGGCTGGATCACCAACCCTGGCTGAAGAAAGCCCAGCTCAGCTGCTCAGCTGTCACCACAGCCAGGCTGTGCCTCCCCTGGCGCTCCGTGTCACTCGCAGGGGTGACAGCTCAGGAGCTGCTCTGCGCTCCCACTCAGGACATGGTGCTGAGCCCATCACCCCAGCACAGCACTCCATGGGAACGGGGATAACTGGAGCGGGAAGAAAGAGAGCTGGGAAAGCATCTGTGTCCCCCCACGAGGGTTTTCAGAGGGGTGCCCTTTGAGACTTCAGCAAAACTAGTTTTAAATTCTGGCTGACACTTGCTCAGCTCTTCTCTCTCCCATGGAGGGACGTTGCTGGGGGACAAAGACAGAAGGCAGGCCCCTTCTGAATCCAGTGGGTGACACACTGGTGACATACCAGAGACAACCTGCATTGCCAGGCTTCAGCTGAGAAGGAAGGGGGAGCTTCTCTGAAGGCTCCTTCCTCCTGTGACTCCCCCTCTTACGGCTGGTGGAACGGGCACAGATGAGGCCAGCACTCAAGATTTTGCCAAATACATGAGGTGGGAGCTTCCCCAGGAGCTCCACAGCTGCCAGAGGTGCTGGGAATGTGCCCTGCCCGTTCCCTGCCTTCTTACCTCGCGCAGGGGCTCGCTCAGCTCTCCCAGGATGCTCTCCTCATCAAACATCTTGCCCTGGTAGCGGTGCTCATAGTAGTCATGGATGCGCTGCCGCATGTCGGCGGGCAGCTTGTGGAAGGACATGTACTGCTCCACCTGTTTGTACTGGGCAGGGAGACACGAGGGCCAGTTACCAGGACGTGCCACAAACCAGGCTGCTCACGGGCAGCACGTGCTGGCCCTGCTCCCTTCGCCTCGAGCAGGGCAGTTTGGAGCAGGAGGGAGAGCCTGTGCGATCCACGGAGAGTTTGCAGACTACCCTGCTATGTTCCCCAAATGGCCGCCCCATGTTTTAACTTTTAAACTCATCCTCAGCCAGGTGCCCTATGGAGACACCTGCTCATTCCCTGGGTGCTGAGCAGCCCGTGCTCCTCTCCACACAGCCCCAGCTGGCAGCAGGGCTGAGGAAGGAGTGCCGGGCTGGGAGTGTCCTCCCAGCAAACAGTGCTGAGTGAGGACTGTGCAGCATGAGACCAGGAGAGTCCAAGTGCCCCCAAGGAAGGTTTTTCCATGGCACATGGCAGGACAGTGGCCAGCTGGGCTCCAGAGCTGTCACAGAAATGCAGCCCCAGGGCCCATACCAGGGGAAGCACAGAACCTGCTCTGGGTGTGGGCTCACAGCCAAACAGAGGGACACACCCGGGATCAACAACCCCGTTAGTTGGCTGAAGCTGCAGTAGCCAGCCTGCTGCTTCTCCCCTCTGTGTTCCTGCCTGCCCTGTCACCATGGAACCTTTGCTTTCTCATGACTTTCTTCCCCTTTTCTGCGTTCCTGTGCCCCATGCACTCACCCTAATCCATCCACACTTTAACCTGATGGTTCACATTTCCACGGTGTCACTTCGAGCAGAATACAAGGGCAGGCTCTGACTGATGGCAGAGCAGCTTTGGGGATGAGTGGTGCTTTCTGTGAGTAAAGGACACCTCCCCAAGGGCCAGGGCTGTACCAGGGTCCTGTTGCCCTACAGGTGCTGCAGGACAAGGTGTGTGCAGGGAACGGTCACGCTCCTTTCACTGGTGGCAGTACAGGACACAATCCTTAGTGTGTACTGCACTAATTACTGACCAAAGGACTGTGCTGCTCCTTTCCCAGCCCTATTTCCCCTACTTCTCCCTGATAAACGTGTCCCTGAATGTCCCTTTAGTGCACCTTGAGCTGGAGAGCCTGATTAGTGAAGTTGTGCTCGTTACAGCCCTGGGTCCTGCTCCAGGGACAGCCTGTGCTGGCACTGCCAGCTCCATCTGCACCATGCAGGAGAGGGCATCACTCCAAGGAGCAAAGGTGGCAGAAGGGACACTCGGGGCTTCCTGGCATTCCCAAAGCACAGGAACTGCCTGGAAATATTCCTGATCCCTCCAGCCTGACCAAAGGCAAGGGAGTCACCACCTCCCACTGGCACCGGCCCCTGCCCTTCATCACCTGCATGGCTCAGGCTCTGCAGGGACTGCCTGTGGCAAGACAGGATGTGACTGGGTGCCCAGAGGAAATGAGGGAGGGAAAGGAAGTGGAAAGCAGCAGCAGAGTGGAAGACAGCAGCTCCATTGCAGGCAGCTCATCCAAAGAGAATTTTGGACGTTATGGTTTTCCAAGCAGAAAGTTTCAGGGGTTTTGGCTCATCTAACCATAGATGTCTCCTGCCACTGGAGAGGCACTGCAGCCTGAGACACCCATGGGACCTGGCAAACCAGGCACAGGATGTGTGGGACTCTCACTATGGAAAGGGAAATCATTAGGCATGAGCTTCTGCTGACTCAGGTTTATTAAATTCATCTAAAATCCACAAAGAGCTCTGCGTGCTTTAATGCTGCATTTTTGTTGAATAAATGATTTGCCAAAAATACCCCCTTACACTCTCAGCTTTAGTGCAGTGATTGAGCTGGAGCAGTGACCAATGTCACCAGGTGTGTCTCCTCACCTGCTGCAGCCACCTGCCCCTGCCCTGTCCTCTCCTCCACTGGCACTTGCTGTCCATCTTCAACTGCCCTTTGCTCCCTGGGAAAAACATCCCCACGCTCCAAAAATCCACCAGCATGGGCTGGATGGGGTGACTGAGACGCTGCTTATTCACCACTGAACGTGGATTTATGGCTTTGCAACAAAGAGCAATAAATTACTGCTCTGCAGTGTCCCTGGGGCTTGTCAGAGTCCCCTGCCACCGCTGTCCCCAGATAAGGCTCCCAGGGAAAAAAGGACAAATTTACTTTCCCACGAATAAAGGTGCTGCTTCCGATTGCAAATGAGAATCAGGGTTAGAAAAGCAAACTGCAAAATAAGGAACCATCATTCTCTGTCATGGTTAAGGAGAGGGACATCTTGTCTCTCCTGCCTCTGCTGGTGTTCCCTCCTCTCACCCATGAGGGTTTTGGGGCCCTCAGCTCTTCCTTGTGCAGAGATGGGGTCAGAATTGAAAGCATCAACCCCTTCTTTCCATGTCTGAGAAACTGAAGATTCACTGGGGTTTTCCCCCTTCCCTTGGAGCTGCTGAAGGCCCCAGTCCTGCGGGGTCAGGCAGATGATGCCATGCTCAGCTGGCCCTCTCTAAAGCCACTTGGTGTCCCTTTGCTGCCTTCCAGCCATGGCCAGGCCTCCCTTGACAGCCCCTTCCCCTCCTCCCTCCTCCTCCTCATCTGCTCAGCCTCCCACTTGTCTCCCTGTCCCCAGTCTGACCTGTGCTCAGAGCTTAGTGGCCTCTCTGAGTTCAACTCATTTAGGAATTATTTAAATCTCTCTGAAGACAATCGAGCCCATTTAAATCCCAGCTCATTTTCTTAAGTCTGTTTTCCCTCAAATAGCCCTTGAAGGAAGTATTAATATATCAAAAGGGAACCATTCAGCTGAGTATTTTTGCTTCTATAGCTGGCCACTTTCCCTCTTCTCTGACCACTTCCCTCCCCTCCTACCAAAGCTCCGACACTCACAGCCCAAAGTGAACTAAGTATTTTTAACTCCTTCCATGCCCTCAATATCCATCAAGAGTCCTCCTCTCTCTGGCAGGGATAAATCACTGAACAGGCTCAAGCCTTTCCATGCCCCACTCCTGAAGATGAAAACCACCAGGCACAGGAGGGGAATTGTTGGGGTGTCCTGTGCAGGGCTCCATAATCCCTGAGGGTTCCTTCCAACCCAGCACATTCTGTGATTCTGGCACTGCTTGGATCCTTCCAGGATTAGACTGAGATCACTGTGGCACTGGGTTTAATTCTAGTCACAAATATCTCCCTATCTGGAGCCCGTGAAGTCACCAGAGTTGCAGCTGTGGAAGGAGGAGGAGGCTCCAGGGGAGCATGTTAGCTCAGGGAAGGATTGTGGTGCTCTGCCAGCAGGATGTCCCTGGAGGCTGGGGTAAGAGCCACCCTGTCCAGTGCTGGGGCTCTCCAAGTGGATCAGTGCTCCACGGGGGAAAGATCAGCTCCTGGGATTCACCTCATGGAGGGTGCTGACAGGACACAGCAGAATCTTTGTGTTATTTTCCCTGATCTCTGATTAGGAGTCCACCAGTGCAGCTCCCCAGCACTCAGGAATCACCAAACCCAAGGAAATGGTGACTTCTGGGGTTTTTTTTTCTCTTAAGCCATTCATATTCCCACCCTCAGGATCTATTCTATCCTACATCTTACTTCACATGGTCATTCTCATGGAGTCACAGGACTGCAGGAGGGGTTTAAGGGAAGAAGTTCTGTGTCAAAAATTTGGGAGCTACCTCCATTCTGCAAGAGCTTTATGTGATGTCCTGGTTGTGAGTCTTTCCAAAGGCTGGATTAATTGATTTCTGTATCATGGCCCTGCTCATTTTGCCACCAGAAAATGAGTTTTAAGTGTCACCTCCTGGGAAACCTGGAACACTTTTTCCCTTACTGCACGGTACCATGAGGAATCATCTTACCCAGAGTCAGGCTCCTGATCTCTGGCTGTGATACAGACAATTCCTGGAGCTTTTCTCCCACTCTCTGTCCAACATTCCTTGCACTGGGGATGACCATGAGTTGCCTCCCCTCGCTGTGCATCAGCTCCTGTTCAGGCAGGGGTTTTGGACAATCCCATTCCTGGGCTGAGAGATGGCACTGGGCTGAGCAGGATCAATAATGAGCCTGATGAAACCCTTGTTTGCCTCTGACCATCTCTGCTGCTCGGGGCTCTGAGGAAAGCAGATCCAGGAGCTGTGGGACAAATCCCTCTGCATGAAATGTTGTGGGTGCTGAGCCCTACGGTCTAATCCTGTGCATCCCATGGGGAATGTGACAAACCTGCACATCACAGGTATGGAAGCAGCCTGTTTTCCCTGGGAATGGCACCTGAAGGGAATGCCTGGCTAGGCTGGAGAGGCCACATCCTGCCATAAGGCACTAGGCCAGCACAGTGCACTTTTGGCCGTGGTCAATCCATCTTTAGAAATATCACAGGACATTGTGGAGATGTCAGGTCACTGGATCCACACATCTGGAGTGGGACAGGGAAAGGGACCAGCAGTAGTGTCTGCAGAAGAGCAGAAGGGGGGAGATGAGGTGAAATGTGCCCCCAAAGGCTGGAGATGGGGGGACAGGGGAGCAGAGAGTGTGTGCAGTGAGGGACCAGCACTGCTGGGAGCAGTGGGACAGACAGCTCTGGGGAGGGCTGCAGCATCAGCTCTTTGTCTATCTATCTATCTATCTATCTATCTATCTATCTGTTTGTTTGCAGCTCGAGTGCTGACATGAACTCCCAGACTGATAATTTGGAAAGCCCTCCCTGGGATGGGAAGAGCTGCCGAGGCAGGGGTGTTCCCTTGCCCTGACAATGCAGCAGCCCCAGCTCGCAGCAGGTGCCACCGTGGTGCTCAGGGGGCAGAAGGACCTGTCTGCCTGCCAGGCCCAGGATGAAGATGCCAGAATCTGAGCTGTAACCCCACTGTTTCTGACATGCTTTACAGCTTCAGAATGGGCCTTCTCTCAGGAATGGGTAAACCAAGTTTAACTCCACATATTCTCCTGCAAGTGCAGGAACTACTCAACCCTGGTCTGGTTAAGGCAGTTTGCACCACAAGACATTCTGAAAAGAAGCCATCAGGTTTTCATTAAACAAACATTGCTGTTTTATAACCAACCCAGGATTCTTTCTGGGAGAGGATTAAATCACCCTAAAACAACTGACACAATTTCTGCGTTTCTGGCTGACATGAACACCCCATTACCTGTTTCTTACATTCTTTTGACTCTGCAAAGCAGCCAGAACCCCCTGATTGCAGAAAAGCAAAGCTGCCCTGGGGCAGTGCTGGGATCCCAGGCCCAGGGCATTCCAGAGGCCCTGACACAATCACTGAAGGCCATCATTTATCAGCCTTGTTATCAGCCCCGGGTGTTTTGAAAGTAACGTGGGACACAACAGTGCTCAGGCCATCTCTCCACAGAGGGAACAAAATCCCAGTGCAGGCATGACAGGATAAAGCCAGGCTCTCCAAACTTTTTCCAATTAGGCAATTTGATTACATTTTGAATTTGATTAAGTGCTGCAAACACCTTTAATTTCTGGAGTGCTGCACTCCCTGCTCTCTCCTTCACACACATTACCCAAGGAGTGAGTGAGCTCTGCAGCCTCCCTGACCTCCACCATGGGCGCTGGCTCAGGAGGAGACTTCTCCAGAATGCCTGTGAGCTCAGGGAATGTGGGGACGATCCCTGGTGACCAATCCTCTCGGGAATGTCACTTCCAATCCTGCCCAGAGTGGTAAAGGATGTGAAGTTCCCCCCACCAGGGGGAACTGTGGCAGCGTGTGCCCAGTGCAGGCTCCCAGAGCAGCTGCCAGAGTCGCTGCAGTGTCTGCAGTGTCCCTGGCTGAGCCAGCACTGGAGCCCCAGCGAGCACCACAGCTCCAACAACGGGTTAAGTAGCTCTGTGGGTACGGGGTGCCAGGCTGGTGGGATTGTCCAGGAGCACAGGTAGGATCTGTGCCCCCAGTTCCCTGCACAAGCTTGCTCAGAGCAGCTCAAACACACAGAGGGCAGTGAGGGTTCCTCTGCCCCGTGCTGGGTTTGCTTGGGGGAGCAGGAGAAGGACTCCAGCTCCTGCCCACTGACAAAGCAGGGTCTGGGATTTCCACTGCCAGGGGCTGGATCTGCATCTGGGCACTCAGCAGCACCTGAAAGGTTTTCCTCAAATCAATTTGTCTGAATATTCTGAGGTTAATGACACTGTGGAGCTCTGCAGCACTCTGGAGCTGTGAGTTCCACGGTTTCCTCATGGACCATAAAAAAGCCCAAATCACCCTTTGAACTTGTTGCTAATAAATCTCTACTGCTGGTCTCCAAGAAGGAGCAAGGACTGCCTGAGCCCCAGGACAGGACCCCAGCTCTCAGAGCAGTGGGCAGGCCAAGGGCACTGTCTGGATTTCCCTCCAACAAATACTGGTCCAACATCCCCAACAGGGATAGAACATTCCAGTTGTTTCATTTCAGCCCTTCCCACGACTAAACTTTCCCCAGTTTCTCTTTGCTGAATTCAGGGTGCTGACAGGAGGGCTGAAATGTTAAAGCTGCACAAAGAAGTGCTTGGATAGGCAGAGCACAGGATAAACTGTGGGCAGGAGGGCTGTGCAGAGGTGTGAGGAGCTGAGGGGTGATGTCAGTGCCCTGCAGGGTTTCTGAAGTGATTCTCTCTTCAGGGTTACCTGCTTGTCCCCCCGCAGTCGTGCTGCAGCACGTGGTGCTTCAGGATAATGACAAGGGAAAGTGCAAGTCCCTCCCCAGAGTCAAGAGGTATTTTAAGAACAAGAGGCACTGGATGGACTGCTCAGGGAGGAGGAGGAGCGAGGAGAACAGATCCTGAGGGGAGACGAGGCTCTGGAAGGAGGGATTAGGGCTTTACTGGGCTCTGCAGTGCTGGCAGCAGCAATCCCTGCCTCTCACCAGTTCCTCCTCTGGGTGTACCTGGGGAGCTGAGCCTCCCTGCACCCACTGGGATGGGAGAGTGAGCCCTGAGCATCCCTGGCCTGCTCCAAGGAGCTGCAGCGAGCAGCACCATCACCCTCCCCAGCCCTCAAGGTTACAGAGCACTGAGGAGGAGAAGAGGGTGTGCGTGGTGACTTGACAGAAATACTAATCCAGCTGAGCTGCAGGACTGGGGAAAGAACTGCAAAAAACATGAAAATAACCAGAATATCTGGCTAGTTTATTCCTCTCCTGGGCAGGGAACAGTCTTCCTCTGATGTGAGCCACAGTTACTGAGGCTGGGGGGTAATTCTTCAGTCAGTGATGAAGTTAAGGCTTGAGCTGATCCATGAACAGCTGCAGAGGGTCTTGTACCCCTGCTCCTGTCCTTGACCCCCTCCACCATCACCTGGCCCAGCTCTGGGCTCACTGGGCTCAAAAAAGAAGCTCTTTCAACACACTAATGTGACAGAAAACTAATGTGAGAGAAGAAATGAGCTCAGTGAGGGTCTGGGAAGGCAGGGGGTGTGCCCAGCTGAGCACAGTGGCAGGGAGCTCCAGGTGAGAACAGGCGTGTTCCTGCTCAGAGCTGTCACATCGACTCAGTTACAACACCCCGCTGCACAACAGCACTTTGGGAAATTCTCCTGTCACAATCCCTCGGGAAGGACCTGCGGTGCTGATGTGTCACATGCAAGAAACAGATGCAAGGATACTGGGGAGTTAAACTCCAGACTGAGGTTAAGAGGGAAGATCAGCTCCTGATCCTGCCACTGGCTTTCTGTGACCATGGGAAACTCTGATGGGACAGACAGGTCCCTTCTCACTTTGCCTCTGGGGCTGGAGGTCAAACAGTCCCTTCAGAGAGCCCCATCCAAAGAGCTGTTCCCATCTGAAGGGAGGCCAGGGCTGGCCCTGCCCCACAGATGTGCCCCCTCCATGTGCTGGGAGTGCTCTGTGCCACAGGGGACTCTGCCCTGGTACTGAGGAGCCTCAGCACCTCCCTGGCTTGGAGGGGGGCATTCCCTCTGAATTCTCCATGGTTTCTGCCACCCCATGGATCCCACCCAGCTTCCCTGCCTTGCACCAGCACAGCATGAAGTGAGAGGCTGTGGGAGGAGATTTTGACAGGACAGGGATTGAATGTCCCAGTGTTCAGAGAATCCAAGGCAGAGACAAGCCTGCTCCTGAAGCCAGCAGACAGCACAGCTTGGCTTCTATTCCTCTTTTCCAAAGCCCTGCTTGTCCAAGGGAAGAACCAGTGGGTTGGCAGAGCTCTGGACAATCTGAAACCTTCCCAAAAATCTGCTCCTGAACCTTGTCTGGAGGGTCCCACACAGCAGAGCCTCCCAGGGCAGTTCCAGCTATAACCTTCTCTCCTGTCTGTGTTTGTGCTGTTCCTCTCCCTCTCCACTGTGTCCCTTTCCTTGGCCACTCCCAGCACAGCCCCCCAGGCCCCTGCAGGCTGAGCTGTGCTGAGGGACAGGCAGAGCCCACAGGGTGCTCAGCAGAGGTCCCTCAAGAGCTGCTGGCTTCTACCAATCAACCTCCAAACTTGTTGAGATTCCCTCTCTAATCTGCTTCACCAGACACTTTGTCCCAGGAGGACTGAACTAAATTGTGTTTCAGGGCTGCAAATCACGCAGCAGCCTCATTTTAATCATGGCTATTCAAGTGCTAAGGAATGCAGAAAGTAAATACATATTTGTTTTTAGGCCATCACTTGTCCCATTTGCAAGAGGAAAATGAACATACTGAATCCCTGAGGCTTTGATCCTTGCAGGATACTTGGGAAATGAACCTGCCATAGGAAATACACCCTTGGTTCAATCCTCTGCCTGCTGCCTTTGTCAGAGCTCTTTTCCTGGGTCCGTTAACCCTCTCACTCACATCCCCACATTCTAACGAGGCTTTAACACTTCCCACTGTCCCTGCCACCCCCTCTACAGTCCCTGCTGGCTTCCTGGGGACTGATTTCCCTGAGCACTGACTGGAAATTGCCAGGGTCAAGCCGTGCCCTTGTGAGGAGCGCAGGCTGGAGTGCCCAGTGCTGCAGGTGCAGTCTTGGCTTGTGCCAGGCTGGCCAGGTGGTTGGGTTTGCAGATCAGTCCTTGACTTCTATGCTACTTCAAACACATTTGAATAAATACTCTGCATCCTGAGATTTGATCAGCCTGCATTCCCAGTGCTGCAGTGTCCTTCTCTTTGGCGTGCCCTGCTCTGTGTCAGGATCAGCCCGGCTCAGCTGGAACACAGAGCTAAAACTCTGGATGCTCTGGATGCATCCCAGGCCTCCACGCTCTTCTCCTGGGCAGTCCCCCTCCTTTAGCTCTAGCTGTGGTGTGGGACTTCCCTATGGTCCAAGCCCCTGGTCTTCTCTGCTCTCCCTCTCTGCCCTGCTCTCCTCCCACTGTAATCCCTGTGTCTGTGTTCCAGGGTCACCCCACCTCCTCCCTGAACTTAAAATTCAGGTGATCAGTGTCTGCTGGTCAGAGTTTCCCCACTTGAATCACAGTTCCCCTCTCAGCTAAACTGCACCTGGTAGGGTCAGAATAGGAACAATTCTTCTTAATCTCCAGATCAAATGTACCCGAAAGACCCATAAAACCTCCCCAGCCCCACCAACTGAGGGCAGCTGCTTTCTTTGGATGCCCTGCCCAGCTCACAGATTCAGTGACCGTGGCAGTGGCAACCTGATCAGATGTGACATTTCTGGCTGTGCCCTCCGTTCTGCAATCCAACAATGGTGCCATTAATTCCACAGCTACCTGGGGAACCTGCTCCGAGCTCCCGAGCCTTGATCTGGGCTTTTGGGGTTGTTCTGCAGCTTCACTCAGGAGCACTGGAGTGAATAATCTGAATACTTTTAAAAAGAGCACTTGCTAAACAAAAGCTGCACGTTCTGGAACATTCATTTGGGCTTTGAAACAAGATGTGGGAAAGGAAGAAGTGACTTACAATTTTAGGTACCAGTGACATTGATAACCTCGGTGTACAAAGACAGGCAAAGACAACAACAGTCATCTCCTTGCCCTGCTGTTAACTGATCCCTGCTGCTGCTTCTTCCTGAGGGGTGTTGGAGTGGATGGATGGGGATGAATGGCCAAGGAATTGGCCTCTCACACTGACAGTCCTGGCTCTGTCCGCACAGCAAGGAAACCACCCCAGCCTCCCTCTGGACAGCACAGAGACCACCCCAGGCTCCCCCTGGACAGCACAGAGACCACGGCAGCCCCAGCAGGGCTGTCCTTACCTTCTCCTGGTACTGGCGGCGTGAGGAGTCCAGGGACTGGATGAGGGCGGTGGCGTGGCCGATGAACATGGCGTAGCAGGTGGCCCCCACGATCATGCTGAGCATGGTGAGCCACACGTCCGACATCCCCACCGGCGCCTGCTGCCCGTAGCCGATGCACAGCATGTGGCTCATGGCCTTGAACAGGGCGTGCGAGTACTGCTTCCCCCACGAGTCGTTCTGCAGGGACACGGGGCACAGCCTCAGCACGGGGACGTGGCATTCCAGACACAGATGTGGGCCAGGAAAGCACCCCTGGCACCGCACCCAAAAGTCCCTGTTGGAGGCACCTCGACGTGTTACACAAGAAATTTAATTCTTTGGTGGTTTGGAGGGCTAGTGGGTCTTTGAAAGCTAGGAGGGCTACGGAGTCTCAACCCCCAAACCCCTCAGAGCCCCCGTCACTCCTGTATCC
>VZSE01005206.1:2154-15304 GCA_013398275.1 Promerops cafer | reverse complement strand
CCCCCCCCCCCCCCCTTCCCCCACCGGTGGGATGTGGGAGAATTGAAAGGGTAAAAGTGAGAAACTCATGTGTTGAGATAAAGGCAGTTTAATAATTAGAAATAAATAATAATAAATTGTAAGGAAAATAGAAAAAAACAAGAGAGGAGAATAAAACACAAGAAAGGCAAGTGATGCAAATGAAAACAGTTGCTCACCACCAACTGACCCAACTGATTTTGTGGTGAGTGGGAGCCATTTACTAGTTGAAATATACAGACGGATATAATGGAAGCTGTGAGTCAATTGAGTACTTGAAATAGATTTGGCAATACAGTGCTCTTCTGCTAATTTATTAGACAGAAGAATGTTTTGTGGCATATAATTTTTATTACACTGAGTTTATTTGTTGTACTTAACAGTAGTTATCTGTAGGCTTGAGTTGTGGAATGGAAACTTTGAAATCTCCTGGCATGTTTTGTTCATTTGGAATGACTTTACTCCTAAAACATTAAGGCACAGACTGTTTGAAGCCAGGATTGTATCCTCAGAGTTTAGGGCAAGAATGGACTGAGATTTTTGTCTGACTGCCTGTGTATCAAACCATTAACTTCCATACAGTTGCCCTTGCATTGAATAGAACTCCTTATGACTAAAATGTGTCCTAGACAAAAGGAATCCAGTCTTTATTCTATGATTCTAAAGATGCAGAATCCATGGGATTTTCATTTGCTTTTTCCGGTGGTTGATCATGCTAACTGCTGAAAACATATACCTATTTTCTAATGCAAATTGGCATTGGATTCAAGCCCTAACTCCTGTTATGCCTTTATCTGATAGCTAAAGCCTTTTAATACTTTGTTTTCACTTTGTGAAGGTACGGACACACCACAGTTGACCTCCCAGTCATCTTTCTTTTGGTAACTAAACAGATGGTTCTCTCTGCCTCTCTGAGGCATATTTGAGGTCCTGAATTTTATTTCAATTTTTTTTCCTTCTGTGATTTTGTTTATTTTTTTTTAAGCATGGGTTCCAGCACTGTATATGGTATCTGGCTGGTTCTGTTTGCACCACTGAGATATTTCTCTCTTGACTTGTTATTCCCCTGAATTATACAGCCAACATTTGCCTTTCTTGCTTTAGCATCATGCTGGCTGGTTAATCTCTGACACCTAAATATTTTTCATATGTGGTTTTCAAAGCCTAATTGAATCCCCCCTTTGGGCAGGAGAAGGCAGACAAATATAACCTTGCCGCTTGTTAAACATGCTGAGTGCTCACCAATCCTAGAACATATTGTCCCCAAATGCAGGTGTCTGCTGCTGTGTGTGTGTGTTGCCCCAATCCCCAAGATCCTGCACTTGAGGAGAAAAGTTTTATTTGCCTCCGTGAGGGAACTGGGTGGTTAAAGTATACATTGCAAATTATACCTGTCCTGGTGTAAAGCTAAAATATTTAAGTTGTTTTTGAAGCAATAAGTATAGATGTTTTCTTTGTTGAATGAGGTATATAACTATGATGGTTTAACCTTGGCTGGCTGCCAGGTGCCCACTAAGCAACTCTCACTCCTCAGCAGGAGAGGGGGAGAAAATAAGACAAAAAGCTCATTGGTCAGGATAAGGGCAGGGAGATCACTTGCCAATTACCATCATGGGCAAAGCGGACTCAATTTGGGGAAGATAATCATGGAATATGCTGAGTTGGAAGGGACCCACAAGGATTATCAAAGTCCAACTCTTAGCCCTGCACAGGACACCCCCAAGAGTCCCACCATGTGCCTGAGAGTATTGTTCAAATGCTTCTTGAACTCAGGCAGGCTTGGAGCTGTGACCACTTCCCTGGGGAGCCTGTTCCAGTGGCCAACTATCCTCTGGGGGAAGAACCTTTTCCTGATATCCAACCTAAACCTCTCCTGATGCAGCTTCAGGCCATTCCCTCAGGTCCTGTCACTGGTCACGAGAGTGAAGAGATCAGCACCTGCCCCTCCACTTCCCCTTGTGAGGAAGCTGTAGACCACAATGTAGTCTCCCCTCAGTCTCCTCTTCTCTAGGATGAACAAACCAAGTGACCTCAGCCCCTTCTCATATAGCTTCCCCTCTAGACCCTTCACCATCCTTGTGGCCCTCCTTTGGATGCTCTCTAATAGCTTTATATCGTCCTTATATTGCGGTGACCAAAACTGCACCCAGTACTGGAGGTGAGGCCGCACCAGCGCAGTGTAGACTGGGACAGTCACCTCCCTTGACCGGCTGGAGATGCTGTGCCTGATGTACCCCAGGATACGGTTGGTTTGTATGTGCATCCAGGGTTGCCCCATCGCAGGTGCAGAATCCGGCATTGCCCTTGTTGCCAACTTCATATGTTTGGTGATTGCCCAGCATTCTAATTAGTCTAGGTCCCTCTGCAGGGCCTCTCCGACTTTGAGGGAGTCAACAAGTCCTTCCAATTTAGTGTAGTTGGCAAACTTACTTAGTACAGCTTCGAGTCCTGTGTCCAAGTTGTTAATGAAGATGTTGAAGAGACCTGGGCCCAGGATGGAGCCCTGCGGAACCCCACTAGTGACTGGCTGCCAGCCTGATGTAACCCCATTTGCTATAACCCTTTGTGCCCAACAATATCCACTCCTTATTCCATACCATTTACGTCATGCCAGGTCTCACACTTCCCAGTACTCCACCACCTTTCCTATTCATTTATTTTGATAGATATACACACAGACGTCATTCCCTTAGTCTATGGACCACCTCTGCAAATTGTCCATAAAATGTCTACAAAATGTCTGTTGAATTAATTTAGTCCATGACTTTGGCCTCCGTCCCTGATAACAGTTTTTCAAGCAGGAAAGATGGTGTGAGGTGTTGGATTGTTGCATGCTGCATGTTGAAGTCAGTTCTGATTCCATTGTTGCTGCACTTGTTCAATATTATCAAAGTTCATTCTTCATTAATGCGATGATCAGGGGGAAGTCAGATTCATATCCCCAGAAGAGATGTGGCAAAGATAGATTCTGAGAGGTGTCCAGTGTGGTGATGCACACATAGCCACCATAGAAGTGATAATACACAGTATTAAATGGTTATTAACATCATACAGTTCAAGTCATTGGCTCTTCTCACCCAGAATCAAATCCCCTTGAGGCACACACCGCACTTCCCCATCCTCCCGCATTACCTAACAAGTGCACCTGGGTCCTTGAGCAAAAGCAATCCCATGGATGGGTGTCTTGGTTTACAAGACAGTGTCTGCTAGGGAAGGCCGCAAGACCTCCCTTGGAATGGAGAATGCAAAGCCCCCTCCCTCCAGATTATTAGAATTGTGGAACTAAGAGGCTCCCAGGCAGAGAGGTGGGGGTAAGAAGAGCAGTTCTTTACATATATATATATATAAAACAAACACACAACAGTAACAACGGTGTTAACACCAAACAGGCCCAGAAGCAGTGACAGCCTTTCAGCTGTGGCACTTTCCCTTTGGTGCAGTTATGGTCACAGCTGGCCGGGGCGCAGGCAGCTCCTGATGTGCAGGGCAGGTGCGGTGCTCCCCACGTGGCTGCAGGGGGCGCTCCGGCGCGGGCTTGGGAAGCACGTGGTGCTGCTGCCGTGGCCGAGGCGGGAGGGAAGATGGAGGAGAAACGCCGCTCTCCGAAAACCCCGGGGCAGCCGGCCCGGCGCCTCCAGCAGGACTCTCAGGAACAGCAGGCTGGAACAGCAGGGATGAGCAGGAAAGAAAATCCCAGGCTGGTGGGCGAGATGCAGCAGAAACTCCGTGGCAGCAGCTGGAACTGCGGGACGTCCCGGCCAGGCGTGCAGGGAGCCCAGAGCAGTGCCGAAGAAACAGTGGGAGGGGGGAATAATGGCAACCTGGCTCCAAGCAGGTCAGAGAGAAGAGGCAGGATTCCCCGGAGAGCATGAGCAGAGGCCGGTCCGTCTCTCAGGCCGGTGATGAACTATCCCTGCAGCAAGCGACAGCCGTCCCGATCCTCACCCGGTGCCACCCCGGCAGCAAGAGAGCGAGACTGCCCCCAAACTCGCCTTTTACCTGCCTCGTAGTCTCGCGATGGTTCTGCCCTTTCCCCCCTAGAGTTCCCCTCCCCCCGCCCTGTTCCAAGCACCCAGTTTCTCAGTTCCTCCCCAGCACTTCTAATGGGGAAAATTCCAACCTCCAACAATGGGTTTGCATTTGCCTGACGTAGGAATAATCCAGACTGTTTTCCCCAGCATATTTTTAATGTGTACTACAGAGACTTTATCCCCTTCTACAGTACATGAAAGTTTTGATCGGGCAGGGCCAGCCCGATTGTCAGATCCTCTGGTGTTGACTAACCAGGTGGCCTTTGCTAAATGTGTATCCCAATGTTTGAAAGTCCCACCACCCATTGCTCTCAGTGTAGTCTTTAACAGTTCATTACATCATTTGATCCTTCCAGAGGCTAGTGCATGATAGGGAATGCGATACACCCACTCAATGCCATGTTCTTTGGCCTAAGTGTCTATGAGGTTGTTTCGGAAATGAGTTCCATTGTCCGATTCAATTCTTTTTGGAGTACGGTGTTGCCATAAGACTTGCTTTTCAAGGCCCAGGATAGCGTTCTGGGCGGTGTCATGGGGCACAGGGTATGTTTCCAGCCATCTGGTGGTTGCTTCCAGCATTGTAAGCACAATGCCGTCACGGGTTTGGGGCAGTGGGATATAGTCAATCTGCCAGGCCTCCCCATACTTATATTTTAGCCATCGTCCTCCATACCAAAGAGTCTTTACCCCCTTGGCCCTGCTTAATTGCAGCGTATGTTTCCCATTCATGGATAACCCGTGCAATAGGGTCCATGGTTAAGTCCCCTCCCTTGATCACGAGCCCACCTGTATGTTGCATCTCTTCCTTGATGGCCTGAGGTGTCATGGGCCCACCGAGCTAG
Organism: Promerops cafer; assembly: GCA_013398275.1. Taxonomy (NCBI): domain Eukaryota; kingdom Metazoa; phylum Chordata; class Aves; order Passeriformes; family Nectariniidae; genus Promerops; species Promerops cafer. The sequence goes on along the minus strand of VZSE01005206.1, from coordinate 10,413 downwards.
AAATAATTCACCCTTATGTTGCCAATCCAAATCCACCTGAGCCACTTCAATCTTAGCAGCCTGATCCACCTGCTGGTTGTTCCGATGTTCTTCATTAGCCTGACTCTTGGGTACATCAGCATCTACATGACATACTGTCACATGAAAGGGGGGATTTCCTCAAACCCCTTTGTGTTTGATTGGTCTGTCAGCACCCCAGGAAAGCCAAGACTCTCATGCCCAACCAGTCTGACAGCGTCCCATTAGGGGGACTCTCCACTGAGCAGCCTGCTGGATTTGGAGGATGATTTGACTAACTTGTTTAGGGTCACATGCCAACAGCATAAAAGAGAGACACCCCCCCCTCCTGAGTCTCCACACTTTTTTTCAAGTATGTTACCTACTGCTGGCGACTGCTAGCACCCTTGAAGGACTCACACTTTCTGGAATAACATTCCTTATTAATATGTACACTGATAACAGAAAATTGTGATGGGTTAAGGTTCGAGGATTGCCAGTGAACGTATTCAAAGCAATATATAGACAAGCTCTAATCACCAATAAAAGTTGGCTTGAGATAATCATTCTGCATGCATAGAGTACAGTTCTTACCCAACAGGTGTCCCTATGGGGGAGAAGACAGGTTCAGCCTGCTAACTGATCCCAGCAGTTACGATGGAGTCTTCCCTAACTTTTCCCCATTCTTAACTTACTATTATACCATTTCTTTGCATTTACTTGGAGCTTGAGTGACTCTAGTCATCCATACCTTTGTTACTGATTGGTGTAAAATTCTCTCGCTTCGCTCTTAAAGACATGGTCAATAAAGTATAGAACTAATGCTCAGTGAGGGGTGGTCATACCTTGGAGGCGGGTAACTTTGGGATGGAGGTGTGCGTTAGTTTTACAATTAGATTCTAATGAACCAAGTTCATCCAAGGAGAGTGATTTTGGTTCAGCAGCAAGACATCTCCTATCTCCCCTGGTTGACAGGTGCTATGCGGTTCATCAGCTACGAGGTACCATCGAGTTCCCCTCCCTGCAAGGATTTCTACAGAGCCTGGCCGCAGTGTCTCCACTCTGCTCCACCCTCCGTTTCATCCCCCTCAGTACGTGCTTAAGGTTGCAGATTGTGTGTGTGTGTGGAGTCATCACGGAACAGATTTCAGGCATGCCAACCGCATTCCATCCAGGGAGTAGCAACTGCATTTCACCCTATAATTTCTGTACCGTTATAACTTCTGTTGGAACGTGAATCTAACTTCCAGTTTTCTCAAATTTTACCCCCAGTCATCTTCCCACACGTACCTTCACAACCAGGTTCTCCACCTGGGCAGCAATATCTTGCCACAATGTGGCAGCCCAGATGGGTTTACTCCTACACTGCCAGTTTTTCTGCTTCCATTGCTGCAGCTACTCTCCACAGGGCATTCGCCACCATCCATGAATCAGTATAAAGTATTGGCCATTTTTCTCATTCAGCAATGTCTAAAGCCAGCTGGATGGCTTTCACCTCTGCAGACTGACTCAGTTCACCTCGTCCTTCAGCAGTTTCTGCGACTTGTTGTAGGGGACTCCATGTAGCTGCTTTCCGTCTCCAACGCTTTCCCACAAGGCATATTGCTTCTCAGTTTCTGGAAGTTTATTATAGAGTGGGGCCTCTTCAGCATGCTACCTCCTCTGGTGACATTCCAAGCTCTTTGCCTTCTTGCCAGTCCGTGATCACTTCTAAGATTCCTGGACCACTGGGGTTTCTTATTCGAGCTCATTGTGTGATCAGTGCGGCCCACTTATCCACGTAGCATCTGTTGCATGATGTGTAGAGGAGATCCTCCCTTTGAACATCCAACCAACCCAACACGGGTAACCAGAGTGCCAGGAGGAGCTGTGTTTCAGTACCAATCACTTGTGAAGCAGCTTGAACCCCTTCATAAGCTGCCAGTATCTCTTTTTCAGTTGGAGTATAGCGGGCTTCGTATCCTCTGTATCCCTGACTCCAAAAGCCTAGGGGTTGACCTTGAGTCTCCCTTGGTGCTTTCTGCCAGAGGCTATAGGTAGGGCCGTTCTCCCCGACTGTGGTGGGAGAGCATGTTTTACATCTTGCCCTGTCTGGACCGGCTCGAGGGCTGCTGCATGAATTGTTTCCTGTTTACTTTCTTCAAAGGCTTGTCGCTGCTCAGGACCCCATTTGAAATCATTCTTCTTCCGGGTCACTTGATAGAGAGGGCTGACAATCAGACTGTAATTTGGAATGTGCATTCTTCAAAATCCCACAATGCCTAAAAAAGCTTGTGTTTATTTCTTGTTAGTTGGTGGAGACATTGCTGTTATCTTGTTAATCACATCCATTGGGATCTGATGACATCCATCTTGCCATTTTATTCCTAAAAACTGGATCTCCTGTGCAGGTCCCTGTATCTTACTTTGTTTTACAACAAAACCAGCTTTCAGAAGGATTTTAACTATTTTCTTCCCTTTTTCAAAAACTTCTGCTGCTCCATTGCCCCACATGATGACATCATCAATGTATTGCAGGCATTCCAGAGCTTCACCCTGTTCCAGTACAGTCTGGATCAGTCCATGGCAGATGGTCAGGCTGTGCTTCTACCTCTGGGGCAGTTGGTTCCAGGTGTACTGGACGCCCCTCCAAGTGAAAGCAAACTGTGGCCTGCACTCTGCTGCCAAAGGGATTGAGACAAGCACATCAGCGATATCCATTGTGGCACCACTGGGCTTCCTTTGACTCCAGCTCATATTGAAGTTCCAACATGTCTGGTATGGCAGCACTTGGTGGCAGTGTGACTTCGTTCAGGCCCCGATAGTCTATTGCTAGTCTCTGTTCTCTGTTAAACTTTTGCACTGGCCATATGGGACTATTAAAGGGTAAGTGGGTCCTGCTGATCACTCCTTGGGTCTCCAGTCAACAAATCAAGTTATGGATCGGAATCAGGCAGTCTCATTTGTTACAATATTGCTGCTGGTGCACCGTTGTGGTGCCCCTGCTGTTCTTCGACTTTCAGCAATCCCACAACAGAAGGGTCATCTGAGAGACCAGGCAAGGTAGACAACTGTTTAATTTCCTCTGTCTCCAGGGCAGCTATACCGAGAGCCCATGGGTGCCCTTTTGGGTCCTTGAAATACCCTCTACTGAGAGTCTATGCCAAGGATGCATGGAGCCTCTGGGCCAGTCCCAATGGGGTTCTTTTGCCACTCATTCCCAGTCAGGCTAATCTCAGGCTCCAGTACAGCCAGCTGTTTGGATCCCCCCGTCACTCCAGAAATACAAATGGGTTCTGCCCCTGTATAGCTTGATGGCATTAGGGTACACTGTGCACCAGTGTCTACTAAAGCCTTGTACTCCTGTGGGGATGCTGTGCCAGGCCATTGAATCCACACAGTCCGGTAAACCCGGTTATCCCTCTCCTCCACCTGTCTGCAGGCAGGGCCCCTCTAATACTGATCACAAGATTCCCCGCTTACTTCTTGTAGAAATGGCCTACAACTTCTCTCCATAGAGTCAGCAGTATGATCAGCCTTTCCACTATGCCTGGGAAACTGCCCACTGGAGACTGGAGCAGCAACTTTCCTGGAAGAACTCCCATTTGTGATTGTTTTCCTCTGCATTTCCCACCACCATGCCTCCAGGGCTGAGGTAGGTTTTCCATCCTACTTCCTCATGTGGTCCTGCAGGTAAAACCACAGGGTACCCTGTGGTGTGTACCTTCTATATCCTCTCTCTTGAGCAAGAGGACTCCTGTCAGTTGCTGACATATGGGCCCGTATAAGTGAGGAGTAGGACATATCCTCTCTGAATTGCTGGAGCTCCTGGGTCAGTTCATCTGATAGTTTCTCCACAGCCAAGATGAGGGAAGAAGAAGTACTGTCTTCATATTCCCAGATTTGATAAATCACTTCATCTACTTTTGGTGGCGCATCATCTTTCCAAATTAATGTTGCCAAGGGATTGGTATGCACCTTTGGTCACTCTGTACCGATTTCTGCCGCATGGGTCATAGGCATAGGACTTTGTCTGGATCTATGGGGAGCTGCGTATTGTCTGGGTCATAATATATCATTTCTCGCACGGCCAATTCCCTCAGGTATTGGATACCTTTTTCTATTGCAGTCCATTTGCCTGGGTGACATGGAATATCTTCCTTATAGGGGTACCTTTCCCTCACACTTAACAGGAATCACCTCCAGAGGCTAAGGGCTTGTGTCTTTTTTCTCATCCTTTTGTCAATGCCTGGTTCCTTAGCAAGTGGTCCCAGCTGCCTAGCTTCCTTACCCTCAAATTCCAAATTGCTAGCCCCGTTGTCCCAGCACTGGAGCAGCCAAGCAGTGATACTCTCATATGGATGACGGCTGAAATCTTTGTATCTCCTGCAGCTCACTCAGGGATAGGGATCGAGTGGTGGTTGTCTCTTCTGTCTCTTCTTCCTGTTCCTGTGATGGCCTTGGTGATGGCACTGAAAATGGCCCTTGTGATGGCCGTGCTTCTTCATGCTCTTTACCCTCTCTGCCCTCTCTGCCCTCTTTGACCTCCTTGTCCTCCTTGACTATTTTTGCTAAAGCCGTTTGACAGGGTGACTTTCGTGTACATTTCTTCTGCTTCGGTACAGGGGCAACTGACACCGGCACATGTTGGTTCTCTGTTTCAGTGGCAGTATCTGTTGCTGGGGTTGGAGCAGCCGCTGGGCCTGTTGTCTTAATTGTCAGATCCAGAGATCTGTCCCTCTGGGGTGCCAGGGTAGCAACACACCTTTTTCAAATATTTTACTAGTTTTTCTGGATTCGTTCAGGGGTAAGGTGCAAACACATTGGAGGTGCCCACTGCCCTAGGGACTTGTCCATACAATCCCAGACACCCTGCCACTCCGAACTATCCAGCATTTGAGCAGATCTCTGGGTAATGTTCTTAATTAATTGTCTGACCTTAAACCAGACCTGAACCATATGCAGCAACATGCTGGCTCCCAGCAAAAGGTTGGTTTCAAGGATACTCAAAGGATATTCAAAATCTTTAAAATTCCCAAATGCTACTGTAATCGGCCTGGAGGAGAAGGAAGGGAAGAAGGAAGGAAGGAAGATGGAGGAAGGTATCTCCCCCATAGGTTGTCTCTCTGAAGAGAAAAGGCCAGAGGTGCGATTATTAATCATTCCCAGTAGATGACTCCCAAAGCACAGAGGTGCCCGCAATACTGAATACACACACCAGATGGGTTTCCTGACCAGTGACACTGTCATATCATAAACCAATACTACAAAAGTACTCCACGATGATAGTCTTAGCTCAGGCCCCAAGGACAACAAACATCACCACAGGGAACACATACTGCAAGTAAGATATTACAGGTATTACAGAACACAACCCTGAGAACAAGTGCAACAACTGTGAGAGCAAATAAATCAACATTGTAACCAGTGACTATTAAACCAATACAATGAATGCTTATAACAATTTGGTTTGAACACACTCTGGTCAGATCTGTCATTATCTCAACCCTTTGAGTTCCACACTGGGCACCAAAAAGGGCTGTCGTGGTATAAGCCAAGCTGGCAACTAAGCACCACGCAGCCACTCGCTCACACCCCCCCGCCCCCGACCCCCTCCAGATTCCAAAAACCCCTTACAAATCTTTGAGAGAGGTCTCATGATGACGTCAGCCAACTCTGAGTACTGTTGGATGAATCACATCAGGCCCCATAGACTCGTAGGGATCCAGCTGGAGTGGCAAATCCCCCACAAGTTCAGGGCTGACTGGGAGTTGATCATTCTCACCGTCATGGTCTTTCAGCTTCCTAGAAAAAATCAGTAAAAATAAAAAAACCTCCTGAACACCAATGTAGCATTAAGAAGCAGGCATTCTTTGTTCGGCTGGATGCACAAGGGATATCTCCTTTGAAATATCATGCATGCTGAATACAGTAAAGTTCCTGTTTATATACTATATTTTACATACATATTCATTGACTGTCCCAGAATAAACATACACATGATAACCATTTCCCTGAAATCATTTAACATATGTTCCCTCCCCTTTACGCATGCGTTCTTCTGCCCTGGGGGTCTCTTTGTTGGTCCCTGGTGGTTGGCAACCCCAAAGTCATACCTGACCACCAGGTGAACTGGTAGAAGTTGGCACAACTGGGCGGGTTGCCTTCCAGTTCTCCTTCTTACAGAATGGGCATTGTGCAGTTCCATAGGCCAGTGGTTTTTGAAGAATAAGCATTGCGTTAGCTTACCAGGTGCAGATGATTTTTCATCTGGCAACAAGCTCAGGGCTCTGGGACCCCCTTAGCCCATCATCAGTGTTGAAGGCTGAAGCAAAGAAAGCGTTAAACACCTCTGCCTTGTCTATGTCCCTGTTTGTGAGGTGACCATTCTCATCCTGTAGCAGATCAATGTTATTTCTACACTGCCTTTTGCCATTATTGTATTTGAAAAAAACTCTTGTTATTGTCCCCCACAGTTCTGGCCAGCTTCAACTCCAGTTGAGCTGTGGCCACATGAATTTTCTCCCTACAGTGGTGAGCGGCATCTCTCTATTCCTCCCATGTCACCTGACCTTGCTTCTACTGGGCATATACCTTCTTATTTTTGCCTTGTTTCCAAGAGAAGAATTCTGTTCAGCCAAGCCGGCCTTCTGCCTCGCCTGCTTGACTTCTGACACTGGGGAATTGCCTGTTCCTGTGCCCTTAGGAGGTGGTGTTTAAAAAGTGACGAGCACTGATGGACCCCAGCACCTTCAAAAGCATTTTCCCAGGGGACCTTACTCACTAGTTCCCTGAGCAGCCTGAAGTGTGCTCTCCTCATGTCCAGAGTTGAATTTTTGCTAGCACTTTTCCTCTGGTCAACAGAGTATTTAAACTTGATTGCTTCATGGTTGCCGTGGCCGAGACAGTGTGGCAGGACGTGTCCACCCTCCTCTCTACCACAGGTGCATATGAAGAGATAACCCAGGCCGGGTCAAAGGCCCAGCAAGGGGTCATCTCTGGCGCCAAAAGGGCTCAGGCTCCCCAATAAGAATGAAAATCTTAGTCTAGAGAGCAGATGTGGGAAGAGATAAAAGAAAAATAAATATTCCTGACAGACACTATTTTACAAACTATAAAAGCACACACAAATTATCACGGAGGCAGAAGCCTCCTACACACAACCCCCCTGAAAATGTGCGGGACATCTCCCTGGAGTTTGGATGCAGATTCTGCAGTTACTTTCCTGGGAATTGAGGGAAAGGATTTCGATGTGTGCTCCATCAGAAACTGGATGGTAAGAAACATTGGATCCTAAGTTATATTATTTCTTTGCTAGCTGTAAAATTATTAGGTACCTTTAACCTTGCACTGTATTTATCTACTAGCAGTTTTTTTTTTTTTTTTTTTAGTCCTGTGTAGTAAATAGTCTGTTCAAAGTCTTATGTCTGTTAGTTTTGTGTCTATTAAATAAAGAATTCATTCTATAATAGACCGAATTGGCCATTATTAAAGAACTTTCAACTGAGAGTGGGTTTTGGGGTGCTGGCCGCCCCAATAAAGCTACTGCCTGCTGCCAGAGACCTGGGCAAAAGGCAAGGACTTATCTAAACCTCATATCTATTCACAACAGCCAGCCACCAGTTTCCACTTCGAGCAACAAATCAAGGAGGGCACCTTTTCTAGTTGGTTCCCTTAGTACCTGTACCATGAAGTTATCATCCAGATGTTTTAGGAATCTTCTGAACCGATTAACTTATTGCCACTTAATAACAGAGAAGGATATTCAGAAACAAAACTAAAAACACACCCCCCACACCCCCCTTCTTCTCACCCTCCCTTTCTTCATTCCTGACTCTTCTACCTCCTCCTACCATGAGTGGCACAGTGGGGTGGGAGTTGTGTTCGATTCATAACACTTTATCTCTGCTGCTTCTTCCTCCTCACACTGTCCCCCTGTTTCAGCATGGGATCCCTCTCACAGAATACAGTTCTTCAAGAACTGTTCCAGCATGGGCCCTTTCCATGGGGGTACAGTCCTCCAAGAACAGAATGCTCCAGTGTGGACTGCAGTTTCTGACAAAGCCCACTCCTGTGTGGGCTCCTCTCCATGGGCCGCAGATCCTGCCAGGAGGCTGCTTCAACTTGGGGTCTTCTATGAAATGCAGTGTAGGTATGGACTCCAACGTGGTGGTTGGTGGGCTGTAGTGGGAAAATCTGCATAACCATGGTCTTTTCCATGGGCTGCTGCAGGGGAATCTCTGCTCTAGCTCCTTCCTTCCTTCCTTCCTTCCTTCCTTCCTT
>VZSE01005205.1:2481-70702 GCA_013398275.1 Promerops cafer | reverse complement strand
GCCGCGCAGCCTCCGCGCTCCCGTCGGCAGGTGGCGCGCGCCCGCCGCTGCCGGGGCGCGGCGCGTTCCCGATGCCGTTCCCGGCTCCGCTCTTGCTTCCGCTCCTGACCCCACTCCCGCTCCCGTTCCCCTCCCTGACCGCACTCCCGTCTCCGCTCCCGCTCCTGCCCCCGCTCCCACTCCTGATCCCGCTCCCGATCCATCTCCGTCTCTCGGCTCCCCTCCCGCTCCATCTCCCGCTCCCGGCCCCGCTCTCGGTCCGCCGGCACGCAGTGCAAGGTACTGGCCCCCGATGCCAAGCGGGAGCCGGTGCCGCTCCTCCCCCATCCCGCTGCCCCCGTCCTTCCCCTCCGTGATCCCGCCGCTCGCCCGGCACCGTCGTGCTCCCAGGCACGTGCTGCGGGAGCGGCCCTGCCGGGCGCGGGGAGCGGTGGGGTCACCCAGGGAACCGCGGTCACCACGGAATCACAGGGTCAACCAGGCTGGAAAACAGATCTGAGATCGAGTGCGACCTGTGACTGATCCCCCATCTTGTCACCCAGACCACAGCACTGAGTCCATTGCAGTCTTTCCTTTAACACCTCCAGAGACAGTAACTCCACTACCTCCCTGGGCAACCTAGTCCAATGTCCAGTCACGCTTTCTGTGAAGAATTCTTCCTGATGTCAAACCTAAACCTCCCTGGTGCAACTTGAGGCTTTGTCCGCTCATCCTGACTCTTGTTCCCTAGGAGCAGAGCCCAGTCCCAACCTGGTTGCCCCCTCCTGTCAGAGAATTGTGGAGAGTGAGAGATATCTGAGCCTCTCGAGCTCCCTCAGCTGCTCCTTATCAGACTTCTGCCCCCCACCCTTCCCCAGCTCCATTGCGTTTCTCTGGACTTGCTCCAGCAGCTCATTAGCTTTCTGGAAGTGAGTAACCCAGAACTGGATGTAGGACTCAAGGTGTGGCCTCAGCAGTGCCAGCATAGGGGACCGTCACTGCCCTGCTCCTGCTGCCACACCATGGTTGGGACAGCCCAGGTGCCATCAGCCCTCTTGGCCACCTGGGCACACCTGGGCTCATGTCCAGCCACCAGCACCCCCAGGTCATTTTCCACTGAGGCACTTTCCAGCCACTTTTCCTCCAGCCTGTAGCACTTCAGGGGTGGAAAAAATCCACCTGAAACAGTCCTGTGGCTTCCTGGGTTGTTTGAGGCTCACATAGTGAAATCTGAATTTTGGTTGCCCCCTTGTTCTTTGCATTTTAATGATTTTGTATCTTGTTTTCTTTTCCTTTAAGCTTAGTTTTGATTTCCTTACACTAAGTTGCTTCCAGTGTTACCTCCAAACACTGGTGCTTCTCCATCAAGCTGGTTGGTGCTCCATGCAGCATTACAAGATGCTACGTGTCAAAAGCATGTTAAAATCTTTGTTGAGAGGAGGAAAAGTGCCAGCAAAACTTCAGCCCTGGACATGAGAAGAGCAGACATCAGGCTGATCAGGGAACTGCTGAGTAAAGTCCCCTGGGAAGACACTTTTGAAGGTACTGGGGTCCAGCAGTGCTGGCCATTTTTCATGTACCACCTCCCAGGAGCACAGGAGTAGACTGTTCCAAAATGCCATAAGCCAAACAGATGAAGCCGAATGTCAGCATGACTAAGCAAGGATCTTCTTTGGAAGCTTCAACCAAAAAAGAAGGCATTTCCCCAGTGGGAGCAAGGTTGGATGACACAAGAGGAATACAGAGATGCTGCTCTCCACTGTAGGGAGAAAATTTGTGCAGCCAAAGCCTAATTGGAGCTGGCCAGAACTGTGAGAGACAATAAAAAGAGGTTTTATTAAGTATGTTAATAGCAAAAGGCGGTCCAGAAATAACATGAGTCCATTGATGAGGAAAGTCACCTCAGAAACAGGGACATGGACAAGGGGGAGGTGTTCAATGCTTTCTTCTCTTCCATTTTCAATACAGATGACAGGTTAGGGGGTCCCAGTGCCCTGAGCTGGAGCACCATGGATATGAGAATAATCAACTCCCAGTTGTTCCTGAACTTGCATAGGATGTGCTGCTCCCACTGGATCTCTGTAAGTCTATGGAGCCTGATGGAATTAATTAAAAAAGTTGTCGAGCTGCTGATATAATGGCAAAGACTCTCTTGATGATTTTTGAGCAGTCTTGGGAATCTGGAAAAGTCACAGTTGACTGGAAGCTGGTGAATGTGCCAATTTTCAAGGTGGGCAAGAAGGATGACCCTGCAAACAACAAGCCTGTCAGTCTCACTTCAGTGACTAGTAAAATTATGGAGAAGATTATTCTGGGAGGTATTGAAAAACACCTGGAGGACTCATTGGTCACAGCCAGCTTAGGTTTATGAGGAGAAATTCTTGTTTGCCAAACCTGATTTCCTTTTATGGCAGCATTACCCACCTGGTTGATCAAGAGAAGCCAGTTGATGTAATCTTTTTGGATTTCAGCAAAGCTTTCCATACTGTCTTTCCCAGGAGCCTTCTGGACAAAATGTCCATCCCACAGCTGGATAAACACACCATGTGATGGGTGTGCAATGGCTCACAGGTCAGGCACAAAGTGTTATGGTGACTGGGGTGACATCAGACTGGGGACCTGTCACTAGTGGGATTCTGCAGGGCTCCATTCTTGGCCCTGTGCTCCTCAGTATCCTCAAAAATTACCTGGATGCAGGACTGGAGGGGATACTAGGCAAGGTTGCCAATGGTACTGAGTAGGGAGGAGCTGTTGAATCTCTCAAAAGCAGAGAGGCCCTGCAGAGAGACCTTCACAAATGAGAGGGCAATCATCAACCATGGGAAGTTTAACAAGAGAAAGTGCTGGATTGTGCTCCTGGAATGGGGTAAATCTGGATGTATGGATAGACTGAGTAATGAGATGTTGGAGAGCAGTGCCACAGGAAGGGACCTGAGGGTCCTGGTCAGTGGCAAGTTGAACATGAATCGGCAGTGCCCTGGCAGCCAGGAGGGACATCCCTGTCCTGGGGGCACCAGGCCGAGCATCACCGGCCAGGCCAGAGAGGGATTGTCCCTCTCTGCTCTGGGCTGGGGAGGCCTCACCTGGAATATTGTGTGCAGCTCTGGGCATCACAGTGTAAAAAAGGTGTTAAAGTGTCAGAGAGTGTGCAAAGGAGGCTCATGGGGATGGTGAAGGCCCTTGAGGGGAAGCTGTGTGAGGAGCAGCTGAGGGCACTTGGTGTGTTCAGCTGGAGAAGAGGAGACTGAGGGAAGACCTTGCTGCAGTTCTGCAGTTTCCTGGTGAGGGGAAGAGGAGGGGCAGTCACTGATCTCTGCTCTGTGGTGACCAGGGACAGGACCCATGGAATGGCCTGAAGTTGTGTCAGGAAAGGTTTAGGTTGGATATTAGGAGAAGGATCCTCCCCCAGAGGGTGTTTGGGCACTGGAACAGGCTCCTCAGGGCAGTGGTCGTGGCACCAAACCTGCCAGCGTTGAAGAAGCATTTGGACACCACTCTCAGGAACATGGTGTGACTCTGGGGCTGTCCTGTGCAGGGGCGGGAATTCGACTTGGTGGTCCTTGTGGGTCCCTTGAAGCTCAGGATATTTTATGATTCTATGATCCTATATTTTAGTTCTGCAGTTTTTGAAATCTTTCTGACCGTGTCATGGACCTTTGGCTGATTTACATGAGCAAGCTGGGAAGAAATTTCTTACACAAACACTGTTATTTCTTTCTATGTATATTACACACATGCACACACACTGTGCATATCCTAGAGGGATGTTCTTGCTGAGTTGCACCAGAGTTCTTCCCCTGCTAACAGATAACCAAGTGAACAGCTTTTGGCCTTCCGAGATTTCTCCTCTCACCAGACAAGCCCAAACATGAGGCAGCTGACTGGCAGTGTTCATATTCCTTTGTTTAGGGATGTGGTGTTTTTAAATCTGTGAATTAGCAGTGTGGCTGGGTTTCAGTTCTGCAGAGAGAAGCTACATGGGTAATGCCACCTGTCACCCACAGTGCAACCTTTTCAATGGTATTGTCTAATAAAAACATAGACAACAGTAGTACTTGCAAGTCAGCTGGGTTTTGTTTCTTGTGCATTGGCAATGTAGGATAGAGTCATTCTCCCCAAAAGCTGATTTGGTAAATAGCTAAGGTCCCACACTGAAGATTTATGGAAGGAGATCTTCACTGCTAAGTGCATGGCAGTCTTACTTATCCTTAATGACAAATTATTAATATCATTCAGGAAAATACATAATTCTCAACGGCTCCTTGTTTTTTGCCATTCTCTCTGGTCTTGTCCTTGTGAATTCAATTTCACAAGCACATCTGTAACACAGCAGGTGCCAAGTGTAGCCTTCTTGTTTCATAGGATCCAACTAACTGTCTATGTGGGATTCATTTAGACAGCAGCATAGGCAGCAATGAAAAAACTTACGTTTCTGCTATACAGAAGGAAAATGATGCTTCTCAAGTAGCCTCCCCTTGTAGTTTGTTGTAGGGTTCTTAAAGACCATGTACTGCCATGCTTCTGTGGAAGCTGATTCTGGACACTTCATGAATTTCTTGGAGAAAACACTCATGAGTGTGGCTTTGCTTTTGCAGTTGAAGTTCTGTAGGTCAGGCCCAGATAATCAACAGTGCTGAAACCAAAGGAACTCAGGGACCTGAATATCTTTGAGGGTGTGGACTCCAGTTCTTAATGGAGATCTGTTATTAAGGTTCCAGAGCTCAGGCTATTAAAGTTATGCAGATGTCTCTCTGACTTGTGCCAAATAAACTGACCTGTGTACATGCCTCAGTCCTGGTGTAGGGAAAGGAGCTCCCTAACTCATTGCCTCTACACTTCCTACTGGTTTTTAGAGCAGATGCAGGCTCCGCATCCTGAAAAATCTTGTGGAGGTTTCCCTGAGGGAAGCCTTTGTGTAGATACACATGTACAAAACGTCTGCATGACAGAAACTACCCCTACAGAAAATTTGCTCTAATTGACACTACAGTGGTGATCAAGAAGGGTGGGATGATTGGTGAGGCTGAACTGTACTTTGCCAGTGGGATGGCTGTGCATCTGGAGTTCACATCTGTGGAACTCAGATGCAGAGATCTGTGCATGGAGCTGGCAGAAGAAGGGAGGGGTGAGCACAGCTGAGGGTGCCAACACAATTAAAGCCACAGAGAGAAGTGACTGTTTCCTATCAGCACCCTGCACTTTGCACCTGAGTACCAGATGAAGCAGGATCTGAGCAGGGATTTGCATCAGGGCGGAAACCAACAGAGAATGCAAGGGCTGCTTTAAATTTGGTGGCAAAATTAATGATCTTCTGTGTGTCTCACTGGTCTGATTCAGGGCCTACAGCCAGACCTCTTGGTTCCAGCATGTAACAAGGAATTGGCACCCTAAGGAAGTTGCATGCTGAAGGAGGAACACCCTAAAGGCACCTCTCTGGAAGCTTGGAAGTGCAGGAGCTTGTTGCAATCTCTCCTGCTCTCTGGGGTGCTGGTGATGGACTCAAGCACTTGAAAACCCTCTACCCAAGAAGAAATGCTTGTGGTTGCTTTGAAGTGAGCAAACAGAAGGCACCCTTTTGAAGTCAGCACAGTAGCTGGAGTGGGATGTTGCTCTGCTGCAGTTCAGACCCTTTTATTCAGCAGGGTAGTGGCCAGTGCACTCATCTGGAAGACCTATGTAGGGAATGCAAAAAGTGCTTTGGCTTTGAGAAGGAGGTGTGTGCCAGCCTTGCATGTGATTGGTTGTGCTAGTGAAGGTCACTGTCTAGGGTGACACGTTCTGGGTGAACAGTAGCATGGAAGATAAAGGAGACACAGTAGAATAGCTCACACTCCAGCTTTCCTAGGGGTTAGTCTGCCAGAATGGCTCATCTGATGCATGATTGAATTTCCCCACCACTCCTGAAGGGCAAAGTGAGCAGGCTGCACTGATGGCTGGAGGATCTGTCTGTAATGGTGGCAAGCTGGCTGTAGGGCTTCTATTTTTTTCTTTTTTTTTTTTCAGAAAAGTTACATTTAGTGCCATAGACCACATTCCTAAGTGTCCCAGAGAGAAGCTTTGCCTTTTACTTTTTAGAGACTCTAGCCATAATATTAGGAAACAGTGTTGGCATATTAGCAAGTGTTTCTCTCCTGACCTTTTTCAGAAGTATTCTGGGTTCATGCCACAGATACTGAAGGTGGTGGGCTGCCAAGTAAGTGACAAAGTGTTACTTGCCTCTTATGTACCTGGTTATATGTAAGACTTGACTATTTTAGGCTAAGTAGGAGGAAAATTGTTTTATGACCTTATAATTAGCAGATGTGTGAGAATAACAGCAAGACTTATTGAGTCATTTTGATAGTACAGTTTCCCCCTTTTTTGCATTGCTTAATTTTAAAAAAAAAAAAAAAAGGACACTTCAGCATGTTTTATAACACGGCTTTAAGTAAGCAAACAGACAAACCTAATTTCAAGGGATGGTCCAGAAGTCTCTGCTACTTAGGTTCATGGTGACTGAAATGTGTCTTGAGGAACTGAGGAATGCTGATGGTCTGGCAAAGAGCAGATTGGGCAAAGGACACAGAGGTGATACTCAAGAACATCTTGGGGTGATAATTAGAGATGGAAGATGTGAGAGAGAGATAAATGAGTGACCAAGCCAGTAATGCTATGCTGACTTGCTACAATATATCCTTGGTGCCAATGACAGTGAAAAGCAGCTCCATCCAGCTCTAGGACTGAGTTAATGATGCATTTACTTACCTCCTGCATCTCCCTTACACTTCTGTTTGTCCTCCCTTCATTTCCAGCTCCTTCCATGATGTATTTGTGACACAGTCATTTCTGATCCCCTTCCCAAAGATTTTCAGGCAGCTTAAAGAGAGTTATTTGCCCAGTTACCAGTGAATTTCAAAGTACATGACAATTCCACCCTTGTTTTTAGAGGGGTGGAGCTACCCCTCTCCCTGAATGCTACTGCTGGGTTGTCAGTTTTGTTTTCAGGGTCTGTCAGCAACTTCTTCCTAGTGACTTTGGTCACTGCTTCCTGTAGCAGCCCCACAGCTAAGTCTGGATGACAAGGCACACAGTACTGGAATTTGTGCTTACATCTGAAATTCCCTAGAGGAGGAGAGCTTAGAGAGGGCCTGGAGAAACTGCTGGAGGACCTCTTTTTTGTGTTGGGTTTGAGATATAGTTTGAGAAGGTGGAAGCTGAAGAAGAATGCTTCTGTTGAGTCCTGAACACTTCTCTGTGTGACAGAACCTAGAGGCAGTATTCTGTCTTCCTGTTTAGGTTTTTCTCAGATAATCCCTGGTGCATCCCAGGTACCTGGTTTATTTGATTTTCTGAGGAGAGAAACTTCTCTCTTCCTTGAGTCATATCCGAAGGATCCCAGTCAGCAGATGTCTGTCAGCAGTTGCTTGGGACCACAGATCTGCATGATATTTTATGAACAATAAGAAAAATGCCTAACACCAAAGCTGACATACTTTTCCCAGAAACAGGGCTTTCTTATTACCTTCTTTTTTTGGTGGGAGGGGGTGGGGGTGTTGAAATTGCCCTCCAGCACTCCAACACCCAGTGGTCAGTTTATCTGCTGGTGTAAATCATTACAACTCCCTTCTGATACACTCTCATTTACCATCTGTCTCCTTTGTTGTCCGCATGAGTCTCTGAGGGAGGGGCTTCAGGTCTGCTCAGGGAAATGAGCCTGTAATGGGAAGTGCATGAACACCTACAGACTGTGAGTCCTCCCCCCACCCCTTTTCCTTCTCCTCCTCCTTGGGCCTCCCTACCCTTTGCTGTCTGGCATCCCTCCTACATGGTTTGAGACTGGCCAGATGTTTTCTGGGCTCAGAGCTCCTGGAATTTTCATTGCAGCTGACATTCTGGTGTACTGTGGTATCGAGTAACCTGCACTGAATGCAGTGAAGAGGCACTGTCCTGGCCTCTGAGGCTGGAGGCTTTAGTGTACTGGCTTGTGAGGGAAAGACCTGGGAGATGCATTGTTGTTCTGGAAATAGAGTCCTGCCATTCTCAGTGCCTTCTCCGGGCTTTACAGATTGTGTGCTTTATTAGATCATTAGATTATTATGTATTTGCACTTATGGAGGCAAAAGAGTGAGAATATTTTTGGTGGCCCACAGCATGGCTGTGTGGTTGGTGAGAAGCTCACCTCCTGTGGATGCCTTCTGGGGTTGTGCTGTCACCACAAGTGGCAAGCAGACAGCAGAGAATCAGATTCCCCACAAGAATGAGGATGGGGGACTCAACACCCTCTGAGCAGGTGTAGTCTGTCAGCAGTGAGTGTCAAGTAAACAGAACTGTGCTCAAAGACCACGAAAATCCTGCCAGTGACACCAGGCTGAGGAACAGGTATTCACCTGTAGGATTTTCCTGTTTCTACCAGCATGCTTCCCTGCTGCTGGCAGGATAGAGAACAACCACTTATACTCCCAGGCCCTTTGGTCCCTCTCAATTGCTCTCAGGCTTCTTGCTGGGAATTAATCTCTGCCCACCTGGAGAACCAGAAGTGAATAATTACTAGAGGACCACACCAGACAAGAGAGTTTTCTAGTAACTTGCTTTACCCTGGAAGGCAGCAGAGTTCCTAGTGTGCTGGCATGGGTCTGTCCAGCATTTTGAGCCTCGTGTTCCTCTCAGAAGGGAGGCACTGACACAGCTGTCCTTTTTTCCTTGGCTGGGGTGGTGATGCAGGGTGATGTGAGGCTGGCTCGCCTTAGGTGATTCCTCCAACCTGAATGGAGATCCTGGCTGTTGTTTGCCTGGCCCTCAAGTTCCAGAGCCTTTTTCCTGTTATATGAGTGCAGCTGGGAAGGTGAGGGAGTCTGGGAGGGGATTCACCTGCTGTCTTTAGAGGATACCTGTTTCCATTCTCCCCCATTGCTTAGGTCTCCTCCTCCTGCCTGCTGGTGAGAGAATAGGGGATCCTCTGCTTCTTGTGGTGCAGCCAGCTGGTGCATTTGCCTCAGGGATGGTAGAGAATGGCTCCACCAAGTCAATCTCCTCCTTGGAGTCCCTGATACTTCTTCCCCTTCCTACTTCCTCCAAAAGCTCTGCCAGGAGAGCAGATCATCCACCTGGCCTCCCCTCACACTGCTGTTGTCACTATGCCAGGCTCTGGCACTCCCTGCAGCCCAAGCCTGGGTGGCTGCATGTTTTCATGTCAGTTCCTGCTGTGTCACCACATCCTTTCTGCACTCCCCACTGAGAGGATACCCCAGCTGTGCTCCTTCCCAAGCAGGGTGACCACCAGCTGAGCTCACCTCTAGCCCTTGGTGCACCCTCATTGCCTTCACTCTCTGGGGTGGGGCAGTCTCTTTTTTAAGATTCAGGGGGTGGCTGCTGTCCCTCCCTGGCCCTCTCACACTGAGTCAGAGCTTTGACACTTCAGCACTCTGGGTCTGGGTCGTCTTGCTGCAGTCTCAGGACCAACTCTCAGTTTAAAATTTGAGAGCTTTCCTGGATGCAAGCCTTTATATTTTCCATTTTTTAGTTTTCACCATGCTCAGAGAAAAAGCGAGGTTCTAACAGGTAAAACACGTTACCCTTCTAAGTATCTCCCAGCAGTTCCCGAAGTTGCGTTTCAACCCCAACAGCTTATTTTTGTTGAGACAAATGAGATGGAAATCATGATTTTTTTCCCCTCCACTTGTATGTGCTCAGATGATATAGCTGTTCAGATTCTTGCAGTCCACTCTTGTCTTAGTGATACTCCTGAGAGGTGTGTGGGCAACGTTTGGAGAAGCTGCTTGATGTTGTTGTTCACAATGGTAGTCACAACAGAGATCTTAAAACAAAGGGCTCTGTGTGTTTTACCAAGAGAAGCCACAGTAACAGGTTTCAGTGTAAATGAAAGTTGTATTGCCTTCCATCAGAGATGACTTGAAAATAAAGTACTTTGATGGTAATACTGCAGATGTCTGCAGGAAACCCAGCACAGCCTTGAACACTGTAGTTAGAAAGCTGTGCAGAAAGTACATGAAGGGAAGAGCTAATGTGCAGTACGTCTATTTAAGATAGAGGGAGGAAACAGAAATTGTGATAGCATGCTATTTCAAGTAATAATAGAAAGTACTTGATGTTTACATGGTGAATGGATCAATACAAATTCTGTAGTCAGGGCACATACAGCAGTTTGGATTATACAAGTGATAGATGCACTCGGTAGAGCTGAAATTTCCACCCTGCAACATTTATTTCTCACTGCGTGTTAGATGGAATTTTCCACCCAACTATCTGAAAGGATTTGCATAAGAATGGTGATAGAGCAGTATTCTTTAATGATGCGCTTTTCTTTGTTAAACTTCAAAAATGTCTACGACACATGATGAGGTTTGGATGAATTGCCAAGCTAATGCTTTTATATTTTCTTTAAAGAGCTTATCTTCACTGTGTTGTGGGAGTTACTTTATCTTGTTGTCATAAAGGCAGCAGCAGTAAAGCCGACTTTGTGGCAACCCTGGTAGGTGCCCCCTCCTCCTTTACCTGCAGGTTTTTGGTGCTGCTGAAGGAAGCACATCACAACACCTCTTACCCACCACCTGTTTGCCCTGCTGTTAACTTGTTTGCACAGCTTCTGTGGCACTGTGCATGACATGACTCACGGCTGGCTCTGTGTCATTTTAGTCTTAAAACAATGGCCCTCTTGGCATTCAACCTAGATCAGTCCAGGCTGCTGTACTGTTTGTAGAAACTAGGTCATAACCAGGATCTTCCCAGAATGATTTCTTGATTTAAAAGAAACTAAGGACTAAACAAAATGTAAGAAATCTTCAGCCAGTGGTGATTTTTACAGAATAATAGAGAAGACCATTTCTGTTCTTCAGTTCCTTGGAGCAGAAGTCCAATTTTTTAAAATATGAAGGGAAAACTGCCTGAAATTGGTGAATTTTAGGAATGTAACCTGTTGAGAATCAATATTTCTTTCCTTGGCCGTTGGCCCAGTGAGTCACCTTCTAACCTGCACTTAGTGAAGCGGTTCAGAAATCTCCTACAACAGGAAAAATAAGCAATACAAGTGACTGCGAGGTTTGTCATCAATTCCAATTCCATGTAGGGTGCAATGATTTCACTTTCACAACAGCTATTAGATGGAGAGGGGCTAATTCTGCCTTGCATCAAGACTTCTGTAGCACAGCATGAGTGTAATGGAGGAACGATTTGGGTTTTGTTGAGTTTGCTTTTTTTGTTTTATACTAGCTTTTACTGATAACAGACATTAATTGGAAAGAATTTTGAAATTATTATGGAACAGAAATGATAACTTTTTCCCTGACAATCTGAGACATTGCTCTGATATTGGACCTTGTGTCAAAATCATCTATGTTTTCTTTTGCTTGTGCTTCTGAAAGGATAATGGTAGCTCTGTATGCTGTACATGAACATTCTAGCTATATATGAGAGCCCAGCATATCCCATATTTGTGCCTTAGTAGTCAGTCACAACCACAGGACAATCACTCACCTTCCTGTGCTCTCCTCACTTCCTCAGCTTATCCTCCTCCCCTCATTCCAAACTCTAGGACAACTCTATGTAGAAAAATAATGGCACAGGTATCTGAGATAGAAGCAGGGAAGAAGATTTTTATATCAAATCTCTTTCAAAACCAAGAAATAAGCAACTGCAAAAATAAGCACTGCCTGCAGAAGTGAGCAACTGAGCCCCAAAATCTGCACAGTGACTTCCTTTGTGGTCACCGGAGAATTGCTGCTCCAGCCCCACTGGAGCATCCCACAGTGACATCCCCATGTCCCTGTCAGTTTGTTGGTATCTCTCTCAACAGGCTCAGTGGCCCAAGGGGGAATTGCTGAGCCTTCCCCAGTGCCCCTGCTGGTGCAGGGGTGCCTGCTGGTCCTGTCCCAGCTGCTTGGGGTCCCTGTCAGCCCTTTTCTCCAGGGTGTTGTATATTTCTACACAAATATTTTATCTGAACCATATTTTTAAAAAATGTGCTTGTGCTAATATTTAGACCAGCGTGTTTGAGGCATAGCACCCTTAAATTCAAGCTTGTAGTTTTAGTGTTCTGTTGAATTTTTGATGAGCGACAGATCCTGTTGCTACTCTGTCTTGTGTGTAGCCTCTTTACCACAACTTGCCCCCCGGGTCTTGCCTTTGGAAACCTTTAATGGTGATGGCACAGTGTGTTTAGACTTGGAAATCCATTACCTGGTTCAGGAAGGGAGGATGTCCAAGATGTGAAGCCTCTAGTTAATGGGGCTGGCAGTAGGATGTACACAAAGATGACCTAATGGAGGAGGGGACACTAAAAAGGTCACTCTACTGATGCTAGAGCTGAATGCCTGAAAAAATGGGAAAAAAAAGCAAGGTCAGCTTTAAAATGCAAATAGTTCTCTTTGCTTGACTGCTATTGTACTTCTCCTCCACCCTCTGAAAACATGCAGAGCTGGTTTCTGCAATGCTCTTCCATTCACATGACAAAAGAAATGCCTCTGTGGCCTGGTTCGTCCATCACTTCCCACTGCATGTGTGCTGTCCCACAGGGTTGCTCTGTGGTGCAGGCTGAGGCGTGCAAGTGCTGGGATAGCTGTGTCTTCTTGGCATGATGTGGTCTTGTCAGGTGTCATATGCCTGACCAGTGTTGCTAGTTCTGTCTGCTAAAATGGTTTAAAAATATCTACCCAACTCAAAGAGTGGGCAGAGAGAGCACGAGATGAAGCTACATGTGTGTTTCTTGCTGTATTTTACACTCTGCTCTTGGTTGCTGTTCTGCTGCAGCCCTGTCTGACGCCTCAGCATGCCAGCTGCACTCGTTTTGCTCAACAACCAAATCCCCAATTACTATAATTGATGTTGTGATGCCATTTATACCTGTTTTCTGGCTAGGAACTCAGAGGCATCACCTTTCCCCAGGTCTGTGCCTGGTGACTCTGGGCTGGAGTGCTCTGCTGTAGCTGGAGAGTCCCAGCCCCCAGTATTTGTTTTTTGCCAGTCTCCCCCTCTCATTCTGCAGGTGAGCAAATACCTGTTTCGTGCAGTGTGAGAGGAAAGTGGGTCCCAGGCTGAAAGGCAGTTGTTTTGGGTTTATCGGGCATGACGGGGAGTGGTGTCAGTTTGTGTGGCATTGAATGTGACACTCTCAGCTCCATGTCTCTTTGCTTTCTGGATTTTATATCCATGGCCAGTGCTATTTTAATTTCGGGTTTGTGTTCAGCTGACCTGTGTGTTGGGTCTGAGAAGTAACTACCGCCTTTGTGTCAGCAGAAGATGTAGGTTTTGTAAAGTCATAATCATGAAGATATGGATTTAGAACAGTGCAGGAGAAAAAGCCCAAAAAATTATTTGACAAGGCACACTATGAAGGATAAATGTTACAGGAAGCATTAGCCTTCTGTAAAAGTTCCTTTGCCGGTGAGGAATTTAATACACAGCCTTGCTGAGAGAAGAAATTATATCTCAATGATGTTCTGAAATGCTTTATTTAAGAATTAGACATGAGAAAAACCTTGTCTTTCTGCAGTTTAGACTATTTGCATTTAGATATTTTAAACATTTTCTTTAAGCAATTATGCTTAGTAACTCCTAGATACATAAATACTGTTTCTATATAAATTATCGATGGTATATTTTATACACGTGCATGACTGTTTTACTTTCTTGCTTATCTTTCTGTGTGTACAGCAAACTTCTATGTATTTTTTTTCTCCAACAGGCACTTGGAAGAGGATATGATCACAGCTGAACTGTACAAACCTGCTTCTTACTACATGAAATGACAGCAAGGTTTTTATCATTGCAATTTGGAATAATAATTCTCTCTAAGATGAAAAAAAACCCCATAATAATATATTTTTTTCTCCTGATGAGAGGTGTTAGATGGGCTGTGCTGGAGACTAAGGTTTCCTTTTGGATGGGTAGATCTTGATATCCATCTCAGTGGCTTCTCTTGCTTCATTTGGCTTGACTTAAGCTGCATCAGGTTTTTTGTGAAGCCTTCATAGAACACCAATGTGTTTTGGATTAAGACAGTTCCAAGAAAGAATTTTGTTGTATTTTTTCCCCCTAGTTCTCATATTTCTGAAGTCTAGAAAAACTCAAGCCTCACTCTTATAGCTTCTTGAATGCTGTACTGTTACATAGTTTGCACTCTTTCATCAGATTGGTCAGGCAGTCCTTCTCCGTGATTTTAGACGTGGATTTGATTAAGAAATGTCTGATGTAGAGTGAAGCTTTTGGAAGGACCTTCCTGTAATGACGCCTAGTGGTGGAGTCCCCTCTTGGGGAAATTCTCATCTACTCCTTCCACAAGCATTTCTGCACCAATTCTATCCTCCTAATTTTTTGTAAAAGATAAAATGTATAAAATGTACCTCTCCATGTTTCCCAACCCTGTTTCATCAGAGACTGTGTCCTCAGCAGCACTTTCTGCAGGTTTCTGCCAGTTTTGATGGCAAGACAATTCTTTGTTTGGTAAATATTGAGAGCTGTCTGTCCTTGGCGTGTACTTGGAACAAACTGCAGGTAAATGCTTACAAATAATGATCTGTCCTGACTGTTGCATGAAGCTTTCCAAAAATAGTTGTCTATAAGCAAAAATAATCTTGAGTTTTGATATTAATAGAAAAATGCTTCAGGTCTTCTCCTTAATGCTGGTGCATTAGAATACCTGAAAATGAGAGGTCTAAAATACTTTCAGGAGAGACTCCTGATACAAGGGAATCTTAGTCAAAAGATACTCAAGGTCTTTTGAAGGGACTTATGTCTTAAAGGAATGATGAGTATCCATCTTCTAAAAATTGGGTGATTTTGTGACAGTTGAAGTTTGTCATGAGTTGATATTGCGTTTTTTGTTGTCTTGGTCAGTTCCTGTATTTGTGTATTATCTCACAAGCTGTCCCCTGTAACAAGACCCTTCTAAACTCTTGGGGTTTTTTCAATTCATTTTGACATTTTTAAAGTGGAGAAGGTATGCAGTAAATGACTTATTAATGTAAAGAACGGAATGCATATGGTCTTTTTGAAGTAATTCCACCTGCCCCCATGAGATTTTTGTGGAAATAGTAATTGATGTTTCATGTGTTTGTCACTTGACGTGAAATGCTTACCTTACTTGAATGGCTAGAGGCTGTGACTGAAATTCAACTCTACTGTGCAAGGTGCTGTACAGATGGAGACCATTTGATGTCCTCTGCATCTAAAGACTTGCATTTGACATATGAAGGGCAGGATGAAGAAGCACCAGAGAGGTTTGTATTGCTCAGTTTTTGGTGGGATTTTTGTGGTTCCCTCATCAGTTTGGTATCTTCCAGAAGGACATTAAATAATGAGGTTAGTACTCATCATGTTCAGTGATCTGTCTGAGCCCTGGGCTCAGCTCTGAGGGAAGTCATAGTGGTGAAAATGGGGAGAGTGGGCACGCTGTGCTTTTTGGGGGACTTCCCTGGGTGCTGTGCCCCTGCTTCTGGGGAGATGCTGTGCTGGGAATGCTGGATTGCTGAGGACAGGGTGTCCCACTTGTGCCAGGCTGTGGTGCCTCAGCCTGGTGGCCCTTCTGGGGCCACCTCTTGGCGCAAAATGGTCCTGCTGCCTTTGGTGCAGCCGGCTTGGGGCACTACTTTGTGGAGTTTTGCTCACTTTCACTAGCTTGTAGACACTATCTTTTTCCTTCTCCTTTCTTCATACAGGCAATCAATCACCTCCTTGCTCAGTTACAGCTGCTTTTGGACCAGGGCTGACATCTGGAAGCACCCACACCACTTAAGCCTGTTCTCTCCCAGGGCCCTGCCTTTGCATGAGGTTTTGATTTACTGTTTACTATTTCAGGCTTGTAACAAGTAGGCATCCCAAAGCCTTTTGACACACTTACTATCTGAGTCAGATAGTCCAAGAGGTCATGTACAGATTGAGACTGAACAGTGAAACATCTGCATACTCTTAACCTTGCTTCACTTCTGGCATTGCTCTTGAGTGTTATCTGGGCTTTGATCAGACCTATTTATTCAGTCCAGGATCTTTCCTCATCCTTAATATCCTTTCACATGCCTCCTTCTCTAGACTGTGGAGTTTCCCCTCGTTTCTGAAGTCAGGTTTTGCTTCTGCTTTTTCAGTTTTAATCCAAAATGGCCAGTGGGAACAGCATGTTTTTATAACGGTAGGTCCTCTTTGTCAAGGGGTTAGTTAACAAGACAATACATATACCCTCAGGAGCTGATCTGTTTGTCAGACTCGAAAAACAGGTTCATCTCGACATTAGCCATTTCTTTGTGCAAGGTACTCTGTCTGAATGACGTGGGTAATTATCTATTTAGAGTGCAAATAACCTCCATTTTCATAACACAGTTTGCAGCAGTGCAAAACTAACCCATGGTACATAGATTCCCAAAACGTGTAACCTGGCTTTTATTGCCCTATTAACTGTTTACCAAAGTCTTTGTCTCATGAGCTATGGACCTTTTTGTCCTCGGTGTGCTGAAAAACAGCACAAGCTTCAGGCTCCCGCGAAGTTTCTAAGTTGAGCATTAGATATTTTTATCAAAGACTAGAGTCAAATCTTTCACTAGTAGATGGAAGCCTCTTAGGAATGAAATTTACAATGCTAAGATTTCTCTATATGCATATATCCCTTACTATACTGTCCTAACTAGAAACTGCTATAATTCATTTTATTTTGTGGAGCTTTCTGGTGAATTATTTTCTTTCTCTGTAATTTCTCCGTTTAGGAGCCCTCCTGAGAAATCTTTACTGTATTAGCTTCAGCTTTGCGGCATCTTTATCTTTAAATAGCTCTTCTAAATTTGCTTAGGCAAATCTGGGGTTTTGTCTGTCTTCAGCGGTATTAAAATAGTATCTGAAGGGAGTGCTACCTGGCTGAGAAGACACACCACTAGACGATACTATAAATGAGAGACAGATGGATTGCTGCTCAGAGACAACAAGATTATGGGTAGAAACCTGTTTACCTTTTGCAATACAGCCGCTGAGCTGAACAAGTCATCAGAACAGAATGGAGCTGAATAATGCATGTCTCAAACAGTCTCTAATTCTTCGAGCTGGAGAAGAGTTTCTTACACCAAAACTCCTCTTGCAGAATTATCTATCCAGACTTGAGTGCTGGAAAGCACTTTTGGTGTGCGTTTTTGCTCTGTTTGCAAGTGCAGGCATGCTGTTAGCTAGCTAATAGATGGACTCTGGTCTTTTGGCAAAGACTGCCCTTTCCTGGACTTGTCTGGGCTCTACCTGGAGCAGATTGTATCTCCCTTCAGAATGATTCCTTTCCACAGTCTTTGTGTGCCAGGAGGACTCACAGACCACAAAGAGGAAGTTGATTTGCAGAAAATTTGGTACCAAGACCTGACACAGCTCCTCAGTTGCACTGGGCCACCACAGGACAAAAACCAGCACAAGCAATCCCTGGCAGGTTTTCTGTGGTGTTGGCTTTTGAGCCCCAGGGCATTCTGGACTGAATGTTCGTGCATAGTTTTTAATTCCTACAGGTGAGGGAAAGATTGCAGTGTTACAGGCTGTTGTTTGGGATGGTATTTTGCCAGTCATGCCATGAATGATCATCTTTGTGTCTTTGTGTCTTTGTTTTTGCCATTTGAGCTAAAGAGGAAGAGGCAACACACTGTATGTCAGGTGCAGGAGTTTCTGTACCTGCCCTTTGGAGAGCAGCACTGAAATCAGAGGTTCAAACCTTGGCATGACTAACCTGT
Organism: Promerops cafer; assembly: GCA_013398275.1. NCBI lineage: Eukaryota > Metazoa > Chordata > Aves > Passeriformes > Nectariniidae > Promerops > Promerops cafer. The sequence goes on along the minus strand of VZSE01005205.1, from coordinate 53,048 downwards.
GCTACAACTGATACACAGATACCTGTGCTACAACTGAATGAAGGATCAGGACAGATTCCACCCTCACTGTGTTGTCTATCTTTTCACAGGAGCTGCCAAATCAATGGCTCCCAGCAGATGGGTCCTTATGAGAAGGAGCACTATGGCATGAAAATCTCTACCAGGTTTCCATCTGTTCTTCTATATAACTGAGGGAGAGACACCTGGGAAGTCTGTGATGATCAAATAGGGTGGTGTTTTACACCTCTTCCCTCTTATGGGACTCAGTTACAGATGGATTAAGGATATGGGTCCTGGACCATAGGGGTGAGAAAATGCACAAGGCTTGGACTTTCCGTTTTGTGTAACTAATTTCAGCATAATTAGTGTTAATCAGGGAAAGACAAATAATGGCATAGAATTATTAAGATGTCTTCCCTCTGTGGCTTCACAGGGTATCACCTCCAGGGACATCTTTTAAGAAAGAAATGCTGTGAGGAAATATATCTGTGTGGAAATACATCTCAGATCTTGAGGTGATGGTGCTGGAGATGAGCCTGCACATCACTCCTGGTACTGTCTCCAAGTCACACCCACCTTTTGTTTGGGGTGAACAAGTTCTTTAGGTGTGTGGGCACCCTAAGGAATTCTTACCTGTGCACAAACTGAGCCACAACTCAAAAGGAATTGTACTGTGGGACACTGAGCAAGTGCTCCTAGTGGTCTTGGAGTGAAGGAGGAGCTCAGAAAGTGGCTATGGGCATTTATATTCTCCTGCCTTCTTCATCAGGCCAAACAATTCAGACAGAACAATTTTTCCAGTTGTAGTAGTGCAAATTGTTTCTAGTGTTCAGTGCATTGACACATCTTGGGACTGAAACCCTTCCCAGCAAACAAAATCCCCTGATGCTGTGATGGCTTAAGTGAAATGCCAACACACTGCTGGTATATCAGAAGAGCTATAAATCCAAAGCCTGTGTGTCATGTGCCATAAGTGTGGGGCCCTGACCCCAACATTCCATAGCTGGGAGCATTTGTAGGGAAAAGTGGGATCTAGAAAGTTGTGTAAGACATTGTTCTCCTGATGTGATGGCAAAGAAAATGGATTCTAGCTCTTCCAGGCAAGGAGGAAAGCAGCAGCTGGGAGTAATGGGGTAGACTAATAAAATTATTCTCCTTTTAATGAGGTATTCACCAAAGTACTGTGAGGTAGAGTGGACCTAGGGTCCCAGCCAGGGCTGTGGCTCCACCATTAGGACCAAACTACACCTGTGCACCCACTGTCATCTGTGGGATCATCCAGGGATGGGTTTTTTGGAAAGCACATTTCCAGCTGACATCAGTGATGTCTTTCTCTCAAAGTGGCAGCTATCAAAGTGCTGTTTACGAGCAAGACTCACAAACTAATTAGTCACCAGGCCCATTAATCAGGAAGACTAGAAATAATTCAGCAGAATTCATGCTGTCAGCAAGGATGAGAAGAGCCCTCTCTATGACAGCTTACGTTGCATTTTGATCATTAGGCGATCCGGAATTTAGTCCATACGTCTTGTTTATCTGCCCTCAGGGGAAAATAATCCCTGTATCCCAGCCATCTTGACAAGTTTGAAATTCAAACATATTTTCATTTCTGTCTGTAAAATATCAGCTGGGCACATTCGGATGAGTATTGACACACAATGCTGCCGGTGCCATTTTTTTTCCAAATGTATTGTCAACAAATCCCTCCTTTGACTGCTTCTCCTTGCATGCAGGAGCTCAACACCGTATTAGGGAAAGTGAAGGTTGGGGTGCATGAATGGGGTCATTAAAAAGCAGCAAACTGAAGCATTCTAATTATTCTTAGCAGCCTTCCAAAGACAAGCCAAAGGCATTTCCCAGTGTAACTCCACCTTCCTTCTCACACTTCCTGTGTCTTGGGTGAGATTTATATACGTGTGCTTGAGCAAGAGATGTACCTTAAAATAATCAAGCCAGTGTTTATTTTGGCACTTTTTGCCTCTTTCCCCCCACACCAGAAATCCACCCAGAGTCTATACAGTAAAATATTTCTTTAACAGATGCACACCACGCTGTTGGTATGAAGTGGATTGGTCACTCTGGAAAGCACACGCTAACAAGGCAGGAACAGATGGTTTCGAGTCTTGGTATGGAGCTGTTGTGGCTACTGTTTTTTCATTAAGCATTAATTGCTGGAGGTGGAAATCATGCTTCTGAGTGTGCCAAGGAGACAGGTCTGGCTGTGTTACTCAGATGCACTGAGTGAAGCAGACAAAGGAGAAGTCTGTCTGGAAACCTGGGATGCCACGAATTTCTGCCCTGCACCAGAAGGATTGCCTGTCATCTCCACTTTATGAGTTACTGCCTGGGATGCGGAGAAATTTCCATCCAGACCAAGGGAGGCTCACTGGGAATGGAAGCAATCTTGGGGTACAAAATGTGTTGTCTTTCTAAAGAAGGTTGTCCTGAGAAGAACTGTTTGGCCTGCTTGAGGTGAAATGAACATGCAGTTGAAACTGAGGCAAGATGATATGATGGGAAAGTGGACCAGGCCAGGAGTATGTTCAGTTTTGGTTTTATGTATATATATATATATATATATACACACACATATATGTTTTGTAAGTATTTTGTGTTTTGTACTTTTAGTGTTACAAAGCAAAGCACTGGATCCTGCTGTTATGGACACAAAGTTCCTATTGTCCTGTGGCATTTTTGTGTATAAATACTGGTTTTAATGCCTTTTTTACCTCCATAGTGTATGTTCTTTTTCCATAGTACTAAACCCTCCCAGGTTCTCCCTGGATTTATCAAATAAATCTACTGTACCAAAATATTAAAAGAATCACTATCACTTGTGATAGTGTGTGCGTGTACCCCAGCTACCATTTAATGGTAGGACTACAGCTTTTCTCAATGTTGTTTCTGTTTCTGCTTTTTTTAGGTTTTTTATGACATCTTTTTCACTTCATTACTTTCCACCTTTGCTCTCCTGCTCAATATTTGTTGTCAAAGAGATATTATTTCTTACCCTAACCCTAACCAGGCATAATTTAGCCTGGTTCCTCATCATGGGAGATGCAGCCTAGGGGTGGCATCTCTTTATTTCAAATGCACATCAAATACGGAGTTTCACGACTGTGGTGCTGTGCTAACTTTATTACAGGTCTGGGTGGTGCTTTGGAGCTCTTGTACCTAAAAACCAGCAGCTTGTGCACAATCTTCTTTACCTGTACCCTTGTTTGACTTTTCAAAGGAAAACTTCTGATTCCATGCAGGAGATATAAACATCGTCGGTATGATATGTCTGATAAGGTCTAGGTTGCTTGTTAAAATGTGGAGGTTAGAAAGCCAGACTTTGATATCCTGGCTGTGTGCTTCTGTTTCCACTGTTACACCCTGCCTTCATCCTGCCTGTGCTGTATTTTGGAGAACTTACCATAACGTCATTACAGTTTCCATCTGTCTTGAAGCCTTGATAGGTTCATCCAGTTTCATTTTGAGCTGGTGGAAGGAGAACAAATCAAAAACGTCTAACAAATATCAAAATGTCCTTGTGTTGTCAGAATGAAATGTATCAGCGCTTCAAAAGGAAGGATAAAAATTTTATGTTTTGACTTTTTAATTTAATATTATGTATTATAATGCAAAATAAAAAAAAAAAAAAAAACTAGGTCAAAATTAATTTCATACCAGCACAAGCCAGTGGCGGTTTTCCTGTAGGCTGTGATTTTTTTTCAGAGTGAAAGGTTTCATATATGTTTAAGAAGATACCGTTCTCTCTTTTTGTGATTCTTCTTATCAGTCTCATTGTGCCTTTGTGTGATCCTTCTTTGTGCTGCATCTTACAATATGTTAGCATTTATTCCTTGTAATGCACAGACTCTGATAATTAGAAGTTTCCAAAGCATATTTCATTTTTAGTATTATTTCTTCTACCCTTCTTAAAAACCTCCCTAGAAACCACAGACAAGGTAAAAATTGGAAGATTCTTGTGTTTTGGAGCTTTAAGCCCTGCTATTTGATTGGTTTGGGGCTGTCAGAGTGCACACTGTCCAAACCAACATGGTGACTGAGCTTTCCTGATGATATTGTAAATATGCATCAATTCCCATAGGTGCATATCTCAGACCTCTTCACTGATGAATAGGAAAATCCTGCTGCTGCTTCTGTTATAGTAAATTAGCAGGAGAAGGAAATGTAGTGAGGCAAGAAGAAAGAGAGAATGTGATGATGGTGGGGAAGAAGGAAGTATAGAAGTTGTAAATAGGCACAATTGGTTTTAATAAAACCCCCCACCTTTTAATGCTACTTAGAGCTGCCTTTCACAGTGGAAAGATGTTTAGCATCAATTATAGAAGAGGGGCTTTATTTATTTATTTATTTATTTTTAATTTCACTACTTGTTTAAGGTAACTCAGAGTATTGTTTTTATTCTGTCAGCAGCCAGCCCTTTCAGCTTGGTGCAGGAGTTAGTTGTTAGTGCACATTTGACCATTCATCTGCAATTATCTACTTCTGCGTCCTCACTCAGCCATGTACCGGTGGCTAATGCATATTCTCTTGCTGCCAGTTCTGTGCCCTTTCATCTTTCCATCTTGCAGCAGTCGTCATCTGCCCACCAGAGGTATGAGGTGTGCACTGAAGTCTGTAGAAGAAGACTGATAAACCCAGCTCTGCTACTGGTGTCCTGGGTGCGCTTCAGTCTCTCACCTAGACCCTCTGTTTGCCTCAGTTCCCAACCTGTTCAAAATTTCCTTTGCCTCCTTATCCTGCAAACTGTTCTTTTCCAAGCCCTGCCTTTATGGATTGTGTCCTTCATGGAGCTCTAAAATATTGTAACATAAGTAAGGTTGGGTGAAAAATTGGTATAACGCAAGTTTCCTCTTGTGTCTGTGCATTTCCCATAGAAAAGAAAGGTATTCATCTATTTGATCTTTAACTGAAGATTTTTTTATTCAGTTTGAAATGAGATGATTTTTGTTATATTGTGAAAATCCATTAAGGTGACCAGATGACCAGCAGATTCTGGTGGTGTGTATTAGTTGGTCCAAAATCTATTCTGACTTTCCAGACTAAAAGGTGATGACCTTTTTCTTACCCATGGAAATTTTTAGAGCAATCCCCATACTTTTCTTCCTGCAAAACATACCAAACATTATTTAAAGCTGCTAAGGAGATGAACAGTGTAGTGGGACCATATTGCTCTCCTATCATCTGGCATAATGGTTTTCTTTTTGCCATTTAAGATTAAAACACATATGGAACTTGCTTTAATTTGTCACTTTTATTTTCTGAGTTGCTGAGTTCCAGCTTCAGCTGGGATGTCACATTAATTCTGTTTAAATCTTGGGGAGCAAGCAGGTTGATTAGAGTTAACTGTGTACTGTATAATGATTCTGAGCTTAAGCAGTGTTATCTCCAGCAAATGTCTTTTCTACAATAGTCATCTATGTGAAGCCCTGGAGCAATTCTTGGCTTTTTCACTCATATCACTTCACTATCAAAGCTGAAGTGATTAATATTCACAGAAAAAAAATAGATTTTCTCACAGCAAATCTTCCTTTCTATTTCTGTTTGGTGAGAACCAAGCCTTCTGCATACATTTTACAGATCAGCTAGAACTAGTCTGAGGAGTGAGGATGTATATCTGTGGAAGTGATACAAATACATCACTGTGATTAGCAGAAAGGAATGGTAAACCTGCCTACATTCCTAGCACACACACCTTTTTTACCTAGCTTTTTTTCCTGCTTGCTTCTCCTGTTAGCTGTGGGGGTAATAAAATCAAGGATGGTGCCCTTGAACAGGCTGAATTTCTGTAGTGTGGAAAAATTTGAATTGCACCCCTTTTGTCATGGTGAGAGCAGCAGCTCTACATGGTATTTGTGATGGACAACAGCCACCAGGCTGCCACTCCATGTAGCAGCATCCTGGAGGTGACCGTGGGGTGTGACCTTGGCCCAGGCATGAGCAGAACCAGCCAAATCTGGTAAGAACCATGGTTTCCAAGAGCAGATGCTGACTGAATTGCTCCCAACAGATCTCTAGCCCTGAAAGTGCCCAAGACTTCCAAAATGATACCAGTTTCCATCAAAACCAAGGTGTCTGTCCAGGAGTAGGAGATGCCTGTTAATTAAAAACAGGAACAAAGCAGTCAGAACTTGGCTCAGGCACATGAGCTGGTTTCCAAAATCTGGTTTTAAAAGAGATGCTTAGAGTGGTTTCAGATCTTGTTGAAGTCAGCAGTGAACTTTGCACTGGCGAGGTAGACCTTAGATGACATCCCAGGAGTCAGTGTTTCACAGAAGGAGAGTGTTCCTTTGAATCTTCTTTTGTGAAAATGGTGACTGTTCACACATTTAATCAGGGCACACTTCACCCTGCAAAAGCAAGCAGCCTCTCTCCTTTAGAAAATCCTTTTTTGTCCAACCATGTCAGCCTAAGGTCTATATCTATATATGAAGTGTTATATGTAGGTATAAATATGCATTGATTTATTTATAGGTCTCTCTCCCTATATGTATATTTTTGTGTATTTCCTCTTCAGGAGGTGAAATCTCTTTGTTTCTATGTAGGAACATCAGATGAGAAGCTGTGGCTTCCCATCAAAAAAGTGTTTGTTTTGGGTGAGAACAGCCTCCAAGGCCAAACCATTTTTGAGTCAAACCTGTGGCCTCTCCAGCCACACCTTCAGCTTCGGATGTCCTCCTGGCCAATTTAATGGAGACCAGTAACAAGAAACAATCACTTTTACTGTTGCTAGCTGTTTTTATTTTTTCTAGCAACACCGTAAAGAGAACCCAGCAAGAATTTGACCCTTCTGTCGGCAAGCCAGCAAATAACCCGAGCAAATAATGCAGACAAATACAAATCAATAAAAGCTTTGATGAATAAAAAAGAGCATTCTGCGGGGGGTGGAACATGTTAGCCAGAGCTCTAGAAAGACAATGGCCAAGGATGCCTTCCAAGACATCACCATGCCTGGTGGAGAAGGCAGGCTGAGCATTGGGATGTGTCACTCCGAGGGGTAAAATAGAAGTGAGAAGCATTGATTTGCACCTCATTAGGAATTTCATGTTCAGATCGCTCTCTTTGGGGCTATGCAGAGGCAATGCCAGTGCCTCTGGAGGAGGCACAGCACAGGAGAATCTGGAGCAGGAGCAGCTCTTTCAGGAGGAGTCTGATGTGGCTGTGCAGGGGGTAGTGTCAGGCAGTGTGGGCTGTGTCCTGCTGAACCACCAAGCCTGTACATAGAGCAAGGAGGCTGCAGTTTGGTGCTCCATGCTGCAAAGCCATGGAAGGCCTCTGCTGACAGTGGTGGGGCTGCACACGTGAGCCCAGAGAGAGCTGGCATGTCGTAAAGGTCACCAGACCACCCAGCATTGTGCAGAAGGATCATTTCTAAGATGCTTGGAGAGGTCAGGATGGGACTGGGAGTTATGTTGAAATTACTGCAAATGGGTGTCCGGCCTTTCCCTGTGCTGTGTGCCTCTGGCATGCCTGTGAGACAGTGAGGAGATGAAAATGCTCAGGAACTGATTCCCATTTTCACTGTGGAGCTTCTCTTTTGGCTTTGACAGCATATTTGCTATATTTTTTTGCTCCCTGAGGACTTCTTTTAATTTTAAAAGGTGAAGGAGAAATAAGCTTTTGCATCAGAAATTGTTTGAGTCTGTAACTTTTCTTTCGGTGTTTGTTCTGTGGCATAAAAGCACAAGGTGTCTAATGGACTTTTCAAGGAAGTAATTATCTGGTGTGCATCCTTAAATCTTAAAGCTTTTATTGATATTTAAACATGTAGGTAAAAAAATACAGTGATAAAGTATTAATCTATTCTATTTTTTGCATCAATACAAGACAGCAGTTAATGGCCATTTTTAGACAAATTTCATAGCTATTATTTCTTGACCCCGCAACTGTGATGGGGGAGAAAAATAGGAGAGGAAAGTTGTACTGATGTAGCAATGGCTGTTGTTTAACCATTCATCTCTCTTGATATAATGGTGCTTGATCAAGACATTTTATTTTCATTCATTATAATGATGTCTTACTCCCCCTCATTCTTACTTTACCATTCATTTTTTTTTTTTTAAGTCCAGGGAGTAGCAGTTGTGCTCCCAGCATAATTCATGCACAGAAATAAAATCTGGCAGTCTGGTATGATTACAGACTGTGACCCTTTATCAGTGCCTTCCCCATTTTTTCAGTGGGGCTGGCTGCTTCTCTTCTTTCTTCCTTCCCTCTCATATTCCTCTCCCCCTAACTGAGGCCTCCATGCTTTCCCAGCCTCTCTGTGGCTGCCTCTTCCCGTAAAACACTTGTCCACCCTTAATGCATTTGCTCTCGTTGAAGTATATCCAGAAATAGCTTCCAGATGCTGTCATAGATGTCCATTTCATTATTTCTGGTGAAGGGATTTCACTTAAGCATAGCTCCACCAAGAAAAGCAGGAGTCTCTGCCTGGTCTACATCTGCTCATCTAGTTCATCCCTGCAATCATCTTGGCCAGCAGCATAGTTTTAAAAATATCCAACATTTTTTTTTTTTCTGTGTTCATGACAAACTTTTGGAAATTAATGGATATGTTCCCAGACACCCAAACTTCACAGTGCTTAGCAAGGTTGTTTTCTAAAAGTGATACAGCCACTCTAATAAAATCTCTCAAAGGAGTGGTTGAACCTGTTCTTCATGTCAGAGCTCTTGAGACTCCCAAGAGGGAGGTGTTTACTCATCCAGGAGGCTTTGATGGGGGTGTAAGTATGGTAGGAGAGAGTCTTCAGTCCTTAAAGAGCCAACAGTAGATGTCCACTCCAAAAATGTATTTGGAAGTATCTAATCATAGGATGCCAAGTTGGAAAGGGACCTCAAGAATCATGTGATCCAACCTTGGCAAAAGCAGGTTCTGGACAAGATGGCACTGCACCCTCTCCAGCTGAGTCACAAAAGTGAGCAGTGTTGGGAAACCCACCATTTCCCTGGAGAGACAATTCCAATGGCTAATTGTTTTCATTGTGAACAATTTTCCTCTTACATCTTATTGGAATCACCCCAGGAGTAAATTGTATCCATTACCCATTTTCCATGTGACTCCTTGTAAAAAGGCAGTCTCTGTACTTCTCTGTACCCCTCTGTACCCTCTAAGTACTAGAACATTGTGATAAGGTCTCCCCATGGCCTCCTTTTCTCAAGGCTGAAGAAACCCAGTTGTCTCCACTTCTCCTCAGTTGGCAGCTTCCCAGCCTTTTGATCATTTCTGTGGCCCTTCTTTGGACCTTCTCCATCTGGTCCACTGGGGTTTTTTTATGTAGCAGTGACCAAAACTGAACACAGTGTTCCAGATGTGGCCTGGCAAGGGCTGATTAGAGCGGAATAATGACTTTGTTGTCTCTGCTGGTTGATGCAACCCACATCCTGTTGGTTTTCTGTGCTGCAGCAGCTCACTGTTCACTCTCATGGAGCTTGTTGTCTGTCAGGACCCCCAGGTCCCTTCCCACAGAGCTGGTCCCAGCCAGGTTTATATTCCTATTATTTTTTTATTCCTGGATTATGTGTTCCCAGGTGCAAGACCTTACACTTGTCCTTGTTGAGCTTCATAAGTTTCTTGTTATCCCACTCTTCCAGACCTTTCCAAGGTCTTCCTGCAGGGTGCCTTGAGCCCATCTTCCAGGTCACTTATGAAGATATTAAATGTAGGTGTATAACCTTATTTCTCTGATCACTTTACTCACACTGCATTAACTGTGTGAAAATCTTTCACTCCTTGTCATCATTGAACTCTAAAAATCAGGGCACCAAAGGATGTGAGGTCCAGGAGAGGGAAGATGGAGAAATATGCCAGCTTGGTCTTGTGGATCAATAACCAGAGAAAATGGGAGGTCTGCCAGGTAAGTGAAAGGCTATGTCTATAGGTCATAGGTAGGTGAAGAAAAAGGGCTGAGAGCTGAGGGTAGAGCGCTGTGTCAGTTGTGATAACATGACCAGGACATCCTCTTAATATTGAAATATGGCTCTGGTCCCAAAACATAAAGAGGAAAACACCCAGCTGCAGTGAGATCTGGGACAGCTCAAGGTATGGGTAAGGTCTGAGGCTGTAATAGCAGAGCCAGGGCAGCCCAACATTTGAGGAGGGCTGAGGGGGCCCTTTGTCATGGTGTGGATAGACAAGGGAGTGCCTGGTGTGCATCCCCACCTGGTGGGGATGGATTGGTGAGGCAGGGCCAAAAGGTCTGTCATGGGTAAAGGAGAGCCTTGAACTGCAGCACTAGTTATAATATCACCCAGTTCCATTTGCTTCCTCACTTTGGCATTCCATGCTGCCTTGGTTTGGCATCTCTGTCTTAAAAGGCCAATACAGGCTTAATCCCATAAAGACCTGGTCTTTCTCATGGTAAATGTATGTGAACACCTCTTGACTTAGGTGCTTCAGCCTGCACTCGAAGATTCCTTCTTTAACCGGGTGATCTGTCATTCTCTCTGAAGAATGGGTATTTTCTTCTTCTCCTGCAGTCCAAAGAGTTTTGCACTTCCCAGGGGCTTGTTTCCTTTTAATAGATAATTGTACCTCTAAATATTCAAGTTCTCTGGGTCTGCTTTTGAGTGTAGTCTCAGTGGGACTGTGTGGTCTGGAGGATGTTTTGTCTGTGTTGTCTGGTAGCTCTGTAGGGGTTTTGAATTGCTCCATTTTTGTTTGCACTCATTTACCTCATACCTGAGAAAAGGTATCTTTTATTTTTTCTACACCATTAATTATTGTATACACACACACACATACACACACACACACATGCACATGTGTATATACATAAACACATATGTATATACATAAACACATGTGTATTCATGTGTTTACATATACACGTGTATATAAATATAAACACAGCTTTATTGTGTCTCCCCTGAGTCATTTCTGTGGCTCTCTCTCATTTGCTTTCCACTCTCCTCTCATAATCACCTTGTTCTCTGTGCTTATTGACAGTGCCTTTTTAGTTCCAGTGTCTCAAGAAGGGTGTCTGGAATTGGACACAGGTTTGGGACTGGATGCATGGTTTATTTCCCTCCAGTACTGGCTAGAACCCATGTTTGGGTCTGCAGGATTTACAGCCTCTGGCAGGGAATTAATATATCTGTTACATTTTCCCTGAAGTAATGTTTACAGGCCCACTGATGTTTTGGCTGGTGAGGAGGGACCCAGAAGACCCCCCCAAATCAGTGGTGCCTGCTGTGAGCTCCCAGAAAGGGTCTAGCTGCTGGGGCAGCATCACCGGGCACCCTACAGACAGCAGGGAACTTGTGAGTGGGAAGCGGTGCTAATCTGTGGAAAGCAAAACACAGGGAGATGTCAGGGAGTCTTTCAGTGCCACATGGTTCTTCACAGGCTGAAGACTGCTGGAGGCAGTTCAGTGTAGCTGGGGTTGAACTGTCCTTTTAAAATCAGTCTTCAGTGCACCTCACTCTCCTCACAGGCTGTGGCATCCTCTGCTGAAAGCCCCTGAGGCTCTGTTGAGCTTGATGGACAATTCCTTTTCTTTCTTCCGCTTTGTGCTCTCTCACAAAGAGAAACTGCTTCTCTTCCAGGGAGAGGAGGGAGGGAGGCAGGGAGGAAAGGAGGGAGGGAAGGAAAGGAGGATTTTCTTCTCGGCCTGGCATGTCTGCACCTCTCCACTTCCAGCCTTGTCCTACAGCCAGGCTGGATCGCTGTTGGTATGGCAACGCTTCCCTGCACCAACCAAACTGTGAAAGGTGAGGGAAAATAATTATTGATCTCCATTTAGCTAATGGTATACAGACTCCCAGAGATTAAGATTTATTAAAGGAATTTATGATATGGATGTGTCCTGGTGGTGTTTTGTTTGAGGTATCCACAATGGCTGAATCCTCCAGGAATCAAGGTACAACTAGCACTGATCTGAATCTTTAAGTGGCTTTGACAAACATGTCTCAGAAAAAAATAAACTGGGGCTTTCAGGAGCCATTTGACATTGTTCTTGCTCTGCAGCCATTAAAGGGGCTGTCCCAGGTGAGCAGATCGAGGTCACAAAGGTTGCCAGTGCAGAGGTGGGACCGAGACACATCTCTGGAATTTGAGCTATCTTCTGATACTTTCTGCTCTGATGCCTGCTTTAAAAATAAAATAAAACACATTCTCAGCCTGAGCTTCTCTGTGCTTGGGTGAACAGTTCGGATCTTCTGAAATACCAACAGCAATTGGGAAAAAACCCTGCAAATGAATGACAATGGACTGAATTTGCAAAGCCATCTGTGGAAAAGTAGAAGACAGTGGAGGACATCCTGCCTGTCTTGAATGTTGTCGATCTCCATGCCCAGTGGTTTAAGTACATTTGTGTGCTTTGAAAAAGGATTTCATACGCAGGAGCCTGTTGCCTTGACCTGAACTTAGCAAAGGGGCATCTTGAGGCATTGTCACATCTTGGGAATGTGGCCTAGCTTTGCATCATTTATGGAGTATGCATTATTCTGGGCTAATGTGAACGTAAGCCTTTGATCTCATGCCATTGCACCAAGTGAAATAGATGTAACTGTTGAATTCCTTCCTCTTTTATCACTCCTCAGTCAATAATACCACAGCTTACCATTCTTCCATCCCCCTCCTCCTTTGTGCAGCTTCTGGGGCTGTGTTGCTTTCCTTCTGGTTTTCAATCCTGCTGCATTCCCCACGCTTTCAAGACAGGTTTTATACAGGAAAAAGGAAAATACATTTCATAATGCAAACATGCCCTGCTCAGCACTTTCTGTTATCTTATTTATACACTGCAGTACAGCTTTCTATGACCCAGTGATTATCATTTCCCAGAGCTATCATCACTTTAAAGCTACCTCTGAATTGTGCTCCAGCAGATGGTACAACCCTATAAGCACTGTGACAGCCTGGAAGGGAGGGAATGGAGCAAATTGTGCACCCACAAACCAGGCTGCTGCCCCAACAGCCAGAAAACCTTTACCTTGCACTGCTTCTCACAGTGTTCAACTTCAGCCTGTATTGTTGAGTACTGTCAGGCTGTTAACCACCAGGGAAATCAAGGTAGTTGTTTTTCTTGAGTTTGGGCCTGTCTACTCACTGACTTTTTTTTTCTTTTAATTTTTTCCCCCCCTGCATAACAACTGAGCTGATTAATTCCAAGATAGAATCCCAAATAAGTAAGAGTCATTCATTATATGCAGTATTCTAATAGATTTCAATGTGATCTAAACTTGGATTGAATGCTAACCCATTGATTGCTATTCAGTTGTTTAAGCAGCTGTGCTACTAAGCTGAGCAGTTGCTCTGTGTCATCCTTCTCTTTCTTCCTTCGATTTCTACCTCCCTTTCTCCACTCTTGAAATGGCTAACCCCTTGTCTATACATTTTGCTTCAGTGGATTGTGTCCTTTGTGACTGACTACCAAGTACACAATGGAAATGGTAGACAGCTAAAGTCATGAAAGATAGGTTATCCCCATGTAATTGGGTGAAATTCCCATGGGTATTTCATCAAGCAGAGCAGGTTGTTATCATTCTTGTTGAGATGATAATAAAGAGGTGTGATTTACTGCTTTGCTTGTTTCAAAGGTGTCATTTGAACCTAGGGGAGTGTGGTGCTGTTAAACAGACCTGGACATAGCCTTACAGAGCAGTGAGTGCACATCTGTAATTGTAGACAGGGGCATTAGAAAAATGGCTTTTTTATTTTCCATAATCCTGCACTTTTTCTTTGACTCAAAGTGAAGTTGGGGGTGCTTTCCCACTGTTCAAATGAGGCTTTCTGGAGTGTACATAAGTATGGGTACACATATGCATATGTATAGATACTCACTAATTGAATGTGTATTTGCATTTTTATACATGTTAACATAAACATTTAAGGTCTTTAATGGATATCCAAGTTCTTTTTTTCTTTGGTGGTGAGTTAGCTATATTTCATAGCTAAATAGGGGTTCAAAATATCTTGTGGAAAATGTGGCTGCTTTAGGTATCTAATCCTGAGTTAGATAACTACCTTTAGTCTACTGGGTTTGAACCTTCTGGCTTTTACCATTAGTGAATCCTGAATCTGACCTTGTGGCAAACATGGTGAAAAGTCTTCATTCATTCACTTGTTGCTGCTTATACCTGAAGCCTTTTAATAATCACCTCTTTCCTGAGAGCATTTGGGAAGGGTTATTACACATGGTTGACTGAGGCTGGGAACTAGATCTGGTGCAATGATCTGGTGCGAGGAATCCTCATTAAAAAAAAAAAAATAGCAGGCCTTTTATTGTGCTTTGCATTAGATTGTATTTGGTTTGTTATGAATTCTGCTAACACTTCTGCAGGGAGTCAAAGTGAGGCTGCATTGTGGTGGTGTAAAAAAAAAAAAAAATCAGATCTCTTTCATATCCACTACTTGGATGCCAGAAGTGGTTAGTGCCAATGGCCATTCTTGCTTTAACATGTTACAGATAGGAAATAGCTGCAGGGAGAATTAGAGAGTGGGAAAATAGTCAGCTGGCTCATGGGTTAACTCTGAGATTCCTGGTAGCAGAGAATTTCTTTCTTCATTCTATATTGAAGCCTATGGATGATAAAGCTGAAGTTCTACATCATAAATTCCCATTTGGACATTCAGTTTTGAGAACCTACATCCAGCATCCTTATCGTTTTGATGTTAAAGTCACAATCAGTAATGAAATCTGCTTGCTTTTCACACACTGAAATTAGCTTTGATTCTTTGCCTGAAACATATGTTTAAAAGGCAACATGCACATACTGTGCACTGACCCTATCAAAGCAATAAATACCATTGAAGTCATTTTCCGAAGCTGCCTACAGCATTAGTTTATTTTTAATATGGTCCCTCTGAAGGAGTGGTGTAGGAAATACCTATGGGAGCTATTTGAATTGTCTGTGTGGGGTGAAGTCCCTACCTTGCCCTGCAAGAAGAAGAAAGTAAGAGGGGATACTAATTTCCCTTTGTTGTTGCAAAAGATGATGTTTAATTCATTGGATTATAGCCTTTCTAAGGAAAATGGTATTCTGTTCGGGTGACAAAAATGCTTCTTTGATACTTAGCATGATTAGCAAGGGATGAGGGAGAGAGATACTGCTGTAACTGAGAATGGGGCTTAGTCTACGACAGCTTTCCTGGTTCTTTATGATAGCTGGTTTAGTCTTTTTGCTCTGTGCTACTACTCCTGCATTGTTACCTGGACATTCCCCCCAAGATCCAGAGGTTCCCCCTGTGGAACAAGGAGGAGATGGGCTTGCACCAAATGACCATTTCCAAAGTGACCCCACTCACCCAGGCAGGCTGTGCTCCCTAACACAGGTGGGGAGCCACAGTATTTGGAGCTCAGGGGGCTATGCCAGAGGCAGTGAGTAGGTCAGACCACCGGACTGGTTTCACACTGGCACCATCCTTCTTCTCCCTGTAGAGCCTCAAAATGACCAGCCCTTCCCCATGTTTTGCTGTGCCAGAGCCATGGCAGGCTCAGACAAAGCAGGCACCTGAGTGCATGAATTTTCTGCCCCTTGAATGCCAAATGACAATAAGCATGGTTTGGATTCTACAAACCTGAAAGATTGGTCCACTGGCAAAGGGAATGCATTTTTTGTCACTAATGGTTACAATTAGAATGACAAGGCCAGACTCCTCCATCACTGCTCTTTAACACTGTCAGCACCAGCTTTGCCAGAATTATCCTGTCTGAAGCATGAATGGGCCTATTCATTTTCTCACTTTGTTTGACCTAGGAATCTAGAAACTACTTAACGGCATATAGGCTGCTTTCTCCTGTAAAGAAATTATTAAGTTAAAGACTGGGCTAAAAAAATGTACTCTCCTAGCCATGAAAGACTAATTTTATGTTTGTTTAGATATATTTGTAGAGTAGCTGTGTTATGCACTATGCTTCTAAATACTGTTTCATGCTGAATAATGAGTTCGAAATCTTTCACCTTCCAGGCCTTGTATTTGTGTAGAGAAGAGAGGGAAGCATGCAGGAGAAGTACATAGTTTTTAGGACCACACTTTGATTCAAGTTTTTGCATTTTATTATGGCTGACGCAGGAAGACACTCAGATCTCATGCCCAAGATGTGTTTTCAGAACACAGTGGTTTCATTTTAAACGGGTCCCCAGAGAAGATGATCTCAAGCAGGGAAATGCATGCAGTCTTTCCAATGAGATAAGAATAATCATTGCTTTTTTGCTGTGCGTTTCTGCAATGCTGTAAATATTCAGCAAATCTCAAGATGGAGATCACATTCAGCTGCTGACAGTGGAAGCCTGGCCACCAGTGTGGGGAAGCAGCAGCCTGGCAAAGGAATTTGGTGGCAGGTTTACCAAGAAACATCTCGTTTTCTTACCTGTGGATGAAGCAGGTACATATGGGTGTCAGGAGTCTTGTGGGCTGAAGTGAAATCTTGCTTTGTTTTCAGGAAACTGTAAAAGGCAGATAAAATCCATCTGGGGTATGAACCTGACACCAGGCTGTGAGCTCCCTGTCCACATGGCAGAGTCTTGCCCAGCTGACCATTGTGAGAGCAGTGAATTTGACCATTGTGTGGGGATTGCTGTCAAAGCCATTTGGATGTTTCGTGGTAGCAGGGTCTAACTCATCAGCCTGATTTAATTACAGGTAGATCTTGAGCCCCCTTGTTTATTGTCAGTTTTCTCAGCAAAGCTGATGACATCAGTCTTGCACAATGACCCAGCTAGCCAGTGAAGGAAGGTCATCATTAGCTTGTCCTCAGTGTAAAATTGGCCACAGAGACTCCTTTCTTTCAATAATTCATTCTGCAGAGCAGCTAATGGTGGACCACTGCAAGGCAGCTTCCTGTTACAAAGGGAGGTTTTGATCTCTCATTGTGTTTTTGCCCAAGCTGTCCTGGTTCTGAGGCTCACATGAATGTTTGTGGAAGTTTTGGAAATTACCAGAAGCACCTGAGTCATCAGTCATTCATGTAGGCCTGGAAAAAGTTCTGGGCATCACTAGGTAACCATCAGTCACAACACAACAGAGCAAAGGGAAGTTTCATATTTCTTTGGAAGAGTTTTCTGAGCATTCATGTGAGAACTGCACCATGCCAGACCTACTCCTTACACCCAGATTTTGGCCCTGTGGTGCTGCTGGGTTTAACTGTGCACCAACAGACCTGAAAACAGACTACCCAGCTCTGAAAGTCTTCTCTTACTCAGAACAGAAGGACTATTAAAATCACAGAAATTAATGGCTTATTTTATGGAAATTGATATTTCATCTGAAAGATTAATTTTCATCAGTAGATTACCATTTAAAAAGATGTGTTTTGGAAACTGCTGTCCATTCTAAGTGAAATGCTCTGTATTCTTTCAATGAAAACCAGCAGAAAGCCTAGTTAATTTCCCATTTTGAAAACCAGTCCTGGGCTAAATTAAGAGGTTTTATTAAATTAGATTTTAAAATTGAAACTTCATACAATTCAATATAAAATGCTTTAGAATTGTTTTTAAGGAAAATATAGAAGAAAAGGTGGTTTATTAAAAAGCCATCAAAATAAAAAAATCTTGTTTTTTGGTAAAGGCAGATTTCTCCTGCTAACTAATTCTCAAGTCCCACATGGATTGGGTAGACAATATGAGTCTTTGTTTTGTTTGTTTCGTTGCAGCTAGATTTATAGGCAGCTTTTCAGAAGGAGAATTTGTTTGCTTTTATGATGGGCTAGAGGGCTTGATACTCTCTTGCAAATTATTCTGATTGCACAACTTATGGTGCAGTTTGATTTATTGTTAAGTACAGTAGTAGTCACCAGGTTAATGTTGGTGTTTTCTTTCTTGCTGCAGAGTTTGCTCTTTTCCTTGATCGGAAAGCTGGTGCTCACCCCAGGACTGGTCCCTTATGGAATGAGTATTTTGTGTTGGAGCCAACTCCCAAAGAAGTTGGAAAAGCCCAGGAAATTATCCAGTCATTCCCATCCAATTCCTTCTTCCTGCAGTATGCAAGAGCTTTTGGAGCCCCTCTGGGCTGCCTTTAGGCTGTAAAAACACTGTGGTAAGCCACCATTTCAGGACAATTCCTCTGAAACCTGTGACAGAGCCCCATGATTTCTCTCCTGGCTTCCCAAACAGAGGTGCAACTCTAAAACCCCCCTAACCTGGCTGCTTATGGGGTGCAATCACTTGCTAGAGGAAAAACTCATGCCCTAAGCAGAAGTGGAAAGGAACCATATCCCAGCAGAATGAAAAAACCTGAAATCTGTCATAGAAGAAGGAAAGGGAGAAAATCCAGAGAAATCATGTCTGTGCTGTCTGGTTTATCCTTTGTCATTATTAAGAGTGCTACCTTTAGGAAGATACTTTTTAGGATAATAAAGATTGGGCATTTAGCAGCCTGAATAAAATCAGGTTCCTATTCCCATAGATATGTTTTTGTCTAGTGTCTGAGGCTTAGGAAAGGAGTGTTGCAGATTTTACTCACCCATTCATAGCAATCAACTAAACACTGGTATTTTTGAAAAAAAAAAAAGAAAATAAGGAGAAACAGAAAAATTATTCTCTTGTCAATTTTACCCACCACTGGGGGCTTTTTCATTATTGATATATCTGTAATTCTCATCTGCCCTTTATTCTGCGTGTATATTTATATATGAGTATTTTTTTTTTTCCACAAACCTGCAGTGCAGTGGAAAGCTAGATTTAAATATTTTCAGACCGACTGTACCCATCATTTGCATTCCACTGACTCATTCAGAGCAAAGACATCTGAGCAGAAATACAGCAGATAAAAGAGAAACCATTAATCCAGGGAAGATTACTGGCACAGAATCTTTATCCTGTATCCTCCCTGAAATGAGACAAAGATCTTACTATGTACATCCCTCTGGCTTAGCTTCAGAAAGTAAGCAATACAGTGGTGTAGACATGGTACTTTTTAAAGGCACATTACATTGGTTTGGAACTTCAGTCTTCTGGCAGAGCTCGTTGCTGCTGAGGTGTTTTTCAGTGGTTGCTTTCTCAGAAGAGTCTTCAGCACCCCAAAAGCTGCTTTCAGGCAGGAAGGGGTAAGACAACACAATCCCTCATCTGCTCCTAAAAAAACAGCCATGTGTCAGCTGGAGGGTGGAGACTGTTCTGCAGCAACATGGGTTACACACGTATTTTACAGGGTCTTGCTTCTGCTGACACCTCATCTCAATGTGAACTCTAAGTGCTAGTTAGCTTTTAATGACCCTAATAAGGCTAAAGATTTCCAGATCCTGGTGCTTCAGTTCTGGAAAGGCGGGGGTTTGGCCAAGGATGTTGAGCAGGCTTGCCCTTTTCAGGAGACACTCATTCCAGGTGACTGGGCATATTAGATTTCAGAGTGCAGCAGGCTTTTATCTCCCTTCCCCGCAAATGTGGCAGGCTGCAGTTGCTTTTCTGTTTGCTGGTTGTTTGTCTCTCTCCCTCTGTCTCTGTGATATTGATCCTAAGTTAAAAGAGCTGAGACATAGAGCTTGGGAAACATCCCTTTCTTCTCTGGCAATCGGTGGAAAATCCAGTTGCCACGTGATTACTGCACTGTCTCAGCTACTACTGGCTACTGACCATCTCCTGCAGGAGTATTTCTGTGCCATAATAGTAACAGAACCTACTTTAGTCATTTAGGGCTTCCAGCTGAAGCAGCCCAGAGGGTATGGTTTTCTGGAGGTAGCTCCATGTGTTTGTGGGCTTATCTTGCTATGATGTGCATTCAGCTATAAAATAAAATTGCAGGAAATGATTCAATTTTGAATCAGTCTATTTAGACTGGCAGAAGCCGAAAACCCTCCTGTGAGCTACAACAATGTGGACTGCTCTTCAGATGGGAAATGTAAATACTTCAGCATGCCTGATCAGCTGGACTAGAAGTTCAAGCAAACTGCTCTGCAGTGTGGATTCTCAGCTTTTATTCCAGACAGTTTTTTTCCTCTAGGCCCTCTTGTTGAAAATGAAGGGTTTCACCCTCTTGGTGAAAAATGTTTTCCTTTTCTTGCCCCTGTGCAGAGTGTATGTATATTAACACCTCTGGAAAATAGCTAAGCACAACAGGAACCAAGACCTGGAGGAAGCTTCTTTCTAAACAATCCAGCATCCTCTTCCAGTTCAGAGCAGAAGAATATTTAGGTACATGGAAAAAAACCTTGCTATTATGGAAAGTTCAGCTTACCAAGAGTAAATCATGATCTCTTTGTTGTTTTAAATTGACAAAAAGTCAGAAGATAAAAAGCAAGGTCAGAAGCAAATCTTGTTTCTTCCATAATCCAGAGCCCAAAGTCTGCAATGGCTTTCCCCCTCACACTAATAATGTTCACATTATCCATTAAGGGTGATTTGGTTTCAGGTGTCAGCTTAGAGATCTGCATAATAATCTTTTTTTTGATAGGAACCTCTTCTTAATGGAGTAGTGTTTGCCTGTTTTTAACTGCATCTTCTCCTGTAAATATCAGTTATCTCTCCTGCTCCATTTTAGAGCCTGTCACTTTGCCAAATGTTAAAATAGGAAGGTTTATTTATTGCACAGGATATACAAATGCCAAAAAAAAAAAGTAAGGATATGTCTATCAGTGTGCCCGCTTGATGTTGATTGTTCCTTAGATTTTAAAGGCAAAAGTGCAGTTCTGATAATCCTGTGAGTTATTCACACTTCCTACTAGAAATGGTCCTTTTCTGCCTCTCCTCTGTGTGCTGTCTCCAGGGCCTGTGCCTTGCATGCTTCCTTTGAACCACAAATATTTGTTTTGTATTGTGCCACCTTTGTTTAGCCAAGTGACATTACAGATGAGAGGTGGGAGGAAGAGCCTGCAAGACAACTTCAAGTAATCCTAGATCAACTTGTCAGCTGCATTGTGTTCCTATGTAGCATGCTCATTTCTCTTTTGATGTCTCTTCAGATGTTTCAGGCTTTACATAAAAAAAAAAAAAAAAGTATTTATACGGATACATTACCTCACCTGAGATGGTGTCATTGTGCTGTATTCTTTACATACAGTAAAAATTGCTTCTCTGTTCCTCCTACAAACTTAACATCTCAATGATCAAGACAGATAAAGCTTTGGAAATGAAAGAGAGGTCCAAGGTCACTTCTGCAGGAAAGCAGCAGAACACATCTCCCATCCTGGGGGCAGGTGACAGTCCTGTCCCTTTTAAAAGCATTTCAATAAGAGGACATCTCACAAATCTGAAAAACAGGCACTGCCCATTTCCATACTTGCAGGAAGGGTGTCTTCAAGTGAGGAAGCTTGATTATAAGGTCTGCTGAGTATGCAAGGGAAAGAATGAAATATTGCACTTGCCACAGTCCTTATTTTTGTTCTTCTCATCCATTATCTAAAGGAAATATGGTATGACCTTTGTTCCAGTCATGGCAAGCAGCTTTCAAACTGATGCAAGAGAAGATGTGTGGGATGGGACCAGGACGTTTTCTTTTGTGTGTCTGTGTGTGCCTATGACTGTGAAATATCTGATTTGTCAAAAATCATCACATGCATAAAGTTAAATCTATCAGCAAGCATTCACACATTGCAGGCTTAGGGTTACTGGTCACCTGCCACAGAAGATAAATCTTCCAAGGTCCTGCAGAATCCATCCTCTGGAGTTCCTTTCGTCTCATAAGGCATCCCAGAGCAGTTTTGCTAAGCCATGTTACCCTCTCAACTCATGAGGATGGATGAGGCTGAGAAAAGAGCTGCAGCTTGGAAGCTTGGTGAGAAAGAGGAGCTGAGATCCTTCCTACCTCGTGGTATAGAGATCATATCAATGCCAGGAGCTGCACGTGAGAATAAATGGAAGAATAACAGATCGTTGCATGTTGCCATGGAGCTCTTCTGTCTGGACTTCAGGCATTCTGTAACATACGATCCTTCTCTTTGTCCCTGTTAGAGGCAGCCCTAGTTAGTCTTGACAGCATTACTGTGCTCAGCAATGAGTGTTATCCCTATAAAACAGCTCGGTTAGTGTCAGCAGAGCCGTCTCTGGGGCTTGCATGCCCTCACTCTTTGCTTGCGGACTGCTTCCCAGACCACCATGCTCTGCTGCTTGCTGCACCTTGATCCTCACAAGCACTCCTGCACCACGACAGAGCTGAAAATACTGAGGAAAGTTATTAAAAAAAAAAAAAAAGGGGGAGTGGAAAAAGTTATCTAGGAGATAGCCAAGATCTTTTAAAAATAATTTATTTGCCAATTTTGCTTTACCTGGCTTCCCTCTCATAGTGTCCGTAACTTGACATGATGAACTTTCTTATTAAATCAAGTGTTTCCGGACATTAGGTGGTGGAGTGGAGGAAGAACTGCACATGTTTTCAAGGAAAATTAATACTGATAAGGTGCTGGCCACTGTCTGTCCTGTTAATGTTAGAATGCACATTTTCTCCCTAGAGTGTAGAGCACCTTCTGATGGAGTGCTCCTTATGTTGAAAAATGACAAGCATTAAGGACTCCATGCCACTTCATTGCTAAAATATTTACTAGAGCAGGCTTGCTTCCTCCTTCTGAAAGTGTGGTGTATTTATAGGAGCATCCTGTAATGGAGCATCCTGCACTGAGAGGTATTTTTGAAGAATAAGGCAATACTATGTGTGAAGGGGTGGAGTTAGAGTTCTCCCCTCTATTGTCCCCTCTGTTAGCTGGTGATGGCAGCATGCAGGGGACTGCAGGAGCTGATTGACTGGAGCAGATTCCCTCTGGTATGTGAAATCTGTGAAGCCCCTGCAGGGGATGGGAAAGGCTCACAGGGCTGGGTAATTTGAGTTCTGGGATCTCTGTGTGAAATTGACAGGAAGGATCAACTTTGAGCAAAAGGGGGATGTTTAGGGGTTTTTTTTTGTTGTTGTTAAAATGTCAGATCACAGGGCTCCATCCTCATGTAAGTACTGTAGGTTAGATCCTCAGGTGATGTGCAGTGGCAGTGTGCTCTCTGTAGCAGTTGGGAATCCTGGGCTGGTGGGCATGGGAAGATTCCTGCCCTGCTCTATGGCTGTGGGTGTTGGAAACAAGGCCCTGCAGCTCCTGGCCAGAAAGCAAGAACAATTGAAGATGGAGGTCACTGAAATGACAAGAGCAACTCTTGTGATCTGGTGTTGTCAGCACAAACACAGCAATTGATTGAAAAGTGTCTGCTAAACAGGCAGCAAAGAGCGCAATTAGAACTAAAATAGCAAGAGCATCTATTTCAGAGTTTTATGATTCTAGCTTGCACCACCCCACTAATTTTAAGTGCTGATGATTTTTCTGTCTGGGCCAGAGTCAGCTGGGGACCAAGAGCCATCTGGGACTGAATGAAACTCAGGATTTCTCAGGGCTTCTGCTGTTAAGAGCGTGTCATAAACACACCCTAAAATTGAAATGCAGTCCTCTGATCTACCTTGGGGATTAGTAAGGATCACTGCAGAGTGTGGCTGGGGACTAAAGCTTTACTGGAAACTATGAGGTCTGTTGGAGTCACCACATCTCCTGAATCAGAGGTACATGGTGTTTTCCCAATTGGAAGCCTGTGTTGAGGCTTAAGCTGGACAGCATTTTAGGAAGGTGTGAGTGATACTGGATACAGGAGACCCTGTTAAGGCCTGTGAGATGTGTGGGGACTCTGGCGCAGCTTGCTAGCGTTGAAGATCAGATACTCGAGCTCTGAGTGGGGTAAAGAAAGACCTTTAGACAGTCAAGGAGGATTTCTTGCTGTCCTCATCTCCTAGAAATGTCATATTCGAGAAAAGAGTAGACCTGGTGGCCTGGTGGAGGAATAGTGCTTGGGAATAAGCAAGCAAGGTGAGCAGGGTCAGGCTTATGAGTATACCATCTGGGGACTGTCAGCAGACAGGGCAAAAGTGACTTATCAACTGAATGGAAGAAAATGGTGTCTACAGAAGAGAGCTCTTGGCACGCAGCTTTTTGGTGTGTGTGCTAAGGTCTGCTGTTTGAGGAAGGGCAAATAGACCCCAGGGATGGGTGAATTCCACGTGTGAGGCTCTGTGGCTTGGAGCACCACTGATCACACTGCACAGCATGTGGATCGAGTCTGAGTCAGAACCTTCCACAAACTGTTCAGTGATGAATACTCTGATCTCTTAATAAATATTAGCAGTACAGCAACAGCAGTGCAGTGCAATGTTCAGCAGTCAATTACTTGAAGGGCTGCTTTATCAAGTAAGAATGTGTAAAAGATTTTCTTGGATTCTTGTGTCATTGCTTAGACTGGAATGGTTGCTGCAAGAATTACAGTGTTAACCCTGGATATATTCCAAACTGAGTAAAAGTAATTTTTAAGCATCTACATTGAGGGTTGAATTTGCTGAATGCACATCTACACAGTGCTGAATGCAACATTAAAAATGGTGTGTGCCCATGGCATTGACAATCTCTGTTGACTTTATGGGGAAATACAGCACCTCAGATAATGGGATGATGAACAGAACTACCTCTCCATGTTCTTTTATTACCCCTTCATCCCACTCAGAACTGCTCTCTGATAAAAGGTAAAACTATGCACCATTTATTGGTGTGAATGGCTGTTGTGAACAGCTGCTGTACTTTAAGAAAGGAACTGAAATCTTCTACGCAGTTGAATGTGGCATTCTTCTGAAAATCATCCCAAGTTCACTCCAGGGGTGGCTGCCTCTCCCAGTTGGGTGAAGGAGTAATTGTACTATTTAGTTTGCATGAAGGTGGCAGAAAGCAGACGTGGATTTGAGCACTGCTGTCTCACACTGAGCAGCCCTGCACCTTGCATCATGAGAAGCTCTGTTGCAATTGCGAGGAACTGGGTGGCTCCAACCATTTCATGCTGTAAGCAGAGGTGACTTCTGTACCCCTCATGTTGCCAAGTGTTTTGGTGCTGACTGGGAGCAGTTATCACAATTTTTGTGCTGTTATTGCAGCCCTTTTTGCTTGCCACCAGCAGTCATTCTAACTAGCTGACAGGTTTGGAGGGCCCTGGAGGTGTAATGCAGTGCTGTTGCAACAGAATTCTAGATGCCTGTTTGAAACTAACCAAGCCAACATAAGAATTAAATTCCTTATACAGAAGTCATCACAGAGAAGTGCAGTTGTGGTGAAAGCATTTCAGGCTGCAAGGAAAGATCACATAAAAATATTTCTCAGTAATGCACAAATAGGTAGACAACACCACCTCAGACTACCCAGTTCTTGAGTGGGTACTTGAGGAGCTTGCTTTTCCTGGCTTATTCTACATCAGGAAAAGAAAGGAGATCAGGTCATTTTATTCTGGAAAGCATTTTTCCTGTCTCTTTGGCTGTCGCATGTATTTAACTTTAATGCCCTCAAGGACAATGTGGTGGATCAGCATGCTAAGGTCTGCAGTCTACAGCCTGTAGTTTTTCATTTCACATTGCTTTAAGAATGGTTCTCTTTGTTTCCATTTTGAGCCACGGCTGAATTCTTACATGTTGTCTGATCTTCAGGCTCAAATACCCAAGAGAATAGGCAGCTGTGAATCAACCCTCTGTGTGCTTTCTAGCAGGTAGTCTAGCAAAGAAGGCAGTATGCTTCTTCTTATTTCTTTAAATTGATAGGGATTTGAAGGAAAAGACTTTAATAAAAGTCTCACGAATGATTATTTTCTTCCTGCTGATGATTCTGAATTGCATGCAGAAATATAAGAACCTTTTAAGAGAGCCCTGTGAATTTAAACCCAGTTCTTTAGATTTATAATTAAAGCTCATTGTCTTTATGCTATCCTACACCTTATGAGAAGGATCATGTTTCTAATTACATGGTACCAGGAGGTCTGTCACATGCTTTTACTCAGTATTATGGTACACAGGTGCTCTATTTTTTTCTTCTTGTTCTCCTTCTTCCGTAGATTCAATATTATGTTTTGGAAATTCAACATAATAATTTTTTTTTTTGAGGCCAGATGTTTCACTCTACTATGTTAAGTCATCTTGACATACTGCCATGAAATGGAAACAACTGCTAGTTTTAACATTGCTCCATATCTTTATTAAAAGGTATGTCTCATGAATCTTAATTCCCCACATACATGCTATCTTCCTCTCTCCTCCCCTCTCCCCCATTACACTTCTTTCTTTTCCTCCCTAAAGAAGGAATATTAAAATTTTCCTTGCTTTTCTGTCTGAGTGGTTAACGAGGTTCTAGATAGCATAATGAATATACAGTGCCATTGATTCTGTGCGTGCGTGCGCGCATGTGTGCGTTTGTGTCTGTGTGTCTTTAATCACAGCTGGAATGCAAAATCAGGCTCCACCTTTCAACTCTATCTCCATCATGCTGAGAGAGTGAGAGAGAGCGAGACTGAGACTGCTAGACAGCTCGAAAGAGATTGCAGCTCAGATGTCCTGGAAAACAGCAAATCCCTCAGACCTGGCAGATTCCGTTACCATGAGAACTGCAGATATTTCCATTGTGATGGCTTGCTCTAGCAGCCATCTGTTACACCCATTTGATTAGGAAGTACAGTTCAGCTTGTATGGGATTTTCACTGCACCTTATCCCATGGCAGCATACAGAAACTCTCTCTCTCTCTTTTTATATGCTAAACTCAATGTTTTTAAAGTGCTGTAATTTACTGAGGCTGAAGGCATTTAATGAAATGCTGGGAGGAGGTCACTGAGGGACAGTATCTCTGAGAAGAAAGAAGCACATGAAGTATGTGAAGGGGATTAGCATCCAGTATATAAATAAGATCAGCCCAGAAATTAGCTGTATTTAGCAATTCCTCATCCTTGCCACAGAGAGGAGCTTGATATGCAGACCTCATGAAGCCATAATAAAATTTGTAATTGCCTCCTGTTAGTTAATCCCACTCCATATATATTTATTGTATGCATGCAATAAATGCATGCAGCAGATATATTTCAGGTCTTCTGTAAAAAAGGGGAAGGTGATGACTCTCCCCAGATGCCTGAAGTGGTGCACTGTGTAACGATTAGATTAGCTCTAAAAATTTAATGGTGCCATTTGACTTTTCATAGATGCAGAACAACCTTAAACTTTCTTGAAGGTTTTCTATGATTTACTGATTAAAACAATTGTTTGGAGTAGTTGAGTCCCTCAGTGTAAATTAGTGGTGGAGGAAATGGTAATGGCACATCGAATGGATATAAAAACAAAGGAGTCCCCTTCAATTAAAACTCTCCAGACATTCTTCCTAAGTGGCTGGCATTCCAGATTCAGGGCAATCTAATGTGTGGCATAGTTGCCTCGAGTATCTTAAAATGACTGAAGGTCTTGTAAACTCAGTGAAGCTAATTAAATGCTCACACACTGAAATGAATTTCTGATTGCTCCTAAGGAGGCATTGAGGTCAGCTCCTCTTTTCATTGCCCACACTTTATGGCCAATGCCAGATACTAAATAAATCAGATCCTCAGAATCAGGGGCTCTGTGGTTTTGTTCCTCTTATATATTCTCCCACCCAGCTGAACATAATTCCTTATCCTTCTTCATCTCAGCATGAAAAGTTTTCTCTTCTATTGTTTTTCCTCACATAGCACTAGATTACCATGGAGAAGACTATGATATCATAAGAAATGAATGAGCATGTTTCTCACCATGGGTGAAATATACATTCCAGACCTAATAAAGTCAGAAGTCATGTAATGGGCCTGGTAAAATGAGCTGCTTAGTTAGTGTAAATAGAAATGGTTCTTCTTTAGGTCTCTGCTTCATCAAAGTAAGTTCTTAGGCACTTTGCCGAGCAAGGAGACACATAAGAACATGTTTGAGCTTTTCTGAATAGGGATTGTTCTAAAAATGTTTTGCTGCATCTGGGCCCACAAACATTTTTTTAAAAAACATAGAATTTCCATTCTTTTTTATAATGATAAAAGATTTTCTTGTTGATCATCTTTAGAACAAATTAGAACTTTCACTTCTTGCAGCCTTCCATCTCACATAATTCTGGAGGCTGAGCTACAGAGAAGAGAGTCCTTTTTTTTTTTTTCTTCAGACAGGGCACTTGTTTTATGAATGTGGTATCTGCCTTTGACAGGCAGCAGATGTATGGGAGCCCTGAAATCTGAAACAATAAATACCATTCAGAGTCTCACCACTGAACCTTCTTATAGTACTGCCTTTGTTAAATGAAACATTTACAGGAATACCATCCCCCCCTTCCCACCCACCTTCAAGGCTAGGATCTGAACCATGTTTTTAAAGTAAAGGTTAAGTACCTGAGGCATGAACAGTTGACATACAAAAGAAACTAAAGTAAATTTATCATTTGTTTGCCAGCTACGAGGTGTGTCGAGGGCTTTTTCTTTCTCTTTGTAATGCATGAGAAAACAAACCTGGGAAGCGTATGCAAGGAATATTTCTTTTCTACACTGGAATGTTAACATTTGCACCTTCTGACTTAATACTGTATATTTCTTCAGAGTCATCAATCTCTTGAGAGTCATCTTGCCATCTGTACCAGCATTGCTCCAGGCTTCCATATGAAAGTCCAATCTGGCGGTATAAATACTGGATAATGAAGAGTAGGTGTTAAAGTTTCTGACTGGTTGGAAGATGAGTCTGTGTCTATGAAAGATCCAAATTCACGTGTTAAGCAAACAAACAGAATCTATCTTAATATGGAGGTTCAACCACAAAGAGCATGATGCATGTTTGTCCTCATACCCTCTCCCACTCTCTGTGTTTTTTCCTCAATTTTTTTCTTTATTTTTCTCATTTTTATAGAGTTCACCCATGATCTGTGAAAAAATGTTCTCTGACCATGACATTACACTTTGGAGATTACAAATACGGGCAGCATGTTGACTTCCTATAATGTAAGGTTCTTTTTTCTCCCCCTCTCCTTTTGCTCCAGGAAAGCTATAACTACATAGATTAGCAAAACTTTTGCAAGAATGGATGTAAAACAGATTTATCTCAGTGTCAGCTTTATCTGATCCATTTGGTCTTGCAGAGTTTGGATGGTTTCCTTCGTTACAATAACCAGCTTTCAAACATCTATATCCTTAGGGTATTAAATGTCAGCCTCTAGTGTATCGTTCAAGAATAAAAGATTGACAATACTGAAGTACTTTTTCTTCCTTTTTCTTTTTTTTCCTTTTCCTTCTCCAGCACTGGCAGAGTCTTTACTCTGCACACCACTGCTGACCCTAGAAGTGACCCACAGGAACTACTGGTAAAAGGAGTGAAAAGATATTTCAGCTTGTAGGCATTAGAAACTCTTTTCATTAATACCCTTTTTGCAGACTTTTCAGATAGATTTCCTGTCATTGTGATGAGGATATATTTGTAATGAGTCCCTAAAGTAAATGGCCAGTGGATAATTAATTGAACTAACTAGGACTTTCCGTACTGTATTTTTTTTCTTTGATTTCCCTTTTTTTTTTTTTTCTTTTTTTTTTTTTTTGGAGTGGGGGGAGGAGGGAAGGCTTCCAGATGGTCTCCTCTCCTCTATGCTGGGTGTACAGCCCTTTGCTATCTGTTGGCCAAGCATTTCAGCCCTAATTCAAATAAAACTCTTAGGCCTTGTGTTGAGAGAGGTAGATTTTTTTGTTTTGGTTGGCATCAGGTTGACTGCACTTCTCTGGGCAAGGAGGTGACTACCCTGAGCCTCATCACGCTGAAAAAGTGCTGCTAAACCTGATCTTGCTGGAAGAGGCAGCTCAGAAGACAACATTTGGGTCAGTATTGATATCCACACTGTTGATTATATGACCATAATTCTGGCTATAATTCACCTTGTAACTCCCATCACGTAGACTCCAGTCTCCCAAAGATGTGGCACCAATAGAAATCTACAGTGAAGCTAAATTAGGCTTATTACTGTGTTTCATTCTTAGATGGCCTTCTTAGCACTGGCCTTCAGCCTCTTTAATTAAAAGTTTGCAAACATGCATTCCAGAAGTAATTTCTGACCTTCACAGCTGGTTATGAGGCAGCTGTAGTCGATGTTTTTGAGCTAAGTCTATTTCCCTCTCTCAGGGGCCTCCACTTTTTCAGTTTTGGAAATGACTTATTAACATTGCAGCCACTGGGACAAGTCTCCAAAGAAATAAAGTTTCTTGATGAACATGCACACTTTTTCTCTGCACATCAAAGAGTTCAGATTTTCACTCCACTTGTCAGAGACTACTGATAATTACTTTTGTTAACCATCTCACAAATAACAAATGTGTGAGGTCAAAAAAGTCTCATTTGAACTTCATGGTTTCATGTGTGAAAAAGAAATGCTTTTAAGAATAACCATGAGTGTTGGGTAAGGAGCCATAATTTTCTCAGTAAAACAGAACCCATTAAGAACATAAAGATATTGGGGTGCTGCTCAAGTGGTCCTGAGATTTTGTTCTGACAATTATTTGCAGGTGTGTTTAAAACTACTTGTCTCTGTATGCTGCTTTGAGGAATAAATGTGCTTTACTACATCCTCCATTATTTTCTGTTAAAAAAGGTATGCCAAATTAAAGGTCTCATTTCAGGCCGCTGGGTCAGATATACAGGGGGTTTTTTTTTTGTCCTCACAGTGTTGGACGTAGAGCAAAAGAAGTGAGATAATACTAATCTCACTTGTGTTGCTGTAAATCAGGGTGAGTTTTGCTGAAACCAGTGGAATTATCCCACTGTTTTAAGCAAATTAAAGGTATTTGAGTTCTGTGCCAGTGTTTCCTTCTGTTTGGGACTTGCAATCCGCTCTGGACCAAGCTAACAAGAGACAAAAGAAAAAAAACACCCACACTAAAAAATGTCATTGTAGGTGTCTAAAGGGTTGCCTCTGAATTTCAGTGTGGAAAGTTGTGATCTATAATTGCTGCTTTAGTTGAGATCTTTAGACACCAAATGTCCTAGACCACACCTCCTCATCTCCCATCCATCCCTGCTGAAGATGTGGTTGCCCTGGTATTTTTGAACTCTTTTAGACCTGTAGGTGTAAGCTGGAGCAGCCCAAGAGTCCTGAGTACAAATTCCTGATTCACCAGTGGCTTCTATTTTAAACATTTCCTCCAAGGCAAATGGGAAAGGGCCTTTAGTGCGTAATGTTTAAGCCTGTCTCTGCCTCGAAGTCTAGAGATAAGTTATTTATGGGAAGCAGACATGTAGGCTATCTTACCCTTTTCTTCCGTGCATTGAAGGCAGTGAAGGTTGCAATATTAATTGCTGCATCAGCAACTCCGAGATTTAATGTTTTTCCCCATTCTGCAGGCAATGTATCTCTTGCATGATTTCCCACATAGTCTTCGCTTTCACAGCCATCTGAATGATAAGCGACAATAATGTCTCTGGAAGTGATCCATAAATCATATTCAAATCCACACATCCAAATGATCCTATTTTTAATCTCTAAACTACTGTAGTCTGTGCTTGCTAGTGCGTTTCAATTGGAAGCATTATGCTCCCCACCTACATGTTTCCTTCAAATCTGTGCTAATGTACACTCCTCCTCCCCCTCCCCCCCAAAAAAGAAAAAAAATATTCTACCTGGAGTAGAATTCTACCTTGAGTAATAACACACAGAAGAACTAAGGACAATGAAGGCCTCCCCAAATAAATAGACGTGTGTATATGGACTACAAATAACTCAATGTTTTATCAGGACCTATAGAGAGAATATGAATGGTCTTGGGTTTAGGTCATGGCATTAGAGTGAAGAGTACCTGAATTGTCTTTGATCCTTTTCCACAGAGTTTCTGCTCAAAGTCCCATCCAGCCTGGCCTTGAACACTTCCAGGGATGGGGCATCCACAACTTCTCCAGGCAACCTGTGCCAGGGCCTCACCAGATTTTATTTTGTATCAAAGTATATAAATAGTTCCAGGACAGTGTGAACTTTTTCTCCTGGAACATCATTTGTTGTTGTGGTCTTTATGAAGGTACTCCTGGAACAAGTGCTTTTGCTTTTTTGTGGCTACAGCTGACACTTCCTTTCCTTCTTTAGCTCTCCTCAGCCAGTTGGCTGGGGACTTCTTGAGATAAAATTAGAAGTGGTGCCAGGCTTCACCCAGCTGATGGCTGGCAACCCTATACTAGAATGGTTGTGTCCCTTGTGAAGGTTTTTAGAGATCCCTTGCATCCCTTGCCTGTCCAGGTCTGCAGTCCTCAGCACAAGAAAGAGATGGACCTGTGGGACCAGGTCCTCAAGGGGCACAAAATTCTCAGAGAGTTGGAGCACCTCTGCGGTAAAAACAGGCTGAGGGAGCTGGGGTTATTCAGCTTGGAGAAGTGAAGGCTCTGGGGAGACCTCGCTGTGGCCTTCCAGTGCCTGAAGAGGGCTTAGAAAAAGGAGGGAAAGTGACTTTTTATGCAAACAGACAGTGACAGACAATGGGCAATGGTTTTAAACTGAAAAGGGCAGTTTTAGATTGGATGTCAAGAAGAAATTCTTCACCATGACAGTGGTGAGACCCTGGCAGAGGCTCCCCACAAAGGCTGTGAATGTCCCATCTCTAGGTGTTCAAGGTCAGGTTGGACAGGGCTTTGAGCTGCCTGGTCAGATGAATGGCAGAGAGGTTGGAACAGGGTGACCTTTAAGGTCCCTTCCAACCCAAGCCATTCTATGATTCCATGATCTGAAAGCTCATGCTTGTGTCTGGCCACTTCCTTGCAACTGGATACCAAAGGAGAAAGGAGAAAAAACGCTCTTTCATTATCTATGCCCACAGGTGAGTTAAAGTAGACTGTGCAGCCTTTGTCCACCCTGTGGGTGTTGCCTCTGCTGGAAGATGGGAAATGGGCAGCTCTGACTCTGCTGCTCCTGCATCTGCCCATCACGTGGCCCCAGGCAGCAGATGCACATCCCCTCCACTGCCAGGGCACCTCATTAAGCTGCCATCCCCCGAGGCACACAGCCTCCACAGTGCTACCCAGGCTGGAGAGATGCCTAATAAACTCAGTCCTGACCAGAATGCTAATGGGCTTGTGCCTTCAAAATGTTCCGTGCCCGCTGCACATGTTTCTGTCGACGTGATTACTGTGGTTACTGGGGAGAGGTTTTTTTTTCTTCCTCCCAGAGAGTATTTTTTTAATGTATAAATGGGATTCTCAGAACATCTGGCTTGGGATTTCTGACTTATTTTCAACCAAGTTGTAATTCTGGGTGTCAGGAAAGTGTATAATATGTAAAAGGATGTTGGAATTACTCTGTATTAGATAGGCTCCTGAACACAATCATAGCCACAGTGCTGGACTTCCAAGCAGTCATGTAATGTCAGTTCTGAGCCTCCACCTTCTGAGCCTCCACATTCAATGTGTGCCTGAATTAAATATGCAAATCAAACTGAGAAATGTGATAAAATCTCAGTGCAGGAGTTTTAACTCTGCAACCACACTTATGGAGGAATGTGAGTTATTGTCTTGACTTCTGCATTGCCAGACTCAGTGTTAACAGTATTGCAGGATTTAATTTTTTTCTTGTTTGTTCTGTTGAAAACAAATCAATATAGAAGTTTTTTATATGATAATCTCTCTCTGTAATGTTAGTAGTTGATTACCTTTTGGGGTTAAAAAAAGGGAAGTACTTCTTTGTCAAATAGTGCAATCATTGCTTGACAATATTTAAATTATTTACTGTGGCTTTTCATATAGTTTCCATCCAGCTTTAGCTGAGGTGGAGATTCTCATTTGAATTCCCATTAGACTTGCACCTATCTCTACCTTCTTTTTAAACCAAATTCAGCCTTTGTGGAATTGCAGTGGGTGAATGACCAAATTTTATTGCAAGTGAGGCTTCATTCAGCAGCAGACAAATACGGACCCAAACCAGATGTAATCTGCTGGATGTCCACACATCCAGAAATAGGTGTCTGAGTGAGAATAAGAAGTTTTGGTAGAGTACACTATAGAAGAAATCACAACTGGGTTCAAAGTCCAGGATGGATGCTCAGATGTCTCTGGGATGCAGCTTTTTACGGGCCTAGAACATCTCAGTGTTGTAAGAGCACTGATGTTATTTTTCTGTGCATGTGCAAAGGGAAGTGTTTTTCAGTGTTTCTCAGCTGATGCGGATGCAGAAAAAAGCTCTGTTTTGGCTGTGTCCTTTTGAGTCAGGATTGGCAGCACCCCTTTCTATCAGACAGCACTTTAAAGACAGGTAAGAATCCCCATGGAGGCAACAGGGATTCTAAACAGAGCTCCCATCCTGCAACAGAACCTGCTGTAGTTTCCTTCCACAGTGCTTATGGGTGGCAATGTTTTCCTGAATCCTTGTTCCTCTAGGGCAAATAAAAGCAACACTAACTATTGCAGAGGGAAAAGAAAAAGCATTCACCTCTAAATGATATATTTTTTTCTAGTTTAAAAGTATGTAATTTCACAGGGAACACTCTGGGACTCATCCCACTGTGAATCCCATTGCTCAGTTTCTCCCAGCAGTGGTTCAGGTGTCTACACTTCTCAAAGTGCTGAGCAGCCTCAGAGGAAGGCAGGGCGCTGATGTTGAGCTGACAGCTGAGCCAGGATTTTGGCACGGGGCTTGGAGTGCTGGGACAGGGAGGGGTTTTCCTCCAGGGTTCCCAGTGCTTGCACAGCTCCTCTGCGTCAGGCTCCTACTTAATCACAGCTCACTGTGCAGGGAATGCATTCTATTCACTTGGCCAGCACCAAACAGTTAATTCAAAAGAGATGGCAGTATCTCTTTCTGGCCATCTTTCCCACTCTGATTTAAAAGAAAAGGTAAGAAACAAGGTTTGAACTCAACTTCTACTCTAAGGGTCGGATAAGAAGGCAGGGAAGTGAGAAGATTATTTGTTTTACAGATGAGGATCTGTTTAACAACTACAAAAAATATGCTTTCATGAGCAACAAAGAAAGATGGCCAGGATAACTTATAAGAATATACAGTGAAAATAAATGCAATCTAATAAATTCCAAAGCTGAATGGTGTTTGGAGTTGAAAGTTTGAACAGCAAACACCAGTTTTTGTGGAAGATTTATAAGCAGAACACATTGCAAGTCTAAAGAAGAGTAGTTGGAAGAAGAAAGATATTGTTGAGTCAAAGTGGGAGGCTCCAGCTGTGTTAGTTGTTCTGGAAAAAGTAATGGAGGGAGAGAGAAAGGAAGAAATTGGTTAAATAAGTCACTTGGTTCTAGTGTCTTTTTTTTTCCCAGAAAAGTTTTTCAGGATGTTGAAGGAAAGTCACAAACTTCCAGGAAACAGGCAAGCTGGTGGAAGGACTATGCAAACAACATCATAAAACAGACTGTCTCCAGAAGACAGCTTCATGTATTAAATGCAGGTGTGCAGCTGAGCTAGTGCAACACTATGAGTGGGAATGAACAGTGAAAAAGAGTGTTTCTCTGTACTCCCCAGCTCCAAACCAGCTTTGTCTGAATTATGCAGTGCTGGCTTTGACAGTTTTCCTGTACTCCAGCTCCAGTTCTACCTCCACCCCCAGGCGGGCTCAGCCACCTCGTTATTAATTACATTAGTCTGAGTGCTTGGAGATACCCAAGCAAGTCTGGGCAGGTTGAAATCTAAGAGCTCTCCTTATTTCAGAGTGATGCCAGCTGCTCTTCCCTGATCACCAGCCCAGATGGGGATCATCCAGCCCATCCAGAAAGAAGCCTTCTCAAGCATGGTGCTGCCCTTTCACAGTGATGGACACCAGGCTGCTGAGAGGAGAGTGGTTACATGAGCAGTGGGCTCCTGAGAACGTGATAAAGTTACCCAGGAAAATCTAATCTTTAAGAACAGAATGCAGTTTAGATGTCAGCCTTTGATTAGAGCTGGCTGGTAATGCTCCATGAAGGTTTTTTTTTCTTGGGGACAAAATATGGGAGTGTGTGAGAACGTGTGTGTGTGTACTTGGAGGTGTGCACTCCAGTTTGTTTTCTTTTTCTTTTCTATTAGAGAATATCTTATTTTCTCTCCAAAATGTTCTTTTTTTTGTTCTTTTCTCCCCTTCAATAAATTACTTTATTCCCTCCCATAACCAAAATGTATCTGTAAGATGAGGAGCAAGGGAATTGTTAAAATCTATTTTAAAATACTCCATGAAAAATGACATTTTTTGCTCATTATCTCTGAAACACATCTACAGACACAGTCAAGTTTTCCAGCCACCTATGAATACTTCGGCATTGTCATGTCCCTACTCCCCTTGCTCTTTCCTTTCCTCTAACTTTTAGCTGTGTTTAGTAACTTGGGTTCCCTTGCTCATACATCATACCTTCCAACCCTCTTATCTTTATCACTGTTCATTGTAGTCACTCTACTTTATTGACTTCCTTTTTATATTGAGTTGCCCAAAACTGATCATGGTTTTCAAAGAGGGGCCTCACCAGGGCTATGTATGGAGGAATTATTACCTCTGTAGTCTTGCAAGTAATTCTGCTCCACATCCCAGTATGGTATTTGCCTCTTTGTGCTACAGTCTCTCACTGTAAGCTCATTTTTAATCTGTCATCCACTATCATTCCCTAAATAAGTCCTGCAGCATTTCGCCTTTAGTAATAAAAACACAGAAAGATGTTTGAAGAAAAAAGTAAGTTATCCCCTTGGGTGGCTCTTTGAGCAAACCAGGGTTTCCATACAGCTGGAGAGACCTTGAAACACAGCCTCACACTCTGCTTCCACATATCTGGATTTCACTGCTTTAATGCCAAGAGTGAAAGCAAAGATGGTATTTCCTATTCGTATATGTTTTCTTAATATTTGCTGGGTTCAGCCCAGAGCATTTATAGAGTGGAGGAACACAGTATCTACTTTTGGAGTTCATATCTACTAGATTTCAGAAATCCTGCTTTAAGCCGTTTGGAAGGATGTGCTGCGAATGTTGCTTCAGCTACTTGATATTTTATGGAAATCAAGTGAATGCTGCTGTATGTATGAAAAACTAGGACATTACTTGAGCTGCAAATTTGACCCCTCTTGGTCTGGAGAGTTCTCCACTTTCCAGACTGGATACCTTTCAAGCACATGTTAGAGTGAGCATTTTCTCAGAATTGTCTGTCTGTCTTTCTTTTCTACTGTTGAATTTATTTAGAAGAGCTCTGTTGATATTCAGAGTTGAAAAGCCTGCACAGTGTTTAGTTTTCTCCTTCTTTTTGGCCAGTGAGTTGCCCTTCCAGAATAAAAATCCTTTCCTTTTTAGTCCATCTGATAATTCAACATAATTAATCACTGTGAAAAAGACCAGTGAGGATTTCTAAACATTATGTGGAGAAGTATGGTGAGAACATATTTACCTTTTGAAGGCTACAGGAATTACAGTATGTCAAATCACAGGGCGTTGCATTTGTGGGTAGTCTGTTATTATAGTGTTCAACCATTAAGTTTTCTTTATTTATTTTCAATCAACCTAAGACTGTCAAATCCCAGCAATACAGATTTTACCTTCTTACCATGTTCCTAAGATCTCCCTACCAGCCTCTCTTTTGGTATCCTTGAAGAAAACCAAGCATCACAATCTACAGATGAGCAGTTCTTGGAATTGCCTGAAGAGTGCAAGAACTGAATGATGCAGGAAGAAAAAACCCATAAATATTGCACAGCACCAGCATTTTTAAAGTGCTCCCTCATCCCTGATTTCAGCATAAGAGCACACATTCATAAGGCACGTCACCCTGAAATTGATGGGAACCTTTCTGTGGACTACACAATTTGTGTACTAAGCCTCCAGGTTCTTGAAGTGAACCCTTGCTGCTACAAAGAGCTCTTAAAATTACATTTAAATTGGAAATAGAAATCTCCTCAGCCCTGACATTGGAGCAGAGTTATTATTTCCCATGCCTGTCTTCTCTCACTCAGGAAGCCGCTGCAACATGAAACCCTCTTCTGATTGTTCCTCCTCCAAATGCCTCTCTCAACTGCCTGAACTGTACTATCTCCTTGTGAAAGGAGGAAACATATGGGAATTTAGGCAAGCAGAACAGTCCTTGCGTTCAGAGTGAAAAAGCAAGGTCAAGAAGGGTCTCATTTTCTCGGCCACTGAAACGTATACCTTCTTCCTTCACCTTGGCACAGGAACATGTGCAACTCCCAGTTCAGTAAACTGTTGCAGAATAACCAAGGGCTAAAGGGAGTCCTCATATGTGCTTTAGGATTCATGAGAAGATACATTCCCAGCAGTTTAGTACTGCAGAACCAGTAAGAAGTGAGAACACACCATCATACACATGTGTATAGCTTTGGACATGCAGAAATTTTTTTAAATCCAGAAACTCAAGAGCATAAATCTGCTCATCCTAGGGGGATGACACAAAGGGGGGAACATGACTGTTGAATTTAAGTATAGCAGGGCGAGGGGGATAGTTAGGAGAGACAATTTTTTAAT
This sequence comes from Promerops cafer, assembly GCA_013398275.1. Taxonomy (NCBI): domain Eukaryota; kingdom Metazoa; phylum Chordata; class Aves; order Passeriformes; family Nectariniidae; genus Promerops; species Promerops cafer. The sequence goes on along the minus strand of VZSE01005205.1, from coordinate 14,899 downwards.
AAAGAACTGAACTAAGACAGGAAGAAATTGTTACATGCTCACTGTAGAGATTTTCTTTTTCCTCTGGAAAATAGGTGAACATGCTTAAGTACTTGAAGGAGGTTCTGGAGCAGTCTGCTGACCAGAAGTGTGCAAGAGAAAGGTCTGATAGAATTGAGTCCATTTCCAAGAGAGATTAGGTGGTGTTATTGCACGCAGTCACTCACAAGTGCTCCACGTGTGTCCCTCAGGGCATGCCCAGTGGTTTAGCTGCTCACCTTGAGAACTGAGCTTTTCCAGGCTGCACTGAGAAGAGGACTGAATAAATGAGAATCAGGATGCATGGGTCAATTGCCACAATTGTCTGTCTGCTCAATTCACTGGCTCTGAATACAAGGCTCTATAAAAGAATGGACAATTTATCTCCTGAGTTTTCAGTAAGATTTCCCCAGAAAGGCAACATGATTAGAGTTTCAGACTGACTCACAGTGCTATTACTGAAACAAGAACCTTGTTTGGGTTCTGTTTTAAAAGGAAAAGGAGTAGTGGCATTAAGTCAGAAATATAAAATTTTGAGAGATGCTCTATATAGGCAACATGCCTGGACAAGATGGTTGCTTGGCTTTCTTTCAGGTTCTTGAGTTCGAGTTAGCAGTTTTTTTACATGAATCAAAATGTCAGAATGGTCGCTAACTTTAAGTCTTAAAAGGAGAGGGATGATGTGAAGAGCTCACTCTCTTGTCAAGCAGGTACCAGGAGTCAGTTTTGTGCTCTCTTTCTTGATGGAGTTGGTTGTCATCTACAAAAGGAAAAAGAAAATAAAGCCAACAGTCACATTTTAGTGGCAAAAAAACATAAGCAAGGAATAGATGACTGACTGTGTTGAATATTTCACAGTCAACACCACAGAGTTCTCTCCTTCTTCTGAATTGCAGGTCTTTCCACTCTGTCTGAACTTTGTTGTGTGGGTTTTTATACTGAAAATTACCTTCCTCAGCCAAACTCATCACAGGTGTCTGGAATGTTTTCTTGGTGACATCCAGAGCCATGCAGGTGATTTGGAGCAAGAAGGAGTTGCTTTGATTTTTTCCTTCATCAGATGACATACCAGGACTCAAAAACAGAGCTGCTGTGTTGGCTGGTGCTACACTGCAGGCATCCAGTAATGTCTGCCAAGGGCTGCATTCCCTTGCAGAGGTCTGTGGCTCACCAGGACTGACCAGGGGATGAGGAGATATGGGCCTGTGCACTTGAAACAGAGCTACTGTCAGGAACTGGACAATGTGAAAAGCTTGGTTCAGGCTCTGGTCACTTTTCTCACCACCATTCCTTTCCTAGTTTGGAGACAGTTTGGAGTATTTCCTTCTTTTGTTTATTTCACTTGGGAACAAATGGTTCATTTCCCTCTGTCCCAGCTGCTCTGAAAGGTTTTCTAGTTTCTCCAGAATGTATTATGCAATACTGCAGAGCAAGTCCTTTTTTCTTTTCAACTCCACGCCTTTACCATGTATTGTAATCTGTCTGCTCTAATTAGGTTCATCCTATAGAATCACTGCCAAATTCTGTTTTACGCAGCAATGTTTAGTCTTCAGCCTGGAAGCTATGTACAGTCCTTTTAAGATGTTCATACATCAATATCAGTCCTGACTAATCCCAAGAAGCTTTGGATGGCAGGAAGAAGAAAAGCTTCAAGCTAGCTGTGCGAGTTGCAGGACAAACACTGTGATCTTAACTCTGGCCAAAATTCCACAAGCATCAACAGAAGTTGGGTTTGAGAGCAGGGCTGCAAATCTGGTATCTGATACAGTTGTGGAAGCCACTGCCTCACCAAGGACTGGGCTCTGCTTCTGTCAAAGAGCTTCACTAATGATTTTGGAAGGGATTCAGTGGGACCCCAGATTTGCACTGAATATGTTAATGAGGCTAAAATAGATTTAACCCATTTAATGCTTCTTTGTAAGAAGACCAAAACATTCCAGTGTTTTCCTGTGCTTTCCTTACATATAGGTAGATTCCAGATCAATATGACTGGTGGCCTCACTGACAATTAGTAACCCATTATTCTGTCTAATTAATGTTTATACTGCAGGGGTATGTGGAATCCAGGCAGTCTGGAGCAGTCCCATGCAAACATGCAGTTCCAGAGATCCCTGAGCAGCCCTGGAAAAAAATAAAAACACCTGGACCTTTACAAAACTGCCGTTTTTTTTTTTTTTTACATCCTTATCAAGGCTTGGTTAAAATTTCAGGGTGGTGGAGAAATGGCAAATATTTTAAACATGAGAAGTGGTCATGGTTTTGTGGGTGGATGCAACTGTGGGGGCTCAGCTGGCAGTGATGCCTTATGCTAAGAAAGGATGGGTAATCCTGCAGCCAAGGGCAGAAAGAAGCCACCGTTAACATGGGAGCTGTGTTGGCTGAGGAGGCCACTTAGCAAATTCCTTACTTGAGCATTCAAGGGCACTCTCTCGCAACTTGATCCTCACTTTTCCAAGTGCAGGGAGGAGAAGAATGTTTCACTGTCCAGAAAGCACCCGAGCCTTAAGATAAATGAGGATTGAAACAAACGTTTCCATTCACATCAGGGGCCCCTCCTCGCTAGCGTCCTCACTGATCTGTAAAAACCTTCTTTGTAAGTGCTTTCTAAAGCATAATCTGTGCTTTTAATACCATTTGATTGAATAATTCCAATGCTAGGTTTGTTTTTTAAAGGGTCTGAGAAGTGTTACAAGTAGCAAAAGTTTTTAGTAGAAACCTGAAGCCACTGACTGAGGAAAATTTCCTTGCAACTCTTCCTGTTGCTGGACAAAACTGGAGAAAAATCAAGTCCAAAACACTGAGGGTCATGTGAATAGCTACAGAGTGGAATTCAGGGACTTTGGTAATTGCAGTGAAATTGCTCCCAGCAGAGGCAAGGAGCACAGGAGAAATTTTAGAGGTCCAAGCAAGAAATAGCAGACCTCTACCTGCCTTCCTAAATGCACTGAAGTAGTCCTGAGCACAGACTGAGCTCAAAGAGCAGTTTTCTTTTCAGAGCAGATTTCTCTTTTCCTTTCACCACCCAAAAGCCCACGTCAGATACTGAGTGAGCTTTACAGGGAACTGAATTTGTTTTGTCTAAAGCCCAGGAGAAAATCAACATCCCCGATATGGTAAAAGTAGAAAAAAAATTAAAGTGCGTGAAGTGTATGTGTGTAAGGATGGTTTGTTCTTTTATTTTTTTGTTCTTTTTTTTAAAGAGAGGTGAAATCAGTTTAGTGAAAAGTCACATTCACTGTTTGGTGAAATTGCAGACCAAGGTTATGTTGCAGGTACAAAGAATTTGGAAAACAACCTGTAGGCTTGAAAAATGAACCATTCCTTCAAATATATAACTTAGTATATCATCCTTGATGATAATTATAGACAGATTTGGATTGACTCTATTATTGAATACATTGTCCTTAGAGATAATCAGGGACATGACCACTAGTGACACTGTGATGGAAAGGACTAAACTGTGCAGTTCATCATCTCAGCCCTTGAAATGGCTGAGATATGCAAAAGTGCAGATTTTATCCAAGAAGTATAAATAGTACAAAGAGAGGAAGAAAAAAAAGAAAGGCAAACAGAGGAATCAGGTGGCTTCACAGGCTGCTGTGTTTGAGGAGCAATTTGACAGAGACAGAGCAAGATGATGATAACTTGAAAAAGTATAATTTGTCTTGATTACCTCTTTTTTTTCCCCCTTCCTCTCAAAGGAGTACAGTTTGCAGTTTGCACACATTGCAATTTATACCTGGGTAAAAAGATGGCTTGGGTAAAAGACAGTTTACTTGGGAGCTTAGTTGGGTAAAAGATAGCTTAGCAAAGTAAAGTATAATTTAATCCCTTCAGTTACCTGGGCCTGCACAAAGTATTTTGGATGCCTTGAAACCTCAGTTAATGAAGCCCCTTGCAAGAGTCCATTAAATGCCTTGTGGGTGGGATTTGTTTCTTGAAGGACACCAAATAGCAGGGAGGGATGATTTCCGGGTGCAGTGTAATTCAGATAATGCCATACTTCCACATCCTGAGGCAAATGCCTCATGTGCATGTCTCTTCTGCACTTTCATTAGTCAGCCCTTTGCACCTCTGTAATTTCTCTACATGCAAACCCCATGTATTCTATAAGTAATGAGAACAGCTGATTATGTTGCCTTTGGCTACCAATGATTTAACTTTTCAGGCTTTTCTATCCAAAGGTAATGGCACTGATACAATTGTCTCTGTATACGAAGATGCATCTGTGAAAGAGGCCAGAGAAAATGGTGAGTTTATAACACTGAGATCCTGGGCAGCCTAACTATCAGCTGGGGATATGGCAATTGCCTGTTACTCTGCATTACACTATGAAGGGGACAGAAAAGATCCTCAAAGGACAATGGGTGATTAAAATGAGCATTTTGTTTCCTCTTTAAATTTAATTCTCTTCCTCTCAATTTGTGAGGGCAGCATGCACTATCTGGCTCCAGCAGAGTTATACACTGGAGATACCATGCCATATTTTTAAACCTTTGAACCATATTATATTGCTTAAAATGTTTCAGGAGCCATAATGTGCTGTTTAAAAGGTTGCAGCATGTGCAACGCATTGAAAACCCTCTGATCTGTAGAGTTACCTTTTCTGCTTCTCATTCCAGGCTTCTTCCCTTTTACTTGCTCTCCACGCTTTGCTTGTTCTGCTTCTTTACCTCTTCCACTAGCATGATTAGTTTTGGCACCAGTAGCCATCCAAATGCATGATAGACTTTTAAAATAAATACCTGAAGTGTCCTGTTTCCTCCTTCCTTCGTGCCTACACAAAGCAGTGAGCCTTCCATGCCTAGAAGGCTTCTTTGTACCGGGTCTGTGAACAGACCCCCTGCAGGAAAAAAAAAAAAAAAGTGTGGAAATTTCAGACCCTGTGTCCTGACACTCTGAGGCAACTTGAGTTTTGCGTGAACACTGGATCTCTCCTTGGGAGCTCACTGTGAACGTCCTCAGTGAAGCTCTGTAGCACAGATGTGAGCTGCTGAAGCATCTCCAAAGGGCTGGCTCGGAGCTGAAGCAATGCCTTCATCTAATTTAGAGCCACCTGGAGGCTGTGAAACAGCTCTCTCTCTGCCTTTATGCTTCCCACATATTTGTCTTGCACTCCAAGGCTCAGCTCCACAGAGGTATTTGAGCTCCTTGTTCGTTGGTATCAGTGGGAGCCTCGACAGGAAATAGATAGCAAACATCTGTACAAGATCCAGGCCTGAGATTTTGAACTCTCTCGTTTACCATGTATTGATGATGACAGGATTGAAAAGGGACTACTGTGAATAAATGTTTTGGTGGCCTGAAATTGCTGAGATTTTGCTCTGCTCTGCAGGCTTAAAAACAGTACAGATGATCCTGCTATACAGGGTGATTTACAAAGGTCGTCCCAGTACTCTCTGCTGAGATGTGCTGGCTGCCTGGACTGCCGTGGAGAAAGTGACTTTCCAAGCCTTGCAGTGGCACATTGAGCTCCCCTGGGGCTGGGGTCCTAAATCCTTCCCCCTTGCCTGCAAGAATTTCCCAAGGGGCTTCGTTATTAGCAGCACATGGTCATCTTCCTGATGGTGAGCAGCTGATTTTAGGTAAAGTGTTTGTTATTGTGTGCATGTTCACATAATTTCTTTCTTTTTCACTTGTTGTCCATCTTCTCTATTCTTCTCCGTTGGTATCTATTCTTCTCCCTCAGTTCAGTCTCTTTTTTTACCTTTGTTCCTTCCTTCCTTACTGAGGAAAAGAAAGCAGTGGACCTTTTCCCTCACTTGCTTATGAATTCATTCTCATATCACCCAGTTAAACATCTCATTAAACAAGGCACTCTCAGGAAGGGGTTATTGACAGTAACCTCTCCATGTTAGACTTTTGATTCATGTTTGAAATTAGTTCCAGAACAACAGAGAGAAGTTTCGGCCTTGAACTGTGATGTCCTTTGTGCTGAAAGTGAGTTTTTATTTGCACAGTCTTTTTAACCTTGTGCTAACTCATGGCCCAATTCCCCAGTCCTCCACGGCTGATGCAATCACTTATTCTTAAACAGTGCTAGGAAGATGCTGGAGTAATGCCCCATGAGGCTGTGCTTTCTTACATTGGTGAAAAGGCCAGGGACTAAACCTGTTTTTTTTTCTTTTGAATCCACCTATAGCCCTATCTGTGCTTGTGAGCCCAACTTCTGTAACAGACCTCCTTGAGCTCGTGTGTTCCCTTGTATATACAATGACCTCCTTATCTCTATGAACCCTAGCTCAAGAACTGCAACAAGCAGCAGAAAAAGGGCCTTCAGCTGCTGTTGTTGTGTCTTGCTCACATCCTGAGGGCTTCAGCTGGGAGGAGGAGCCTCAGGCACCCTTCAAGCAGGTGAATATTTGCAGGCTTACCTTGACAAGCACAAACGGGGCCCCTGCCTAATGGAAGTTTTGTGTGCTTCACTGCCTTTTTCTGTTTTAAGCAATCCTCACTGGTTCAAGGAGCTTGATGTTTTGGTGTTTCCAGCAAGGGATGAGGTGGCAAGGCATAGCTACCCAGCTCCCCTCAGCTTGACTGCAAGAATGTACCACTCTTAAGGAGCCGTCCTTTTGAGTTTTCTCCATGGTTCTATCTTGTGGGTAATAACCACAACCTGAACCTGATCATTACTCTTCCTCTGGAGAGAGATGTCACTAGTTGTTAAGACTGATTACATTTATACAGGGCCACTGGAGTAAAATCCCAACAGCTTTTGGGCTGAGGGTGTGTGAAATAGTCACACACAAAACCTGTAGCCAAATGAGAAAAGCTATTTTTTAAATTTCAGGTGGTCTCCCTGATGGATATGGCAACTGTTGCTCATCTTGGGTGGATCAAGGTGGGTTTTGCAAACCTACACGGTTTCAGGTTTGTCTGTGCTTAGAAGAATATGTCCCAATGTTCAAGTGAGATGCAAAACCATGTGGCCTCTCTGGCCAGCATTGCCTGAAGTTTCATCTGGAGAAGTCTGAACCTGGAAGGCCTCTGTCAGCCACCCAAATCTGGGGTTAACCTGATGTATTTGTCAGTAATTTGTATGAAAGCTGGTCGAAATGCTAATTGAGATCACCATTCTACTAAAACCAATGTAACAGGTGCTGTACGAACAGAGTAATACATGCTTTGCCTTGAAGAACTTATGATCTGAAAGTGCAGGGAAAAGACTGGGTGGGAGAGGGGAAAAAAAAGCAAAATGGCTTGGAAGCTGCCAATGGAAAGAACTGTAGTTAAGTGTTGCCATACAAATTTATTTCCGTGGGATGGAAACTCTGCTCTGTCTGGTTATGTGTGATCTCTCCAGACAAGGGAGGTTTCTTCCACACATCTCCTGTAGTCCAGCCTTTGACAATGTCACTTCATTCTTTCAGCAGGTACTGGAGGAATGCAACTCATGCTAAACGTGCAAATAAAGGGGGGAAGGAGAAATTACCTTCTGCTATGGAATGCCGTCTAGCATGCTGACTCTTGTGCACACACACACACACACACACACACACACACACACACACACACACACACATACACACTCTCTCTCTCATTTATGGACACACAAAGAGACCCAGAAGGAGGTGAGAAAGGAAAGTTTTCCAGCCTCACACTAAGCCTCACAAAGGGAGTGACTGAATTCTCCGAGTGAGCAGCAAAGATTTGGAGGAGAATCCAACTGCAGCTTGTGTTTCATATTTGAGTTGGATGCTCAGGTTTCCAAATTAAATCTGCAAGTTAGATGGGAGTCTATGTTGTCTGCTGATCATCTGTTTAGCGGGAGAAGGAGAACAGAAATGACAGAAGAAAAATACTTGCAAACAACAACAGTAATTAAAATCAAGCATTTGAGCGCTGCCACCCATCCCCCCAGCCAGATTTGTCTAGGGAGAAGATAAATAACTTCAACTGCAGGCTCCATGCTTGTTCAAGATCTGAAATATTTAAAGCAGGTCCCAAAAGCCCATTCACATTTTTAATCAAAACCTGCTCTTTTTGGTTCCTTTTTCTGCATAAATACTCTGACTTGATAGAACACCAAAACTTCATTGTTACAATCAGTTCAATACAAAAGTTGAAAATTATCAATGCCATTTAAACTGCTGCAACTGTACACATACTGTGTTAGACATTTCTCAGGTTCAAGGTTACACATGGCGTCATAAGTTCACCTCCCCCACACTTCCAGTGCTATACATGGTTGGAATCTTGCCAGAACAAAAGAATCTGCAGTCCATTCCTACAAGATTGAAAAATAAAGTTGGGGGTTTTTTTCCCCCTGCAGGGGGAAAAAAAACCCACAAAAAACCAAACCCAACAAAACACACACACACACACACACACAAAAACTCTAAAGAAAAGCAGACAGCTGCTAACTAGTTGTCTAGCTGTCTATTTGTGGACATTTTCTTTCATCTTGTCATACCTTTTGTGCTGTTTGAAATGTTTGGAGCTTAGACTTGAAGAACACTCAGTGGATTCCAGACTTGTATTAAAAGAAAGGAAAAGAAAGGCAGAAGAGTTCTGACAACAGATGTGTGTGTTTGTGTTTTGGGGCCACATCATCCCAAGGATCAACTAGAGCACCGATTTTATTTTCATCTGACTAAAGGAAATTTTTCAGACAAGAAAATATACAGTAACAATGCAATTTGTAGAAAAACATATATATCTAGAATGCAAGTGAGAGGGATATGTTGTGAGACCGCAGAACAAGCAGAGACCATTTGGTCAATCATATCTGCTGCTTTTGCTGTTTTGCTGATCTGTTTCCATAGAATGGGTAAAATCATCTATTTCTAGACAGTTTCCCTCTGCTTTGCCATCTTAGCTGTTGGAAGGAAGCAAGGCAGAAGTCTAATTAATGTCAGTGAGCCTTAGATCAAACTGTGGTGTATTTAACTCTGCTGATTTTTGTTGCCTTCTGCTATGCAGACAGCAAGTGCAGGAGGGGACTGGCTCCTACTCTGGCTTCCAGACAGTTCTCTGGAACTTCTAATTTCCCCAAACTCACCCCTTCCTCCATCATAATGAAGAAAGCAAAACCAGCTGTTAAGTGAGCAGGAGCAAAAAAGGAAGAGAGGAAACCACTGAAATGCTTCCCTTGTGGTGAGGAGCCCTTCTCATCCCGTCCCTTTCCAACTGTCCTTCCTGGCACCCTGATGGTGAGGAGTAGTCTTCACATCTCCCTCTTCTCAGGAGGACCAGGGCTTTGTGGCTGTCAGCAAGTCCAAGGCAGAAGTCTCCCAGAAGGGGAGCTTACTTGAAGGGACCACAGAATTCCTAACCCATTCCCATCAGTGTCTCTGAGATTAGTGTTAGGAAGCGAATGGCATCCCCTCCCCTCTCTGTGCCAAGAGGCAGCTGAAGCAGAAAATTCTAGGTGCTTTGTGGCTGCCTGCACATCCTGTGACCCATCTGCCCATATTTCTTAACCAGGGGGTGGGGGCAGGGTGGAGAGGCAGGATCATCACCATTAACTGTGACCTTGCTGCTTCTCTGGTGATGATGGTGGTGTTTGGAGGCAGGGTGACCCTGGTGGTTCATCACTCCTTGGAGAAGGATTGTCCAAGAGGAAGTTCTCATGGGCTCCACCACAGCAGCCTTTTGTGCTGTTTCTTGCATTCACCAAAACACCAACGCTGTGAGGACAGGAAAATGAATTATGGTTTCCAGCACCCAAGAAGCCTGTCTGCTTGGATCTCAGGTAATTCTTCTTGGTCCTACAACACAAATGGCTTCTGCTGAAGCAGGGGTGTGGTACCTTCATTTAAAACAGCTTCTGCCACAGACTTCTCTCTCTTCAGGCAGAAGAAAGTGCTCCAAACTCACAAACTTATTGAAGCAATCCCATGAGTTCTCTGGTGCTCTTCTGCTTTGGCTCTGGAGCCACTGTGCCTGGCATGGCCATGGAGTAATTGGCAGAGACCCTCTTGTCTGTGGTGTGCCCCAATCACCTGTACCAGAGGATGTCCACGAGCTTCTGAGACTAAAGTGACATGGGAGAATTCACAGCTTCAAACCTTAGGTGAGAGAGAAGAGCTTTAAACAAAGGGATGGTTTTTCCTCCTGACAGCAGATGTCTTTTTAGGAAATCCTTGATTAGACCCTGGATGATCAAGAGGTTGAAGGGAGATGGGATATTTACATATAAAAAGGAACACTACTTTTGGGATCAATTAGACTATTCAGGGTTCACACTGTGCCCCCTTTTTTCCCAGACTTTATACAGTCCTTGCTAGGATTAAGCCTCCATCGAGTAGATTATCTTTACACAGAGGCTGGATCTAGTGTTACAGGCTCTTTATTATCTCTTCTTTGAGACTGTGCAGGCTATCCCCTTGAAGTTCTTAACCCTTAAAGCACTTTATCTAGTATTTATTGTTTCTTCTCCACAGGCATCTGAGATGGCAGAACTGGTATACAGACCCCACCTGTCCTCGTTTGCCATAGGAGCATCATCTCTCCTCCCCCAGCTTTTTCTGTACACAGAGGGCTCACACCAGCATCAAGCCCTGTTTCCTAGTCCTTTTCATCCTCAAGAAGCGTGCACCAGTCCGGCTTGACTCGGGTGGGCTGCAGAGTTCCTGTCAAATGTAAACATGTTCCAGCTGCTGGGATTTTGATTCATTAGTTTTGAGGGATGTAAGAAAGGCTGTCAGTGGCTTGGGTGATGAAAAGGTCAGGACTGACCATCTGAGGAAAGCGGAGATAAGAGGAACATGGGGTAGAGGGTTACAAAGTAGTGACTGGCTTAAAGTTTTCTGCAGCAATGCTGCATCTACTGAGCATTACAGGGTGTTTGAAAGAATGTTCGGAAGTTCCTGGGTGTGACCTTACGTTTTCTCCTAAGATGACAAGTTCTGGAGAAAGCAAGAGCCCACATGGAATCCTGGGCCTGGTTTCTCTGTGCATGGGCTCCAAGAGGCAGCTGGCACAGTGTGCTGCACCACTGAGGCATCCCTCATTAGCCAGAGTGGCTGATTCCAGTCGTGCCGTTCCTTCTGTGCTGCCTTCCCTATCCTAATAAGACCACTACTGCTGTTAGGACCCACATGTGAGAAGAAGATGGGATTTACTGAGCAGCAGTATCTAGACTTTGGTGACATTTCCTAGTCACTGTTCCCGTAATGGAGTAGAGAAATATTTCTCCTTGCCAGGCTCCTGCTCAGCAAAATGTCAAACTTTTCTGAATTGCTTTATTCATATTTTTTTAATAGCTTCTGGCTGTGGACGTTGGAATCTGCTCCAGTGCTATCATATTGACTTCCATCTATTTCAGTAGAAGAAAGTGATCAAAATAACATCTCGCAGTGATCTCCAAATTGTCTTGCACCCTCAGCTGGTAAATGTCCCAGGCAGCATTTCCCTAGTTTCATCACCAGATGAGATCCCCAGCTGGTATTAGCTAATGCATGCTCACTATTCCAGTCTATTTGTACCACTCTCTTGCCATGTCTTTTCTCCCTAACTGGACATGACAGAGCTGAAATAAATGGAGCTGCATTGATTTTAATGGTTCACCCTCATCTGAAAAGGATGGGGTGGCCCTCTTAGCTATCAGCTCCTTGGATGTCTGCTGGCCAGCAAATGAAGCATATACTCTCTTTCTCCCTGCACTTGATATGCTTCTGCAGTCATGCTGCCCTAGTCTGAACAGGAATAATCACAGCTCCTCCTACAATGACAATGGCCACTTATGTGAAAAATGCAGAACTGAACAGGCTACGGCTAAATGTGCTGGAAATATGAAGAGGAGAATGATCTTTGGCTGTGCATCAAAGAGCTTTAAGGCATTCTGAAGCAGATTCCTCTTGCTTTCTGGGTTTAATTCAGAAGGGATTTTCTAGCCACAGAATCAAGCTCTTCACTGCATGATTTCTTTCCTGCAGGAGCTGTGAAATCATGGGTTCTGTGCAGGACACAAAAAAGTCATAAAGGGGTCCAGGGGTGTGTAGGAGTTTCTGTGGAGATGATAGCAGACCTTCCTGCTGTTCCCAATGTGCAATGCTGTTGGACCTGAGAGGCATCATTCCTAGTGAATTCCAACAGGGGAGACTTGATCTCCATTTCTAGGTATTCACATCACCTGTTCTTAGTCGGCTCATACTTTTCTAAATATTTTGCCTCTTGATCTCTTAAAATAGTTTCCCAGGCTGTCTCTACTGCTGATGTTAACATGCTCCAGTCTGTGTTCCTTTCTTATTATGTCTCTTGGTCTCCTCTTTTTTTTTTTTTTTTTTTTTTTTTTTTTACAGAAACCATGTAACTGCCTTATATAATTCACTTTTGAGTTCATAAGCCATTTCTTGTAAACACAGCCTTGATGTGGAAACATGCAAGAATGCTTCTTTGACTTTCAATTTATTTTTTTGTTTGTTTGCTTGGCTGGTTTTTCCTTTTTTTTTTTTTT